>CM053623.1:271623454-271677119 GCA_028646595.1 Phalanger gymnotis
AGGTTAGGAAGAAGCAAAATATAGTTAGTCTTTCACAACATGAGTATTGTGGAAGGGTTATACATAATGATATGCATGTGGCCCATGTTGAATTGCTTGACTTCTTAGGGAGGGTGGATGGGAAGGGAAGAGGGGAGAGAATTTGGAACTCAAGGTTTTAAAAAAATAGATGTTCAAAAGTAGAAAAGTTTTTTTTTCATGCAACTAGAAAATAAGATGCACAGGCAATGGGGCATAGAGATTTATCTTGCCCTGCAAGAAAGGAAGGGAAAGGGGGATGGGAGGAGAATGGGGCGACGGAGGGGAGGGCAGACTGGGGAACAGGGCAACCAGAGTGTACGTCATCTTAGAGTGGGTGGGGAGGAAATGGGGAGAAAATTTGTAATTCAAATGCCTGTGAAAATCAATGCTGAAAACCAAACATGTCAAAAATAAATTAAAATAAGAACAATGAAAAAGAGAGATTCAGAAAAATCTGCAAAGAATACAGAGCGAAGTGAGAAAAAGCAGAACAATTTCTACAATGTCTACAACATTATTTAAAAAAAAAAGCAGTTGTAAAAGACATAAGAAATTTGATCAATGCAGCAACTAATCATAACTCCAGAAGACTGATGGTAAATCTTATTTCCCACCTGCTGGCAAAGAGGTGCAGAATGAGACTCACATTTTTCAGACATGGCCAATGTGTAGGTTTCTTTCATTTGTACTTATTTGTTACAAGGGCAGCCTTTTTGCCCCTCGAGGAGAGGTATGGAGGGAAAAGAAGGCTAGTGATAGCAATGCCTAGAAAAAAAAAGAAGAAAAGGAAATAGTGTGTTAATGAAACATTTTTAAGATATACAGAAGAGAGCAAAAAGAAGTTCAGAGAGACACAGAGAAGTTTTGGAACTACAGTATTAAATTTATTATATATTTTAAAAAGAAACAAGCTATACATAATAGATTTGTAGTTTCTTATAGAACCCTCTTTTTCTGTTCTTTGTATATGGAAATGATCATGTTTCTTCATGTTTATCAAGTTCATAAAAATAAAAAAAAATTTTAAGAAAAAAAAACTTTACCAATGGGGGGACCTGAACTGTTCTAACTCAGAACTCAATGAATCTAAGTAAACAATAAGCAAGAAAGAAACTAAGGAGGTAAAAAAAAAAATAGAAAAGTTAGATATGACAGAACTATGGAGACAAAGGAATGGGAACAGAAAGGAATTTGCCTTTTGATCATGTAACAGCTCATAAAAACCTCCAAATCAAATATAGAGAGGCAGAAAAATTAAATGCATTCTTTTTACATCATAATGCAATAAAATTATATTTAACAAAGGGCAGTGGTAAGATATACTAAAATTAATTGGAAACTAAATAATCAAATCTTTAAAAAGTGGGTCAAAGAACAAATCCTAAAACAATCAATAAATTTATTAAAGAGAATGACAACATTAAGACAACATTTCAAAATTTATGGAATGCAGTGAAAGTAGTACTTAGGAGAAAATATATTTCCTTAAATTTTTACATCAAGAAAATGGAAAAAAAAACACATCAACAAATTGGGCATACAACCAAAAAAATTAGAAAAAAGGACAAATCATAAATCACCAATCAAATTGGAAATCTAGAAACTCAAAGGTGTGATTAATAAGACTGAAAGCAAAAACAAAACAAAAACAACTGTTGAGCTAATAAATTGATCTAGGAGCTGGTTTTATGAAAAAAATAGATAAGCCATTGATTAACTTGATTAAAAAATAGAAAGAAGAAAACCAATATCCAGTATCATAAATGAAAAGAGTGAAATCACCATCAAATGAAGAAAAAATTGAATCAAACATTAGGAAATATTTTGCCTAATTATATGCTAATTTAATGACAATCTGAGCAAAATCGATGAATATTTATGGAATATAAATTACATAGATTAACAAATCAGGAATTAGGATGACTAAATAGTCCCATCATAGAAAAGGAAATTGAACAATGAAATTTTCCTTAGGGAAAAAATCTCCAGGGCCAGATGGATTCATGTGTGATTTATACCAAACATTTAAAGAACAATTATTTCCAACGTTGTATAAACTATTTGGAAAAATTCATGGAGTCCTACCCAAACCTTTTATGACACGAATATGGTATGATATATAAATCAGGAAGAGCTAAAATAGAGAAAGAAAATTAAAGATCAATTCTTCTAATGAATATTGATGCAACAATTTTGAACAAAATACTAGCAAGGTGATTACATCAATATATTTTAAGGATAACGTACTATTACCAGGTGGGATTTATATCAGGAATTCAAGGTTGGTTCAATATTATGAAAACTATCAACATAATTAACCATATGAATAACAAAACTAACAGAAATCATAAAGTGATATCAATAGATGCAGAAAAAGCTTTTGACAAAATATAGCTCCTTTCCCTATTAAAAACACTAGAGAACATAGGAATAAATGGAGTTTTCCTTAAAATGATAAGCAACATCTATCTAAAACAGGGTATGAATGTAATATATATATTAAGTAATATATATAATATATATAATATATACAGTAAGTAATATATATAGTAATACATACACACACATATATACATATATACATATATATATGTATATATTTACATATATATACACATATATATTTGGGATAAGCTAGAAGTTATCCCAGTAAGATCAGGAGTGAATCAAGGATTTCCATTATCAGTATTATATCTTTGGTTTAGTATTAGAAATATTACCTATAGCAATAAGAGAAGAAAAATAAATTGAAGGAATTAGAATAGATAATGAGGAAACAAAATTATCACTCTGCAGATGATATGATGTTACACATAGAAAACTCTATAGAATCAACTAAAAAACTACTTGAAATAATTAACTTTAGTAAAGTTTAGGATATAAGATAAATCCACATAAATCATCAACATTTTTATATGACCAACAAAGCCCAATAGCAAGAAATAAAAAGAGAAATTACATTTAAAATAACTGTAAACAACATAAAATACCTGGGAGTCTACCTGGCAAGACAAATCCAGAAACTAAAGGAATACAATTCTGTATAAGCACAATTACAAAACACTATTCACACAAATAAAGTCACATCTAAACAACTGGAAAAATATCAATTTCTCATGAGCAGGCTGGACCAGTAAAATAAAAATGATGTTTCTGCCTAAACTAATTTACTTATTCAATTCCATGCCAATCAAACTACCTAAAAATATTTGATAGAGCTAGAAAAAATAACGATAAAATTCATTTGGAAGAACAAAGGATCAAGAATATTGAGGGAATTAGTGAAAAAAATACAAAGGAAGGTGGTCTAGCACAAGGCTTGCCTAACTTTTTTCCACTCATGATCCTTTTTTTTTTAACATTTTGGAAGCATTCCTTGGCATTACCTGCCTTAAAGACATATGCAGTGCAAAAATTGCATGCTTTGTGTTCAGAACCAAGGCTGCAGTGAAGTTGTGTGATGCAACATGGGCAATTGCTACAAGAAACACTTTGGAATCATTAAACATGTGATTTTTAATTAATTTTTCATTGTTGCACGTTCAGAGACCTTTTACCATTGCCAAAGTTTTGAAGACCCCATATGGCATTGTGACCATAGTTTAAGAAGTGCTGGTTAGCAATATAAAGTCTCAAACTATATTATAAAGCAATAATCATCAAAACTATCTTGTACTAGCTGAGAAATAGGGTGATAGATCAGTGGAATAGATTAGGTACACAAGACACAATAGTTAATGACCATAGTAACCTAGATTTTGATAAATCCAAAGACCCCAGCCTTTGGGATAAGAACTCACTATTTGACAAAAATTGCTAAGAAAACTGGAAAATATTAGGATTCAAACTAGGTATAGACCAATATCTCATAGCATATACCAACAGAAGGTCAAAATGTGCGGATGATTTAGACATAAAGGGTGACACCATACTCAAATTAGAAAAGCAAGGAATAGTTAACCTTTCAGATTATGGAGAAAGGAAGAATTTATAACCAACAAGAGATAGAAAGCATTGCAAAATATAAAATGGATAATTTGGATTATATTAAATTAAGACCCTTTTGTTCATACAAAACCTAAGCAACCAAGATTAGAAGGAAAGAAGAAATCTGGGAAATAATCTTTATAATGAGTATCTCTGTAAAGGTCTCAGGTCACAAACATAAAGATAACTGAGTCAAATTCATAAGAATATAAGGCATTCTCCAATTAACAAATGGTCAAAGGATATGAACAACCATTTTTCAGATGAAAAAAGCTATTTATAGGCATATGAAGAAGTGCTCTAGATCAGTTTTGATTAGAAAAATACAAATTAAAACAACTCTGAGGTACCACCTCATACCTATTAGATTGGCTAATATAATAGAAAAGGAAAATGATCAATGTTGAAGAGCATGTGGGAAAACTAAGACATTAATGCATTGTTGGTGGAATTTTGAACTAATCCAACCATTCTGGAGAGCAATTTGGAACTACGCCCAAAGGGCAACTAAACTCTGTATGCCTTTGAGCTAGCAATACTACTATTAGGCATAGAGGTCATAAAAAAGGGAAAAAGATCTACATGTGCAAAAAATATTTACAACAGTCTTTTTTGTACTGGCAAAATATTGGAAACTGATGGGATGTCCACCAATTGAACAAGCTGCGGTATATGAATGTAATGGAATGCTATTGTGTAATAAGAAATGATGGACAGGCCAATTTCAGGAAAAAAAAAAACCTGGAATCTGATGCAAAGTGAAACGAGCAGAACCACGAAAACATTGTACACAATATAAGCAACATACTATCATTTAAATAAGTGTATATAAATAGAATTACAAAGGAAAACAATTATATTGAAATACAGTTACCAAAGTATCTTTAAAAAAATACATTTCTATATTCTAGTTTAAGAACTCCTAAAGTAGATCAGCTTTAGTCACAATTTCTCAGCTTCCATTTGCTCATCTATAAAATAAGAGTTGGACTAAATTATCTCTAAGGTCCCTTCCAGTTCAATATTTAGGTCCCTATTTATGTGTGTGGCTTCTGTGTTTTCTTCATGTTTTTTTTCTGCTTAAGATGGGCCCATTACACTTGGTAAATGCTCCAAACATTCCTTGAAATAAAACATTTAGTATGGAAAAATGGCTATAAAACACAGCAATATTGTGGTGTTATAATCTTGGTATTTAAAAAACTGAAATATTTATTCTCAAATTTTAAAATCGAGTGGAACATTCAGTGTTTTGAGATACACTTGCTTTCTCTTCCATGTCCTGTGTAATCATCATATAAGTCATCCTGCTACCTGAAATCCCTAGGTAAGGGATGACTGGACAACCTAGAAAGCTCCATGTTCTCTTTTTACCCAACTGTATCATGATCCAATCTATGGGGAAGAGAGAGAACTTGTAATGAGACATAATGTTGCTGTGAGACAAGACATCACAGGCAATTTCCTGGCAGAAAAGTGAGATTTAATCACTCAAAGCTGCTTCTGCAGCTACTGCTGAGGCTTGTTCACTCCACCATCAGGGAGCAAGATGCCTGTCAAGACTGTAGTAAAGCAAACTGAAGTGCCGCCAACCCGTTGCCTACAGACAACAGATGATTCTCATCCCCCATTTATTTTATTTCTGCACATTTTGATCTTGCTCTGCATTATCTATATAAAATACAGAATTTCTATATTTACAAAAAGACCTATAGGGAAGAAAAGATTGCTATTAAGTCCACAGAAAGGAATGGAAAAATCACCTTTTCTTCAGAACTTATTTAAACTACTGGTCAGAGCTCTATTGCTCAGTGAAGCAAGACAATTATAATCAAAAGTGCCACATCCATTAAGCTTTAGAAGGAGATAATTACCTCTTGTTTGATTTGAGGGGGAAGGACAGCATTTTATTGTTTAATTTTTACACATGATGAATAATATGATGAGAACTGTTATTTTGGGATTCCTCCTTTACATGGGAATAGGTTAAGGTGATCAGGTGTCCAAGGCTTCCCATAACTATGTAGGGTTTTGCCTTCTTATTATAGATTAACATTATTGGTCAATCAATAAACATTTGTTAAGTGCCTGTTGTGTGCCCTACACTTTGCTAAGCATTGGGAATAAAAAAGAGGTAAAAGACAGCCCTTGCCTTCAGGAACTTTACAATCCTAAAATCAAATGGAGGAGACAACATGCAAACAAGCACATGCGAAGTAAGCTATATATAGAATAAATAAGAAATAATTAACGCAGTGAAGGCTCCAGACTTAAGAGGAAGTTCCAGTAAAAGGTAATATTTTAGTGAATCCTTAAGGGAAGACAAGGAGGTTAGCAGGCAGAACAGAGGGGGGAGAACATATTATTTGAAAATGACCAGCCTAAAAAAAATAAAAGAAACTAAACAGAAAGCTATGAGAGACATTTTGCAAAGTATTTGAAACAGGATGTTTATATTTACCATTTCTTTTGATTCTTTAATTAGTTCATCTTGAAGTCAATATGGTAAACTGCAGGGGAAAAATGAAACCAAAACTATATTGGACATGGAGGATCAGAGAATACAATCCCTCAACACTTCATGTTTGAAGTATTGAAATAGGCTGCAGGTTGGTCCCTCTGCCCCAAGTATGTCTGTACTCCAGTACATCCTCCACTCGATTGTCTAAAGGATCTTCCTAAAGCATAAACTGGACTATGTCACTCCTCCACTCCATAAACTCAGGTGGCTCCCTATTATATGCAGAATAAAATATTAAATTCTCTAGCATTCAAAGCCCTTAATAATGCTGTTCTTCCTAGCTTTCCAGTCATATCTTATACTCCTCTGATCACTCCTATATACTCTGAGATCTAGTGGCTGTCTTACTTGTTGTTCCTTGAACAAGACATTCTATTTCTTGACTAGGAATTTTCCCTGGCTGCTCACCATGCATAGAATAGTCTCCCTTCTCTTTTCTGCATCCTAACTTTCTTGATTTCTTTCAAGTCCCAGATAAAAATCCTATCTTCTACAGGGGACCTTCAACAATCCCTCTTAATAAGGCATTAAGTGCCTTCTCTGTCTAGACTATTTCAAGTTTATCCTGTACATGGCTTGTTTGTACCAAGTTGTCTCCTTGATGGGATTGTGAGTTACTTAAAGGCAAGGACTGTCTTTTGCCTTTTGTAGTATCAGCATTTAGTATAGTACCTGGCACACAGTAAGTTAATAGGTACTTAATAAATGTTTAATTATTAACTGATCGAATCCCAGTTCTGTCATTAACTTTGTACACCATCTTGAACAAGTTATAACTTTTGGGGGGCAATTCATTTCTCTTAATCACATAGATTTTCTCATCTATAAAATTAATAAATTGGATTGGATCAACTGTCATGACCTTGTATATGCTTTTAATTTACCTTTCCTTCCATATGATAGAAATATTGTAACCAAGAGTTGGAAGAAACTCTATGGTCACTTAAAATCATGGGGTTATAGATTTAGAACCAGGCAGAACTTTATTTAAAACTGGACAGTACAGGAGATCATCTAGTCCAAATATTTTATTTTGTAGATGAAAAAACTGGAGCCCAGATGGATAAAGTGATTTGCCCAAGGTCAAACAGGTAACAAATGACTGAGATTTAAATCCAGGTCTTTTGAGTCCAAATCCAGTTCAGCCCCTATCTTAACTATGGATCCCTTCATGATTCAGGAATTCTGAAGCTGCTCTTCCCTTTTTATTCACTAAATTTCCAGTTTTCAAGTATAAAAATTGTTCTGTGTACAGCAAGATTTTCTGCTACACTGAAGACAAATCCACTCTATTCCTGTATATAAGATACTTCCTAAATGACTGGTATATTTCCAGGAAACATCCTAGGTGTTTCCATACATGACCCAGTGAACCCAAGGAAATAGATAATATTACTTAGTAGTTGCAGTTTACCAACTAAGAGATTTAATTTTATTAGGACTCAAAATAGATCATCATTCAAAGAGCTTTGTGCACGTTATCTCAGTAGATGCACATAAGAGCCATGTAGAGTAGATAATATTATCTTTATCTTACTCATGAGGAAAAGAAAATTCATTGAGAACAAGAGCCCTGATTCAAATCACAAGCTCATACTCTATCCATCATGTGGCTTTAAATCTAGTGTTCTGTCCATTACACAGGGACCAACAAGAGTTATCATTCCTTTGAAACTAGAAAAATCATCCTCTTAGAAGATAGCATAAAGTATTGGAAAGAATGTTCTTTCTGACATCAAAGGATCTGAATTTCTATCTACTAATCGGTATCTTTGGTCAAATCTTGTCCTGTTTCTGGCCCTCAGTTTCCTCTCCTGTTAAACAAGCCCATTGGATAAAAGACCTCAAACGATCCTGTCAGCTCTAAATTCTGTCATCTTTTGCAGAGTTAGAAATGGTTTTGAAAATTATTTATTCCTAATATGACAGAAAAGGAAAATGACAAATGCTGGTGGGGCTGTGGAAAAAGAAGGATGCTAATGTACTGGTTCTGGAGCTGTGAACTAGTCCAAATATTCTGGAGAACAATTTGGAACTATGCCCAAAAGGCTATAAAAACTGTACATATCCTTTGACCCAGTAATACTACTACTAGGTCTGTATCCCAGAGAGAACAAAGAAAAAGAAAAGTTTGTACAAAAAAAGTATTTACAGCAATTCTTTTTGTGATGGTAAAGAATTGGAAATCAAAGGGATACCCATTAATTGGGGAACAACTGAATAAGTTGTGGTATATGAACGTGGTGGAATACTATTGTACTATCAGAAACTATGAGTAGGATGGTTTCACAAAAACCTCAGAAAACCTATATGATTTCATGTAAAGTGAAGTGAGTAGAATCTGGAGGAAAGTTGTACACAATAAGAGCAATATTGTAAAACATTCTCAACTGTGAAAGACTTAGCTACTTTGATCAAGGTAATGATCCAAGATATTTCTAAAGGACTCATAATGAAAAATGCTATCTACCTCCAGAGAACGAACCGATAAACACTAAATGCAGAATGAAGCCTAGTTTTTTTTTTATTTTATTTTGTTTGTGTTTTCTCTTGTGACATGGTCAATATGGATATATATTTCATATGACTTCACATGTATGATCAAAATGAAATGCTTGTCTTCACAAGAAGGAGTTAGGACAGAGGATGATAATTTGTAACTCCAAAGTTTAAAAATTATTGTTAATTTTTTACTTGCAATTGGGAAATATTGATGAAATAATTAAAATTAAAAAAGAAAATCACTTTTTTTTGCCCTCAGGCTACAAGGAAGCCACCTTAAATTCTGAATTCTTGAAGAATGAAAATAATTTTTCCATTATTCAGCCAATCTAGTAAAATGACCTTCTGTACTCCTGTATTCCCCACCCTCCAAAAAAAAAAACCATTTGGAAGAGGCTTCCTGGGTAAAAATCACACCATTGTTGTTTATTAGCTGTATGATAACAGTCAAATCACTTTATATCATTGGGCCTTAGTTTCATCTATAAAATGGGGATAATAATACCTGTATTTCCTCTTTCTCAGAATTTTGGTGAGACTATAATGAGATAAAGTATGGAAACTAGTAAAAACACTTTATAATTAATGTATAAATATAATTTAATTAATTGATAGAATCATAGAATTTTAGATAAATTATTAGTAAAACAAAAGCCACTTCCTTCTCCTAAAGCAGTAGCACTCTCACTTTCTTGGCTGTTCTAACCCTGACTTATTCTCCTTTAAAGCAATTGGAAGCTTCCGGGATCCTAGGCAAACTAGTAAGAAGTTACCAGTAACCCTATTAAATTATAATATAAATATGAGCAATATTGAAAGTTCTAAGAAATCAATTGAATGAGTTACAAACAAAGTTCACTTTTTGTGTCCTTGAGTTGAGGCAGAAAGGGAGAAATAAATTGTAGATCTGCAGATGATGTAAATTACTTAATTAATGCAGCTGTATCTGAAATCTCTGCCTGGGGGCCTAGCATTGGATCCTACCCTATTCTATTAGACGGGAAAGTACTTAGGCCTAGTAGGTGTCAGTTTCACCCTCATTTCTGATATCCCCTAAAGGAGGATTTAAAAGGATTGTCTAGGTTCCTAGTCCCTAGCTCCTAAGCAGCTGGGCATGGGGAGGAGGAAGGAGTGTGTCCCAATGAAAATCTGCATTAAGACCATCTTAGAGACAACCCTGACTGGCCTCACTCAGAAAAAATACTGGAGCAAAAAATAGCTATCCTCTAGGGGATAGACCCAGGGTACCCAGACACAGCTGTCAATCATCTAACTCCAGCCCTAGGCTGTCAAAGCCAGCCACACAAAAGCAACTTGTCAGAAACACCTTACAAAGTCAAAAAGAGCTGAATCTATCCTTTTTCTCTTTTTATTTTCTACTCTCATGCCTTCTTTTGTGTCTTTTCTAGTACCAATTTTCTCTTTCTTTTCGTTTACCCTTATTTTCCCCCCACCCCAACAAACCTGCATCTTCTCCTCTAGCCCCCAAATCCTGAAGATGGGTACTGGGAGAGATGTGTCATTATTCTCATTTACAGATGAAGAACTGAGCCTCAGCATGACACACACACACACATACACACACACACATATGTGTGTGTGTGTATATATATATACATACATATATATATACATACATATGTATATATATGTATGTAGAGAGAGAGAGAGAGAAAGAGAGAGAGAGAGAAAGAGAGAGAGAGAGAGAGAGAGAGAGAGAGAGAGAGAGAGAGAGAGAGAGAGAGAGAGAAGCATAGTAAAAGTTAAAAACTTGTCTGTGAACACTTGAACACCATCTCTCTTGTCATGAAGTGGGCACTGTTCATCAGTCTTCTAGAATCATGGCTAATTATTTAGTTGATTAGAGTTTTTAAGTCTTTCAAATTGTTCATTTCTACAATATTGACATTATAAAGTAAATCATTCTATTGCTTCTGCTTACTTTTCTCTACATCGCTTAATAGAAGTCTTCTAAGATAGCTAATATTTTTTAGTAAAAAACATTCAAGTAGTTAGTGTTCAACAATCATGGGGCAGCTTATAATTCAGAATTAATGGGTTGACATGGAAGGAAAAAAATAAATAAACCAAAAACAACAACAAAAACACTTTCAATTCATTGGCTCAAAAAAGTCACTCATTTCTTGAGATACTATGGTGAAATTATTTGTTTTACATAGTGTAGTGTCTCTACATTCATCTTTTTCTAATTCCCACTTTTGCCAGCCTAAAGAAACATTCCTCTCAGATCTGGAAAGACTTAAACTTTAGTCTGAGGAAACTCAGTTGCATATACTATAACTAATCTACCTTGTAGACTTTAATTAGTATCAAAAGTTTCTGAATTGGGCAGGATACTTATTAAAAGAATATACTATTCTATTTGACCAGTCTTCATTTAATTTTTTCCTTTTAACTAGTATCTTCAACTTCGTGACAGATATTGAAAAAACACAAATATGGCCTGCAGACTATAAGGAGGGAAGGACTAGAAAGAATATATTGCTAAAATGTGATGGTGTGATTAATTGATTGGAAAATATCTCATGTCTCTGTTCCTTTCTAATTGGCATTTTATGCCCACATATGCACTCCTGGTAATGGAATGCTAAGCAATTATTTCTATCCATAAGAAAGGACAATATACATGATGCCTATTCTTGTTTACTAGCTATGCAAATCCTCCAAAGGGTGGTGGGGAAAGTTGGGTTTACATATGTGAACTAAGTATCAGGGAACTAGCCTTCAGGCCATTTGGGATGCCTCACTAACTTTTGTTTTCTAAGCAAACTCTCCTCAACTCTCTCATTTCTAAAGAATCAGCTAAGCCTTGTCATTTCAGTTAGATGAAATGAATGTGTATGTGGCAAAGTAGGTGGAAAATACATTAGAAAAAAGCACCTGGTTTATGTATGTAAACTTGTTTCTTGGCCCTTAGTATCTTAAGAAGCCAATTGTTTTCACAATTCATACATTGTCCTTCCTCCTAACTGCATTACCAGAACAATTGAATTAACCATGCTGTCTGAAAGAAAAATAGAGCACTTCTTTTCTCTGGTGTCTAATTCTCTCAATTTCTCTCCCTCTATCATTTTTTTTTTTAAATTTTAGACACATAACTCTTTCTGACATTGTAAAAACCATTTGGGAAGCATTTTGCTCTGGAGATGTTGTAAAAAAGCAAAATTGTATCCTAATTTACAATGTAAATGCACCCTTACACTTTTTTTTTTGTAGAAAGCACAACATATTCTGCTTCTTTCCTTCTAAGTCAGAACATAAAAAAAAAAAGGCTTTCCTCCTACAATGAACAGCCGCAAGTAATAAAACACAATGGGGTATGGGGATAATACCCATTATATATCTTCTCCTCTGGGAGCCCTGAGAATACCTGGTCTTTGGTCTTGGGTCTCATGAAAAGGTTTAGGACTAGTGATAGTAGGCTATTTAATGAAGTATGTAGATCTTGTTCATCAGTTAAAATCCTCTCTCCATGAAAAAAGAAAATGGGAACAGATGTCTCTCTATGTGAAGGGATTCCTGAGGGAATCAAGTCATGGTTGGGGAGAAAGGAAGGGGGAGCTGGTTAGAAAAACACACAGCTGTGCTAATGGTTTTTGTAAAGCAAATGGTCTCATTAAAGAAGAGAAGCAAGGTCTAGGGCTGACTGAGTCAGGGAGAGCCCTGTTGATCCTGACCTAGGAATTAAGCACACTCTTGTGGTGTAGACAATGTTATTATTGTTTTTTTTTTCCTGAAAAGAATTATCTCTTTGAATTTGACTAGCAAAGCACCTATTCCAGATGTGTTTAGATATTTATTTATTAGATATTTAGTTACTGTGAGATTGCTAACTCCAGATAAGGAAGGCACCGATAATTATTCTATGGCAAAGGTCTTATCTTATTGTGCCCTCTTGAAATCTGCTTACAGAATAGTCTGTCACACATCTAATTTGTCCTGGTTTTTCTATTATAGGGGTAAAATATTACTAATCATACTAAATATTTATGTAGGACTTATTATGTGGTACCGTGCTAAGCACTTTTCAATTATCATCTCATCTGATCCTTATAACAAGTCCTAGGAGGTAGGTGCTATTATTATCCCCATTTTAAAGATGAAGAAAATTTAGCAAACAAATGTTAAGTGATTTTCCCTGGGTCATAGAACTAGAGAGTGTTGGAAGCCACATTCCAACTCAGGTCTCTGTGACTTTGAGCCTTGGTGACTATTCACTGTACCACCTAGCTGTCCACTAAAATCTTTTGGGCATTTAAAGTCTGTGAGCTCCTGAAGAATAAAAGCTAAGCTGAAATAATAGACTCAACTCAACTGTTCAATATTATAAATTGATTAGGAATAGGAGGTGGTTGTTCTTTACAATTTCCCTATACTTTCTCCCTTCTTTCATTCATTGAACTTTTAAACAAGCATGGATTAAATGTCTATTATATACCCAACAATGTGATAGGCACAGATACAAAATTTAGATAAGATTCTGGGTTCTTGTTCGTCCGTCTAAAAACTTAGCAGGGATAAGTCGCAAGAATAGATATAGAGATGATAATACATGAAAATACATAAGTGCGTTAAGATGATAAAAGAAAAACCTCTAAGAAGTGTAAAGGGAAAGTTTGGGTGAACTTTTTGTTTTGCTGAGTGTTTTCTTTTGGTAAGTAGTTTTGGAGATTAAGGGGATTTTCTATTTGGAATATATGAGGCAGAGAAAAAGATAAGGAATTACCGTACGAATAACAGAATTGAAAATAATCTAGCTTTGGCTCAGTTCAACTCTATTTTCCCCATGTAATTCTATCTGATTCAAGAAATATTTTGAATGGCACTGGAGATATAACTGGAGGGTACAAACCAGAGACTTCATTTCTCATTGTGCTTTGGAAGAAAAGAGCTGCATTCATTAATATAAATTATCTACAGATTTACATTTCCTAGAAAATCATCCGATGTGTCAAAGTCACCAAGTTCTTACCCTGAGTTGATAGATGCACTTCCAACAATGACTACTTTTTATTTATTTGTTTGCTTGCTTAATTATTTATTAAGGAAGATGAGGAAGAGAAAGCAAGACACAAGATTCTAATAGTCAGGAGGGTCAAATACAGCCAGAAGATGGAGAAGGTGATGAAGAATAAGATGAAGGAGGAAAATGCAGGTATATTCAGGTATACTGAGGTTATATATGAATGAGGTCTGAAGGAGGCAGGCTAACATCGTATGTGGGTGGAGATTGTTGACATATCCTAAAGTTCTAGTTCCCCAGAAGAATAAGCTCACTATTTGCTGTAGTGAGAGTAAATGACTAAGATGAGACTGATTGTAGATGTGACATTCTACCTTTTTAAAATTTATTTATTATTTTTAGTTTACAACATTCAGTTCCACAAGCTTTTGAGTTCCAAATTTCCTCGCCTCCTTCCCTTCCCCTGACCCCTCCCAAAGATGGCATGCAATCTGATATAGGCTCTACATATATATTCACATTAAAAATATTTTCACATTGGTCATGTTGAGGAGAATTATAACCAATGGAATGAACCATGAGAAAGAAGAAACAAAACAAAAGAGAAAGAGAGAGAGAGAGAGAGAGAGAGAGAGAGAGAGAGAGAGAGAGAGAGAGAGAGAGAGAGAAGCATCCAGACTCCATAATTCTTTCTCTGGAAGTGGATAGCATTTTCTGTGATGTTCTATCTTGAATCAAACCAAATTGCTTTTTTCTGCTTTGTTGGGGTTGTTAGGGAATGGACTAGGAATTTAACTCGGTTTCCTTTAAAAGCATAAAAAATTGTGGTCATGTGGGTATGAGTACTGGGAATGCTTTTTACCTAGTTCGCTTCCATGTTTTTGGCTGGCCATTCTGTTTAATTAATCACTTTAAATTCATGTGGATTTTGACTTGCTGTGGCAGAGATTTATAGAACAGGATCTGGAATCTGTGAACATGAATAGACAAGAGACCTGAATGGACAAGGAAACGAGGTAAAACTTGGGATGGAGAGACAAGACAAGTGACAAACTTAGTCCTTACTCTTTAGGAATTTATAATCCATTAAGGGAAAAAGGGGAGTGGAAGCAGGATAATGACAAAAATAATTAAGTATACAAATAAGTGAGTACTAAGAAGAGGACCAGACAAAGTTCTATGAAAAATTTAATGAAAAGGTCACTTTCATCTGAGGGAGAGGAGACAGAGATTCAAGGAAAGCTTTATAATGAAAACCCTGAGTGGAAACTAGGAGGCAGCATTCACCAGGCAAATCAAATCACCACCACCTGGATCACCTTTTCTCCTTAGGTCTTGATGGAGGCATCTTAAGATCCTGAACCCAAGAGCCTAGGGAATAACAATGTTTCAAGAACTGGGTCTATAACCATCATCCTGGAAAGCATCCACTATAAAGATGCAGGCTGGCAACTACTCACACATGTACTAAGGATACATCTGTTGAAGACCTAGAAAAGATAGTTCTAATCACCAGTCTTTGGCACTGTTAAATGCTTCAATATCAGAAACTGGTATAACACTGACTACCTTGGTATTGCCTGAAGGCAAAATGTTTTAGATTTTGCCTCCTTCCCTAAGTTTTCTGGTACCTTTAAGCAGAGTTGGGGTCTGTGTACACTCACTGCCATTGACTACAGCATCATTAGTGGTATTCCTTAAGTGTAGGGGGTAGGTACCCAGTTCTATTAACTCTTAAGAGTTATAATAGCTTTTATGAAGATATAAATACTTCAAAAGTAGAAGCATAGGACCTTTTAATCCGACTTGCAACTGAAACCTTTCATAAATGTATTATTCCTCATTACAATGTTAGCTCCTCAAGAACAGAGGCTGTCTTGCCTTTCCATTTCTATCCTCATTGCTTAGCATTCAGTTTAGAATATAGTAAATACAATAAATGCTTCATTCATTCATTCATTCAAAACCAACCAAAAACAAGAACTGACAGCATTTGCAATGTTTCATACATAAAGATTTCTGTTTTCTCAACAAAAAATAGAATTAGGGATTTCTCATGTCAAAGATCAAGCTTGGTCATTATAATTACAATATGCAGTTTCACTTTATTGTTCTTTTCAATATACTTGTGCAATCATCGGGCATCTTGTTTCTCCAATTTAGTCCCTTCTTCAGAATCACTGCAATATGTTTTATTTTACTTAAAAAACCCCAAATTTTCATTTATATATTTCAGACAAGTCATGCTTTCTCTCTGATGCTCGATATCCTAAAATAATAGAGTTGGACTAGTTCTAATGTCTCTTCTAGCTTTAATAGCTCACTGATTCCATGAATCTAAATTAAGTAAAAAAGAATCTAAGGACATTTTCAAAACAAAATATTTGATATTCTAAGAGCTTCAAACCTTAGACTTCAGACTCTACTATAAACAGTAAGAAAAAAACTATCTGCTTTCCAAACTACTGTGTTCCTTACATATCCTTACAAAGAGTGCTGATACCTTCTATAGCCTTCCCCAATCCATTTTTAAGCTAATATTGTTATTTGAGTTACAAGCGTCTGCAAAACTTGATTCAGTAGTGTTTTAAAACAGCATGTACTTTATACTTATGCTAATTTTGAACCAACTGCCTGAAGCCAAACATAAAACTGGCAAACAATATTATAAAGTGGAAGGTGCAAGGGATTAGTAGAAGCATAAATATATTATAGCTGTCTGTTCCAGATCCATTTGACATAACTGGAAAAAAAAAGATCTGTTCAAAAGTAAGGCAGTGTGGAAGACTGTTGCTTTAATTTAATTCAGGAAACATTTCATTAAGTTCAAGGCACTTTCCTCAGCTAGGGAAGACAGTGAGATTTTGAAGAAGGAGAAGAAGAAGAAGAAGAAGAAGAAGAAGAAGAAGAAGAAGAAGAAGAAGAAGAAGAAGAAGGAGGAGGAGGAGGAGGAGGAGGAGGAGGAGAAGAGGAAGGAGAAGGAGAAGGAGAAGAAGGAATATCTCTACCTTAAAGGAACTTAACATTCTACAATAATAGTATTTGTATGGCTTTTAATGTTTGAAAAATACTTTGCAAATATTATCTAATGTGAATTTCACAACTTCAGGGGGTAGGTGCTATTATTATCCCCATTTTGTTAATAAGGTAACTGAGGCTTAGAGACATTAAGTGACTTGCCCAGGAACATACAGCTAATTAATTTTCTTAAGCCAAATTGAAATGTAGGTCTTCCTGAATCCAGGACGTTCACTGTATCCACTGTGACACCTAATTGCTGCTCTATTGAGGGAATGGAGGTAAAATATATACAAATAATGAGAGGTAAAATAGTATGCTGCACCTAAAAGCTGAGTTTGGAGTCAACAGGGTTGAGTTTGTATCTCAAGTGTGCTATTTGCAGCTTGTGAGACTTTGGTCAAGTTGCTTCTCTCAGGGCCACAGATTCCTCATCTGTAAAATCAGAGTATTGGACTAGGTGATCTCTGAGCCTTCTAGAAGCTTGTACCAGAGACCAGGTTAAAGGGCATAGTAAACTGTTTGCTGATTGGTGACTGCCTTTTAAGACAATTTCTGAAAAAGTGTAACATTGTGCTTTAATTCATTCCCTCCTCTCTCTCTTAAAAATAATAAGAATAATATATTTTTTTTTAAGTTTTGATGGCTTTTTTTTACATTACAAGCATGAGCGCACATTACCTTCATGACATCAGGTCTCTTGTAACAAAATAAAACAATTAAGCAAAATTAACAATATAGTGACCTCATTGAAAGTGTATGCAACAATTCATCACTATAGCTCCCCATCATTTATTTAAAATAATTAACTGCAATTTATTTCTCTTCTTTCTAAGCCCCACACCACTAAAAAAAGAGAAAAGGAAAACATCCCCATAACAAATATGCAGTCAAGCAAACACAAATCCCCTTAATGGTTCTCTGTTTCTTTGTCTCTGTCTCTTTCTGTCTCTATTTCTCTTTATCTGTGTATATGTCTCTCTGTATGTTTATGTGTAGACTACATATGTTATAGACATCTATATGTATATGTATAAAGACACACACACATATATACATACATATACACATATAAAAACATAATTAATCTATTTATGTGTGTTTGTGATATCTCACCCTGCACCCTAAGTCAATCAATTACTTCTCTGTCAGGAGGTAGACAGTATGTTTCATCATCTGGGATCATAGATAGTCCTTGTATTGATCATAGTTCTTACAGCTTTCAAAGTTGCTCATCTTCATAGAGTTATTATTACACAAATTATTCTACTTCTTTTCATTTAATTCCTTATCAGTTTATAAATATCTTTTAAAATGTTCATTGTTATAATATTAATGTTATGCCATAAATTGTTCTTCTGGTTTCCTTACTTAAGTCTGCATCAATACACATCATCTTTCCATGTGTCTTTGACATCCTCTATTTGCCTTATAGTATAATATTATTCTATCGCATTCACAAACCAAAACTTATTTGGATATTCACATTTGGTAGACATTCTTTTTGTTACCAGTTTTTTGTTACCACAAAACGAATTAATATAAATATTCTTGTTGATATAGGACCTTTATCTCTTTCCATGATCTCTTTTGGGTCTAAGTTGAGTGGTGGTATACCTCCATCAGAGGGCAAGTAACTTTTAATGTATTAATTTTCAGTTGCTGTCCAGAATGGTGGTACCCATTCACAAGTCAACCAACAGAACATCAATTTACCTGTTTTCCTAGTCATTCAAAATTCATCATTTTTCTTTCTTGTCATTGTCCCCCTCCTTTTTTAGCAGATCTGTTGTGTATATGGTAGAACATTACCTCTTCATGTCTTTAGACCACACATTATTAGAGAATGGCAATTATCTTACGCGTTTGATTAAATTCTAGAAATGAGACCTTCGTAGAGAAACTTGATGCAAAGGGTTTTTTTTCCCCTTGTTAATTATTTCTCTTTTTATCTTAGCTTTACTGAATTTATTCATAAGAAAAAAAAACTTTTAATTTCATATAATCAAAATTATCCATTTTATCTTTTATGATCCCCTCTATTCCTTATTTGGTTATGAAATTTTCTTCAATTCAGAGATCTGTGTTTTTTTCCTCATTTTTCTCTAATTTTTTAATGATGTAACCTTTCAAAAATCTTGGTTATGTATCTATTTGGTACTTATCTTGGCATAATGAGTGAGGTATAGATCTAAATCACTTCAATTTTCACGAGTTTTATTTTCCTTAAAATAATGTGTGCTTGCGTTGATCAATATCAAATATTAGAATATTCAATACATTTATCTCTATATATTCCATACACAGATTCACTGGTAAACCTCTATTTATTTTTTTAAACCCAGTATCACAATGTTTTGAGAATGTCTGCTTTGTAGTATACTTTGAAATCTGGCACTGCTAAGGCTTCTTTGTTTCCATTTTTCATTATTTCTCTTAAGATTCTTGACATTTTTTGACTCTATATGAATTTTGTTATCAAACTCCTTCCTCTCCTGAAATGTCCACAGCTTCCTCTCAATACCCTTTCTGCTATATTTCCCCTCCCTTCAGATCTGGAACCATGAACCATGATCAAATCCACTTTGCCATTCTTCCACTAACCATTCCTTTAACTCTCTGGACCAATGTGTCTCTTCCTCGTTTTCACTCTTCTTCCATTAAAATGTGAGCACACTGAGGATTGGCCTTCCTTTTTGTATTTTTAACCCCAGGACATAGCAAATACTTAATAAATGCATTTTCATTTATTCATATACCATGACATGTTTAGATTTTCTCCTCATTGATGGGCACTTCATTTTCACCTGACAGCTTGTGAAGTGCATGACTCTGCCTACATTTAGGTCATTCATTATTTCACAGACTCATGCATTCATGGATGGAAGGAAACCAGACCTGTAATTTCATTGCTGGAAGAAATGCACTCTACTAATGCAGATGGTTCTCCTTCTACAACCTATTTTCTCAAAGGGTTACTTGGGCATGCAGAGATTAAGCGGTTTACCCTGGGTCATATAGCTTGTTTGGGCCAAAGACCAGACAAACCCAGTTTTTCCTGACTTCCCAAAGGTCACAGTTTTGTGAATAGCAAGATACAATTTGACTGGACTTTGAATTCAGGTCTTCTGATCCAGATCCAATACGTCTTCTTCGGGCTGCCTCTGGATTTTTTTTTTTAATGTACCAAGAAAGATCAAGAAAAATTAAGGTGAATAAAAAAAGTCTCTTGTCCTTATTTTTTAAACTCTTACAGCACACTGATTTAGTTGGGGCTTTTGTATAGCCCAAGGCTAAAAGAGAATTGGGTGAGAAGAGTGAATTTGCTGTACATTTTAATTGTTCTTCTGCCAACCACAGCGTGAACAGGAACTATAAAAATTTATCATCTGCTAAGTTTGCTTCTCTTGCACTGAAATGGAAACCCAGCTTCACAAGGCATTGTATTATCTGGCTGCAGAAAGCCAAGAAAGAGCTTCTCTAATGCTTTGCATATGAATCCTGAGCTGGCTAAGCCTCCAAGTCACTCTCATTACCTCCCCAGCTTGCCAAAATCTGGCCTCCAGTGGATGCTGGATAGAAAGCATACAGGCTATAAACACATGTAATGTCTCTTTCTGTGACACGGCTCAATAAAATACATCTATAGGGATAGGGTCTCAAAGTCAATTACACTGGCCCTAAAATAAATCAGGTTATGTATAGATATATGCAAATTTTCAATGATATAAAAGGGATTAATTATAATATGCTGCCTTGTGTTGTTTATCCAGTCACAGTAATGAATGTGCATAGATCCATCCAAAGTGGTGAGTTAGCTTGCCAGGGTTAGGGAGATGTGCAGTGAGCTTGAACATAGAAAACAAACCGGGCCTTCAGGAGATTTGAAATATGGCTTCTTCAGGGTTATACTGGAATCCTGGTGAGTGCTAGGACTTGAGCAGGGACACTATTGTTACTTCTCCAGAACAGGTAAAATGAAATATAAAACTTTAAACATGAAGTTTTGAGTAACAAAAACAATAACCACTTACCTGGTGCCATTCTGCACAAGAGATGTGATGCTGGGGAGTCCTTAATCATACCAGAACAGGAGTTTTAACATTTTTCATATCATGCAACCCTTTGACAGTTTAGTGAAATCCACAGACCTCAGAAACATGATTTTATGTAATTGAAGGTAATGCGATTTTTTTTTTCTCAGACAAGTTTATAGATAGCCTGTAATCTGCATAGGAGATGTATACAGGATTCATGTAGATTTAGGAGAAGACAGAAGCTTCCAAAGCTGATACTATCTTTGGTCATGGCTCTCTAGGCACTGGCATGGAACTCTGACCAATTCTGTCCTCATCTAGCCTAGGGCTTTCCAACCTTAGGTTTTTATTGAAACAATAGACAATATATTTTGATTTGCCATTTTAGTGAGAGCTCTGTGGTAGCTGGGCTTTGTTTACTAAAGCATTATGTAAATTTTTATGCTTGTAGGCAAGCCGCATAAATCACACTGTGGGCCACATGTGGTCCCTGGAGACCTGTTTTGGACAGTCCTGAGCTAGCCAATCACAGATCTTGGTAAGGATATTTAGTTGATAAAGAAAGAAGAAGCCTGTTGCCACCAATGCTATCTTGGTTCCCCTATAACCTTTACCATTGTTTCTCCTCTTTATCTCATCACATTACTTACTCACATGAATTTACTCTCTTGTTCTTCTGAACCAACCAGAAAAAGAGGAATGCTACAATAGTGTCATCCAATGGTGTAGCTGAATGTGAAAGTCATCTAGATATTTTTACAAGATATTCAAAAATATTAAAACCAAAGGATTTCCTTCCCACTTTAAATTTATTTACAAATTTTCTACTAACACTATTATTTCATATATTTAGAGGTTGAAAAGACAAGTGAAGTCATATGGTCTTGTTTGAGACAGGATTTTTAAATAATAGGAGAGACATCCTTAGGAGAAACAAAGTAAATTTATTTTACAAACCTTGCAAGATTTGGGCACACTTCCATAATGGAGGGGGCGAGGTAAAAGGGAACCTGCCTTAATTTATACTCTTTAATGAAAAGATTCCCACCCACCTCTATCCCTTCTCACAGTTGACTGGGAGGTGGGCTTACAGTCTAGGCATGAAAAATAGACAGGGGACCAAGGTTGATCTGGTCCATTCAGATTTTTCCCTATCGGAGCCCGGTGGCATCTGAAAGTTTAGGAGAAGAAATGGGGTGGGGGGGAGGAGAGTCCTTCCTGAAGCAGAGAACAAATAGCTCACAGGAAGTTCATTATCTTCTAACATCTGAGAGATAGGGGGAAGGGCATGCACACAGCTCCAGGCCCTTGACCTTCCAGAATCACAAGGCCAAATCCCAAACCTCTCCTACTCTCTTAGACATACCCTGTGAAGTCTTCACAATTATCCATCCCATTCAGTCTAAACCCACTTAATTTAAGGATAAGAAATCTGAGAGCCAGGAGAGTCAAATAACTTGCTCAAGGTAGCAAGTTGTTAAGTAGTAGGATAAAGATGCTACTAGTAATTTTCAATGGCAATAACTTCTCATTCTCACCAGGTATTACCACAAGTTCTCTGTGTAATAGAGACTGAATTGTAGGAGTAACCCCAGGGAGTATGCCTTGGGTTTCCTGGCCATTTCCTAGGAAATACACACTCTCCTCCAAAAAACATGTTGCTTTGTCATAAACAAAGTAATCTGGGTTGCCTGTTGCTTTTCTTCCTCCCTGTCCCCTCCATGATAGAGGAGAGTGATACTTCAATTTAAAAGAAGAAATTGACAACTCCAGACAGTTTCATCTGTCTGTCCTTCATGGAACTCTGAAATTTCCAGTGAGGAATGGTGAAGGCTATCCTTTCTTGATCCAGGACTAATAATAATTGTTTCTATGTGGCAGCTAGAGTAGAAGGGACTCAACCACATTAACTTGTGCCCAGGCTACTGCTTGCTTTTCTACTGTGCTTCCTTTTTCAAGTACATGAAGGAACATCATTTTCAAGTTGGATGTATTCAGAGTTGAAGGGTAGGTTGTGAGTCCAAGGGTACCGGTCTTTCCGACAGAACTAACTGGTGGAAAGGGTTATTTCTTCATCCAGTGAATAACCACCATCAGAGGATATATCCAAGCTCTGGATTCCATTGCCAAAAGACATGGACTGAGAGTTGTCTAGAGAAGTAAAGAGCCAAGGAGAAACATGGAATGCTTATTCTGTAGCCCTGAAAACTGCTACATCTTCTGGTATGTATGAAACCCTTCCAGAAGACTGTAATAGTAGCTTTAGTGCTGATTGCTCAAGTCTTGTCAATACACCCTATGACTTTTTATGTATTTAACTTGTGTGTGTGTGTGTGTGTGTGTTTGTGTGTAGGAAATAAATACCTTCCTATGCCAGGTTAATATTATATATTGAGTAATTTTATTTTTTCCTTTGGGGGAAACTCTAAGCATGAACCAAAACCTAAGTTATAGGTCATCTCTCTTTATTCTCCAGGAGGTAATAGTAAAGACCAGAATTTGAAGAATCTGAACATTGTTCTATAACTCCCAGTACCAAATCTAGCATATATAAGGCATGAGTCCAGACTTGAAAAGAGCTTTTGAGAGGGAATAGGTACAGAGCCCCAGTCCCTTGGTCCTGTCCATGGTTCTTAATGTTAGATCTATTTATAGATTTCAGAAACTATATTGAAACAAATAAAATGTGATCAGGGTGGTTATTTATAAAAATGTAAACTAGAGTCTGGAATCTTGTTTAAAATATGGTCCTTCTAGCAACTAACTCACTGTGAGTCATTTCAGCCATATCTTAGAATACATATAAATCTCTCTGTAACTGTAGTTTTATATTAGCTTTATAAATAAATTCATATGCTTGTTAAAAAAAAAAACTTCCTTCTCAAAAAGTAATTGTGAAAGGTAGGGCTACTGTGTAATTGGAGGGACTAGGAAGACTGGGCACAGAGGTGTGCCATTAAAATGTAAATGTGAAGGGTTTTTAAATGTTTAATGGAAGTCAAAAGAGGTTGCCTTTAACATGCAAATGTGTATTGTGAATCCTTGAATGCTGATATTGTAAAAGGAGATTATATTCAGTCTTGAAGGACTGAAGAGGACTTTCAAACTCTGCCAGGTGGGTGGGCTGCCCATTATTTCAGGCTGAGTTGTGAAATGTTGAAAGATACTTAAGGAGGCAGTATTGCTTCTAAAGGTACATTGAGAAACTAAGGTTAGTTGTGATAGGAGAAGAGAAATAGGAAGCATTTTAGGTTGTGCATTAAAGTGGGACTATGGAAGGGGGAGCAGGGTAGAAACCCGTTCCTAGGGTAGGAACCAGTTATTCACCAGTCCAGCTGGTGAGCAGTGGCTATAAATTCAGCCAGTTTGACTAGAAGCCAAAGGCATCTGTGACATTCCTTTCACTTAAAAAGGATTGGAGTTTCAGAGAAAGGCCTTAATGTATGGGTGGCAAGGGAGGGAAGATATTAATTTCTACCTGGCACTTCGCCTTTATATGATAATAGTTCTCCCTGTTTGGCAATGCCTCCTTAGAGCTCATAAGAATGGTTAGATTAACCATATGTATGGTAAACCGAAAAAAAAATAGGACTATGCCAGGCATTGGACATTTTTGAAATAAAGAAATATCGTTTAGGAAGAGCAATGAAAAAGAAATTAATTGTAATTCTAAAAATATGTTGTAATGCTGCCATGTAGAGAAAGTGTGTGTGGGGGCAGGGGGAAATATCAAAATAAAAGATTGAATCTGGTCATTTAAATTTATAAAATTCCATATCTAAATAATTGTTTTATCTATTCTAGTCCTAACTACAAAGTTTTCAGGTAATTTTTAGGGCTTTTATTTTTCTTATCTGTTTCTAATTTTCCCAGCTGTTAAGTAATTAAGAAGCAAGCCCTTGAAACAGCAATACCTTAAATGACTTTTCTTTCTTAACTAACTGGCTCAGTCACTCTTGAACTTCTAACTTTTATTGAGTGCTTCCTGTTTCCAGAGCTCTTTACTTGAAGGCAAAAAAGGGAGGAGGGAAGATGTGGAGAGAAACACCAAATACGATAGTTTGCTTTCTGCCTTCATGGAATTCTTAATGTTGTATAACTTATTGAGGAAGGAGCAGGGTAATGACTTTAGTAGCCTTCCACCTCCCTAAAATGAAGAAAGCATGTAGGAGATTTAAACCCCTGAGGCACCCCCATGAAAGTCAAAGTTGCTCTAATAGCCCCAAAGTCCCCTATTCCCTTTGGTGGTAAACTTAAGCATCCACCAGTTGCTAGTTCCCTGCAAGTTCAGGCTCTCTTATTCTATTTCCCAGGTGTCTTGTCTTGCTTGAACCAGATAATAATCCTATAAAATTCTACCTGGACTTATTAGTTTGGGTGTCCCTCACCTCTTCTTTCAACAGGGGCTCTAGTTGCATATACCCAGTGTTCATCCTTCCCTAATGCCTCCTTTTTGTTTTATTTCCATTTAATAAATCTGGCTTGCATTATTTTCTCTCTGCTGAAATTATTTCCCTTCCTTCCTTCCTTCCTTCCTTCCTTCCTTCCTTTCTTTCTTTCTTTCTTTCTTTCTTTCTTTCTTTCTTTCTTTCTTTCTTTCTTTCTTTCTTTCTTTCTTCCTTCCTTCCTTCCTTTTTTCCTTCCTTCCTTCCTTCCTTCCTTCCTTCCTTCCTTCCTTCCTTCCTTCCTTCCTTCCTTTCTTCCTTTCTTTCTTTCTTTCTTTCTTCCTTCCTTCCTTCCTTCCTTCCTTCCTTCCTTCCTTCCTTCCTTCCTTCCTTCCTTCCTTCCTTCCTTTCTTTCTTTCTTTCTTTCTTTCTTTCTTTCTTTCTTTCTTTCTTTCTTTCTTTCTTTCTTTCTTTCTTTCTTTCTTTCTTTCTTTCTTTCTTTCCTTCCTTCCTTCTCTTTCCTCTAGTCTTTTTCTTTTGCACCCTTCCTTATACTGAAATTTTGGAACACAAACTTCACTGAAAGTATATGAAGACAAGTGGTGAACTTGTATTCAGAAATTCTGCATCCTAAGCCTACTTTATTACACTAGTTCACCCTTACTGTAGTTGGGTAGTCCAGTAGATAGGGTACTGGGCCTTGAGTCAGGAAGACCTGAATTCAAATCCAGCTTCTGTCGCTTACTAACTGTGTGACATTGGGCAAATCATTTAACCACTTAGTGCCTCAGTTTCCCCAATTGTAAACTGGGGAAAATAATAGGACCTACCTCCCAGTGTTGTTGTGAGTATCAAATGAGGTATTATTTGTATGAAGTGCTTAGCAGTGCCTGACACTTCACAATTATTTGATAATTCTTTTCGTCCCTTTCTTCTGGGAATGTGGCAACTCTATTAATCTTTCTGAGCCTCAGTTTTCTCATCTGGAAAATGGAGGTGATAAAACTTATATTACCTACCTCACAAGGTTATCATGAGGAAAATGTTTTGTAAACATTACAGCAGTATATATAAATGTGAATTTTTATTAACATCAACTTGTCCTTTCTCTTTTTGTCATTCTATCATGCTTCTGAGACCCCTCCCCCCTTACCAATCCTTTCTTCCCTCCTATTTTCCTTTTTCAGTAGCTCTGAGTTCCTTTGCCTACAGAAGGTATATAATATCACTGCTTCTTCTCCCAACTCTTTGGAATCTGTCACTCAGACCTTATGCCTACAGCAGAAGAGAACATGATTCAGCATCTTATAAACATTGTGAAACCAATGCCAGACACAGAATAAACAGAAGTCAAACCCAACATGTATTAAACAGCTCTATTCTAGATTTCTTTATAGGATGGACCTAGGGTTCAAATATAAGATAATTTTACTCCCCCAGAGACCAGAAAAGCAAAATAAAAGCATAAGGTAGACTAGGAATTGGGGATAAGGTAGGGTAATGTGAAAGAATCAGGGATCAACAGGTATAAAAAAAGAGTGACAATGGGTAATACCTGGAAACTATGTATGTTGTCCTTCGTTCTCAAAGAGTACCAAAATGACATCACTATGCTAGTTTCAATGTGACCGACTGTGGCTGATCAGACCAATACAAGCATGGAATGCTCTACCACAGGTTGGGCACAAATAGTCCCCGTGAACATTTGGGGTGGATTCTCTAAATTTGCACATCCTGCGTTTCCTTTGAAATGTTTCAATTCTGCTTTGCTCACAGAGCACAGCACCTTCTCTGATGTGAGCATGCCATGCTGAGTGGTCCTGTGCCAGTGTCTCCCATGTCACACATTCAATTCCACACTTCTTAAGAGAGTTTGAGAGTATCCTTGTATGACTTCTTCTGACCATCAAGTGAAAAACAAAAAAGATCTGGAAGCTATTTAGTCTTTGAAGGAAACCAAGATAACTGAATTCTGTAATTTGTAATCCCCAATTCCCTTACACTATAATACATTTTTGTGTTAGGCATGGCGTCTTCTTTATTTTCATATCTTCAATACCCGACAGTGCCTAACATATTAAATTCTTGATAAATGTGAATGAATGAAGTAAGAAGAGTTGATGGGACTTGTGGTAAGATAATTATTTCTAAGAGACTATCTTTAGAGAAGAAGTCATTCACTCTGAACACCACCAGAGAGGAATATCCTTCCCTTCCCTTACATGAGTCACAGTAGCAGCAATATGCTTGTGATCACCCATTAATGATTTTTAACTGTCAATTGGGGGCACATAGTTCAATGAAAATGATTTAATAAAATGGTAGGATAAGAAAATTAGAAAAAAAAATGTTTCCCCCACAAACCTAGGCTACATTGTCCCATAAGTATGTATATGTGTATGTTGTCAACAGGAAGAATGGTCACACATTGGGAATGTGTGCAGAGGCACACAACTTAGGAACTTTTTGGCACAAGGGCTGAGGTATGCATCAAGGGAACATATGTATCTAGGCTACCTGTGGATGACCAACTCACATTTCTAATATAATAGCATTGTAGATGTCTCTAATGATGCCATCAAGTGATTACCTCTACGATTATTTCTCACTGATCTCAGGTATATGTGCCCAGTCTCTGCTGGAATGCTGCTCCATTAAACACTGCTCTGCTTGATTGCTTCTTCTGTGGGCTAGCTACTTTACCTGATGCTCTTTTATTAGATGGTGAATTTCTGCATGCCTCTCTGCCGAACATTATGCCACCAGAACCCCAACAAACACATGGCTATGTAGTTTCTCTGGTTCTAGTTGCTGCCTTCAGATAATGCTATCTCTTAATCAAGAAGAGAATAGTCTTTGTTCTGGAGGTTTGGGTGGCAGGAGCTGGGTCTATTTCATTAACAGAGCATCCTGTTTGTTCCTTTGTGGTATCTGGGCTAGAGCGATTTTCATCTTCAAGATACATTACCTAAGTTTCCAAGTTCATTCAGACACTGGGAAGGCTTTCCTCTTAGCTAACTTAATCTTTACTTTTCACTGAACTTCCTGGTAATTGGCTTGGGTCTTCATGTGAAATTAGCTTATGGTGATCATTCTTACCTACACACCAACACACCCAAATGTAATCTCCTGATCTAGATGACATGTATTCATCAACACAACAGGTTACTCAACCAATAAATATCAAATAGTTTGAGTTACCCAGCTTTCTTAGATCCAATCCTTTTCTATTTCTCATTTAGCTAAGTTAGTTGTGGAGGAGGCATGGAGACAAAGTTAAGGATGGCAGCTCACTTTGTTTTTCTCACCTGCTTAGCTATATCTCTGGTCTTTCACATTCATACATGGCCAGCCAAAGGGACTTTGAGCTCACCCTTATATCTATTAAACATATTTTTTTTGGAAAAGTTAATCTTATACTTACTCTAGAAGACTCTCTCTTTCTGTATGTGTACATATCTATATCTATATATATATACATATATACGCATATATATATATATATATGGTGTGTGTGTGTGTGTGTGTGTGTGTGTACGTGTATAGTTAAAGTTGGTTGTTATTTGGGTGGGTATAGGACTTATTCAAGACTTGTTGATTGATGAATTGGTTGCTAAAGAAGAAGAAAGAGATAGGTCTGTTACAAACGAAGACCATACCAAAATGCTACACAAGATTTCTTAACAATAAGAGATCATAATGATTGCAGGTGATAGCCACTAATCCAATTTGGTGGTAAAATAAAAGGGCCAATCAGTTGGTAAAATGAACAATATCCCCAGAAATTGAAACCTGGAAATTTGTGTGGATTTAGCTGTATTTGGGTATCTCAGAATGGGGGGAGCATCTGTTAGAAGTAAGTTGTGCCTACTGTAACTTCCCTTCTATCTTTAGACTTACCTTCTCAAATGTAAGGGCCTGATTAGCAACAGTGTCTTTTAAATTTTGGCTTGGGTTCAACAGTAGATATAATAGAAAGTAATAAAAAGTCTTACAGTGAAATGATTATGTTTTTAGGGGTGGTGCTATCAGAAGAGGTCAGGGCCTATGATTTTATCAGTATGGGTAAGTGCTGTTCCACAATTGCAGAACAGGAACTTGCATGGGATCATAAATTCAAAGCTGGAGAGGGACCTTAGAGGTCATCATTTCCAACCCCTGCATTTTACAGATGAGGAAACTAAGTCAACCAGAGTGTAAGTGACTTGTTCCATATCAGAAATCCAGCAAGTATCTGATGTAGGATTTGATCCCAGGCCTTCCTGCCCCTATGTCCCAGTGCTTCATTCACTGTATTATGTGATTTTAGTCTTTTTTATCTTAAATGTCATTACTCAGTCAGTGTGGGTCAGAGGCAGGACTTTAACTCATGGATTCCTCAACTTCAAGGCCTTCCCTCTATTCAGTAAGATAAAGGAAAAGTGGATCTGAAAACTCTATTAATGAATTAAGAAGAAATGAATTAGAGAGACAGACAGACAGACAGACACACACACACACAGAGAAAGAGAGAGAGAGAGAGAGAGAGAGAGAGAGAGAGAGAGAGAGAGAGAGAGAGAGAGAGAGATCTAATCTTAAGCAATGGATGCCAAGTAGAGCTGTAATCAGCCATTGCACAATTGATAGTACAGTGACATTTTGTCTACTTGTACACAGAGAAAGAGATGCTTAACTTCTCCAGTGCTGAAACAAATTGTTCACTGTTGGGTATCAAACAGCTTGGCAACTAGCAAATATCCTGCAAGCATTTTCATTTCATCTGATGCCAAGGAACTGAGCTAAAAAAAAGTTTCAAAATGACTAAAATGAGTTTCATCCACAGCCATGAGTTTAAAGCAGCAGCTTCCATGCTTTTTTGGCATGTATTTTGAAAGCTGATTCTTAGCTTGAATTTGCATGGTAAATGGAATGACTGTACATTGCCTGACAACATAATAAAACATTTTCCATATTGGACTTTTAAAACAATATCATTCCAGGACTAGCATCTTAAACAAACAAAACACCTTGTACACAAAGACAAAGGCACATTTGTTCCAAGAAGTCAGCAAGCCTGTCGAAAACCATTCCATGAAAGAATAATATAGGAACATGCTCTCCTCCTGAAGTGAACATCCAAATTTCAAGTACTGAAACAATGCTGTTTTCATACCTGGCCCTCATTCTTGATCCTAGCAGCTTTATAACATCAATGTTTCAAAGAAATAAAAAAAAAACATGAACAGGGTACAGACATTTCTCACTTCCCTTACCTGTACTAAGATGAGGTAGTAAGATAAGGACAATCCATTTTTACTGCTAACTCAGGCCATAAATTATTATTGCCCTGGAGCTTGCAGAAATCTTCAGCAGACATCCTCCATATTGCCTTCATTGTTAGCTTTTCACGATATAATCATTATTCTTAGCTAGGATCAGACTTACACATAAGCAGGGTAAGCAGTCTCCTATGTGTAATGATCTGAGAGGTCCAAGATAGCATATCTGCCCCCAAATGTGTCTCCTTACCACATTCCTTCATGATTTAAATTCCTATCTGCTATCCTCTCTCTCCTTATGTCTCACTCTGGAAACTATTCTTAATCCTCACAGTGGTGTTCAATCCCTCCCTCTGTCCACTCTCAGTCCATCACCATTGAGCTAGCTTCACTTTCTTTTCTACCAAAATGTGGTCATATAATTTACTAATTCAATTTATGCTTTCTTTGCTTCCAAATACCAACCCCCTTGTCCAGGTGCTACTTATTATGTCTTGCCAAATTCCAACCCTGGATTATCTTTATTATGGTATGTGTTAAGTACTTATTACATGCTAGGCACAGTGGTAAGTGCTGAGAATACATGTACAAGCAGAAAGAAAGACAATCTCCATCCTAAAAGAGCTTACATCCTAATGAGGGAAAACAACATGTAAAAGATAGGTGAAAAGAATGTAAAGGGATATGTCATGAAGGTACCCTTGTGGAGTTATGGTAAAGGGTATCCCATGGAGAAACTTAGTGGTACAACCTGGAGAAAAATGAGAATATGGTTGGATGGGGCCTTCTGCTTAAAGTGGAGGTTCTGGGAAGAAATAGGAAATCAGAAGCCACACAGACAGGGAGTACTTTTAATGTGAGAAATAATTCTAGAGTGAACTTCCGGGGTGAAGAGTAATGGAGTGGTAGAGAAAGTCCTGTAGAGATAAGTGAGAAATACAATCTGTAGTGGAATATTATGCATCTTTCCTCTTCTACTAATAAATTGGAAAAAGTCATATAACCTTGTTGATGCAGTTCAATACAAATTCATATTCTCCCGTGACAAGCTTAGGCCTTTACTGGCAAAAGGTAATCATTTTACTATTTCCTAATAGATAATAGATCCAAAATTTCTCTTCTATTTTCAAAACACCCAAATAATACCACACCCACTTCTCTGAGTAGAGGACATTTCCTTAAATTTTATTGAGAAAATAGAGGCCAATTACCCTGTCTTCCTTCCTTATATCTCAAAATCTCATCATAAGAAGCCTCTATTTTCTCCTTTATTTAGTTCCGATGAAGACGAGATCCTTCTTTTTCCAAAGCAACTCCTCTACCAATACCCTTAATTCCAATCCTCTTATCTTTGCCCTCTGATAGATTGTTCTCATTTCTCTCCGATTTTAAATGTTGGTCTCTCTTCTTTGCTCTTTTTATACTCAAAATATTCAATTAGTATTTCATAGTATCTCAGATTAAACCCAACATATCCAAATCAGAATTCATTATAATTCCCCTAAACACATTTTGTGAACTTCTCTATTTTTGTTGAGAGAATACTTACTTCTAGTCTTCCACATTCATTAGAGTCATCATCAGTTCTATGTCACTCATTCCTCTTATATGTAATGAATATCTAATCTAAGGGTGGGGAACCTGTAGCGTAGACCACATGTGTCCTCCTAGGTCCTCAGGCATGGCATTTTGACTAAGTCCAATTTTTACTGAACAAATCTTTTTATTAAGGATTTTTAGTGAATGTGTGAAGGGCTACAATCATCAACACACTCACTACTAGCTATTGTTTTTGTTGTAATATTCGAATATGGTTGGGTTTTAAAAAGTTGATAAAATTAGTAAGATAAATATAATTATGAAATGCTTACTTTGCAATTTATGATAATCAGTGTGCAAGATAGTTCATTATTTCCATATGGTAAAGAAGACCCCAAGCATTTTTTCATGACTTACACTTTTTGTTTCAATTTGCATGCAGTGGCTTAGACTGAGGTTTGATTTTTGATTGACTAAATGTATACAAGCATTTATAATTGTTAAGCTCTGAAATTAAAGTTTTGTAGTGAGTTCATCATCAGAAAACTTTAAAAAAGGATTTTTGTTAATATTAGATTCTAATATTTTGTGAACTCTTGTGAATTCTGCTCTCACGGTATCTCTTACATTTGTCCCCTTCTCTTCATTCGAATGACCACTCTTTCAGTTTGTTTATTCGTCAATTCTTTCCTTAACTATTCCAATATCTCCATGCAGCTTTTCTGTCCTCTCTTCATTTACTACTCCATACAGCTTCCAAAGAGATATTAAGATAGCACCATTCCACTTCCCTCATCACAAAGCCTAGTGGCTAACCCTTGCCTCTAACATCAAAATCCTCCATTCAGAATTTAAAACCCTTTATCATATGATTCTTTCCAACCCTTTCAAATTCATTTCACATTGCTTGCCTTCAACTACTCTATGTTCATGACCTATTCTATTGTTGGTTCCACTTATACAGAGTTCTATTTCTCATCTCTCTGTCTTTGCACAGATTGTATTTCCTGCCTAAAATGTCTCTACCTCTTGCTTCTTAGAATCTCTACCTCTCCTCAAAGTTGGCTCAAGTGCTGACTTCCAGATGAGAACATTCCAGATTCCCCCAGCTGCTAGTTTCCCCAACAAATTACTTTTAGGGCAGCTCAGTGCCTGGAACATAGTGTACACTTTGTCTTTCCAGGCTATTTCCTTCAAAATGTGAATGTTCCTGTAACAGGGATGTGCATAGAGTTACAACAGTGTTGTCAGAATAAGTCTGCCAGATCTATTTCTTCCATGCTAAGAAAGAACCAGGGCAACATGACATTGTTTGACATGCTTGTACTTTGATGAGAGAAGGGGAGACACTAAAAAGAGGCTCACAATGGAAGGTTAGAGGATACTAAAAATAAACTGCCTACCTCACGGTTATGCCAGGGCTAGCTCTGTACTCCAAAATAAATGACAAGAAATCTAGTGTGTCCCTATCTTTAATTCCCACCCATATGTTCTACTAAAGATATGAGTAAAATAAAACCTTGGTGGTAAATTCAGTCAGTCATACCTTTCATTTGGAGATATTTATCAAATATTTGACAATTAATGGTAAAACAATCTCATCTATCACAGTTTATCATTTCTGAATAGTTTCTCCATTTAATCAGTTCCTCTAATGATATATACTTACATATATAAAAGTATGTATTATATATGTATATACAAATGTGTGTGCATATGCGTGTTACACATACATATAGATTATATATGTATACATATCCACACACATGTGGGTATATATATATATATATATGTATATACACACACTCATATACATCTATCAGTTCACAAAATAGTAGTCAAAAGTGGTGATCATGAAAAGAGGGCCATTAATTTCATGTTTTTAAGATAATTGGGGCATTTTAATGAGGGAGGAGGAAATTGTAGCATTGACTATACCCTGGACTAAATCAGATGTAAATCCATTTTATAAAATATTTTAATGCTAAGGAGTTGCCTGAGACACAAGAAGTTCAATGATTTAGACAGGGTAACATGCAACTAGTCAGAGTTGGGATTTGAATCCTGATTTTCTTGATGCTAAGACCAACATTTTACTACACCATGATATTTTAGGATTAAAATATTATGGTAAATATCCACAGTGTTGCTATAAAACGTGACTCAATCAGTCAATAAATATACAAAACCTAAATTAAAACAGTTCGTTCATTCAAAACATTTGCATTCTAATTGGGAAGAAAAGCTGTAGACATCCAAGTTTATAGAGAATACAAATAAAGTGAAGACAAGGTTATTTGGAGCTAGGAGAGGGGGATGACCCTAGTAACTAGGTGGATCAGGAAAGGCTCCATTTTAGGGCCACTCAGCTTCATGATGAAAACTCCACAGTCTTTGAGCTTGACAACTTAGATTTAGTACAAGAGAATGACAGTCTTTCATTTCCATGATGATTTTCCTAAGAATAAAAAGTTGTAGAATTCTTTAATCAATTCATATTTTTTTCTTAAAAACCTTCCCCCACCAATTCCATCTCCATATGATAGGGTATACCTGAATATGGGGCACTCAGTGAATTTTTTGCAACGCAATTTTAATTTAAAAAGCAAAAACAAAAACAGAAAAAAACTACCAAGGATTCCCCAACTAACTTCAGTCAGCCAACACCAATTGAACAGATGGTCTTTCAAGTACTTTTGTATCCTGCCAAATGAAAGACCAGAATGAACTGAGAAGGGGAATGGTAAGAGCCCAGGAAGGAAGACTACATGAGCAACATGTTATATAACTCCCCCGTTCCTCCCAACTTGATGTTCATCCTATCTGCAGTTCCTCAATTAGAGCAACTATGTAATACACACTTTTTATTTCCCCAAGAAGGGTACAGGGAGGAAGTTCCATATATCAATAAAGGATAATGTTGCCAAATAGCCAGGAGCCCTGTAAGCTATTTTGAGAATCAGGATCGACAAAGAATATTCTATAGGAAACTCCTTGAATTCATAGCTTTGCCATTCTAGTAATGAATATCTGCCATGCGTTGTGCCAACAAGAATTGCCAGTAATGATGGCAGCTAATGTCCCAGACATATTGAATGGACCCTGAAGAGTCGCCCTTGGAGTCTTTCTGTTTATATCATGGAAGAAATATCTGATGAGGTACTGATTTCTCTGGAGTACATTTCTACTTTTGTTTGCACCTGTTACAGATACAGCAAATTAGTGAAATTCCCTATTCAGAGAACCTTGAAAGGCAGTGCATTATAGTGGAAAGCAATTCTGCCTGTTACACTTGCCAGCAGTGTAACCATAGGTCAGCCACTTAACCTCTGTGGCTTTTGCTTTCCTCGTCTGTAAAATGAGAAGATTACCTTTAGCATTTTTTTCACAGTGTTATTGTGATTATCAGATGCTAAACTGTATTTAAAGCTCTTTGCAAACTTGAAAATCCTGTAGAAATGTCGGCTATTATCATCAACTTGGATCTTGATGGCTCAGTCACTTTAAGAAGCACTTTGGTGCGGGGCTGCAAGGCTGCCCTAGAATCATATACTCTGAAAAGTGGAAGGAACTACGCAAACCAAATAACTCAATCTATATACTGCCAAGAATTTACAGATTGTCATCCAGCCTCCACTTGAAGCCTTCAGTGAGGAGGAACTACTATTTATCAAAGCAGCCCAGTTCAACTTTGGACAGCTCTAATTTTTCGGGAGCTTTTTCTTATGTCAAGACAGAATATGCCTCTCTTCAACTTTCCTCTATTGCTCTCTCTGCCCTCTGAGATTAAGAAGGATGAATCTGATCCTTCCTCATAACAGCTGTTCCAATACTTTAAGACAGCTTTCATGGTTTCTTTTCTCTAAGCTAAACATCTTCTCCATGTCTTACTTTCTCTTGATATTACCTCTTTTCTCTAGTTTCTGATTAGAAAAAAAAAACCTTTTTTTTTTCCTTGCTGAGGTGAAGCTGTCTTCCATGTCTTACCTTTATCTAATTCCAACTCACTAAATTGTACCCCCCTGTTTCAACAATCTGGCTAGCGGCTGCTGTGGGGGGCATAAAATCAACAACAGTCATCTCACAGAACGCTGCAAAAGCCCAGGTTCTTTTGATCCACTTTACTAAGGAAAGCAATATTGAGGGGTTAACAAGCTTACTTTAATTCAGCATACAAATACCATTCACTTAGTTCGGGGGGGAAAAGCCAGCACCCTGAACTTCAGAGCAAATACAAACAAATTACAAACATCAACAGACAGGCCAAATACAATTCATAACTACCAATGTCTAAGTTCAGCCGAGGAGCTCATGACTAGGGCTGGCCCAGAGTCACATGTGCCACGGCTGTGGGTCAGAGCTGTGAAAAACAGAAAGCCAACCCCTGGTTTTATATCTTTTTCAGGGTCAAGAGTGAGTCACACATGCGACTCACCCACATGACCTAAAATCGTCACAAAGAGGCAACTTAAACCCACATGGTCTAAAAGCCTCTGATGTCACAAACTGTATTATGAAGGCAGAATTTATGATTTCAAAGAGAATCATATATATGTCTGAATGGTTCAGAACCGCAGGATATAAGGAATTCTCTAAGTAGAAGGCAGAAGAATTAAAGCATTGATTCAGGCTCCAAAGTAACAGACCCACTAACCAGCCTCCCCATTTTGATATTTTGATCTAAAGCTTCCAGGCCCAATAAGTCTGCCTCACAAGAGTAACCAGGAGGCCACAGAAAAACATGGTGGTATTAAACCAAATCACATTCATGCTTCCCTTCTCCGGTAAGAAGATTACCCACTGGCCTCAAGTCCTTGCTTGGCACTCCTCAGTCCACACACGGGTCCTGCTTTGGCTTAGGCTTTATCTTCAGCTTTGGCTGTAGCTGTCTCTGGCTCCAACAGAAAATCAATCTTCTAGCTGTCTTCTCTCCTCTTATCGAGTTTTTTTGACGTCATCAAGCGTTGTCTGAATGACCAGAGCTTATTGGTTCTTGAGTTGGCCCCTCCCCTTAGGACCCTGGGAGGTTCACAAACACATAGTTAAGGTTAACACCTAATAGGGCATGGCTCTGGAATTCACACCTCCCCTTAGCCAGCCCCACCTCGGGCCCCACCTCAGTCATCAATCCACCCCCACATAGGTTCCACACCTAATAGGGTTTTGGGCCTGGTGCTTAGCACCTAATAAGGCTTAATGAAATACACTGAGTTACTCAAAGAAAACAAAGGCCATTTTGCTTACCAACACACAAACATGTCACTCAAACCCATGTAAACTAGGCTTTCCCTTGAGTCAAGGAAGTCATCAAGGACTCCTAATTTAATCAAGGAAATAAAGGCCAAACTCTTCAAGGGTACTTGATTGCACTAAGTGCTAAGAGCCCATTTTGATTATCAACACACCCCCTTACCTATAGATCTATAGCTTTCTTCAGTTAAACTCCTTTATAAGGTCATCTACATTAAGTGCCTTCACCTCTTTCCTTTTTATTCTTTTCTTAACCCTGCAATTTCTCCCCTCATCAGCAACTGAAACTGCATTGTCTAAAGTTACCATAGATAACTATATCTCTTAAATGCCAAATCCAATGAACTTTTCTTTGTCTTTATTCTTTCTATGCTCTACAGCATTTGTTACTGTTGTTGTTGTGTGTGTCCCTCATTCTTGAAGAGAATCATGTTGTCAGGGAGTTAATGACATACATGACTTGCAGTTGATTTTAATTTGAGTGAGGGAGGGCTGTGCAAGGTCACCAGCCTCACTTTCTCCTCCAGACACATCTGGATCCAGTGGCCAGATGTTCATCAGGACAAGTGGAGATGGCCCAGGATGCAATAGGAGACCCTCCCCCTTTTAGGCTAAGGTATTTCAGGTTCTCATTTTGAGTGAAGTAATGCCCATTCCGTGAATAGTTCTCTTTAAGAAGTGAGTCAAGGGATGGCCCCTTTAATTAAAAAAAGAAAAGAAAAGAAAAAAAAATCGAACTGGGAAGGGAAGACCCTCAGGGTTGCTTGGCAAAAGAGAAACAGTTACTATTTACATTCACTCTTAGCCAAGAGGAAAATTAGCCATTAGGTGGTGCTTGGGTGAGGACCTATTGTCCAATCTATTAGCTCCGGAGTGAAATGGGATTAAGGTTTGGTCTCTGAGTAAGAAATCTAGCCAGTAAACCCTAAATTAATTAGGCAGCTTTTGGCCATCAAAATGTATCTTTCTTTGGAGAGAAGAGGGAGGGGAAGGAGGAGGGGGAGAAGGATGGGGAGGGAGATGTAGAGGTGAATTACCCAACTGGCTGGGTCCGCATTCAGGCAGCTCAGTCTGCTCACAGGTTGTGTTTGTCCTTTGTTCTCGAAGAGGACCATGACATCAGGGAAATGATGACGTGACTTGCAGTTGATTTTGATTTAAGTGAGGGAGGGCTGTGCAAGGTCACCAGCCTCACCTTCTCTTCCAGAGACTTACTGTTGAATGTCCCGTTGGATATTCTTGCCTCTCTGGGATTTTTGTGAAACTAATCTCTCAGTTCTCTTCTTACCTGTCTGATTATTCCTTCTTATTCTCTATTACTAGATCTTTGTCCACGTCAAGCTTACCAACTGAAGGTATCTTCAGAATCTCTACCTGGACCCTATTGTCTTTGCTCTTCACTCTCACTTGATGATCTCATAATTTACCTAGGTATCATTATTATTTTATGCAAATGATTATCTGATCCATATATTTAGACCTATTATGTAGAACTACAAATATGCAGCATAAATTACCTACCGGACATTTCCAAAGATATCCTGTAGGCATCTCAAACTCAATACATCCAAAATTGAACTCATTATTTCTCCAGCCCATTTTCTTAAATCTCCTATTACTATTGAAGTTACCATCATCTTTTAGTCACCCGGATTTTGTTTCTTTGACTCTGTAACCTCATATATTGAATTAGTCACCAAAACATGTTTCTATTTTCACATCTTCTATTTAAATATCTTCTCTCCTGTCATTGTAGATCAAATCTTTATCATTTCTTACCTGGGCTATTTTAAAAGCTTGCTCTCTGTCCTTCAAACTTCTCCTCATTTCAATCTATCCTCTCTCTGCACAATTGTCAGAGTGAGTCCCCAAAAGTGCAGATCTGATGACAGAACCTCCCTACTTAATGAGCAGTAGTGACTCCCTTTTAATTTTGAGATGAAATATAGCTTCTCAGTTTGGTATTTAAAGTGATTCACAACCTGAAGCCTTCCTATTTTTCTAGGATTCTTTTTTAATTTATTTTTTTAGTTTTAGTTTATAATACTCAGTTACACAAGTTTTTGAGTTCCAAATTTTGTCCCCCTCCCTCTCCTCTCCCCTCCCCCTCACGACAGCATGTAATCTGATATGGATTCTACATATACAACTGCATTAAATTTATTTACACAATAGTCAAGTTGTAAAGAAGAATTATAACCAATGAAATGAATCAAGAAAAAAAAACAAAAAAAAGAAGAAAAAAGAAAAGAAAAAAAAGAGAGCAAATAGTTTGCCTCAATCAGCATTTGGACTCTGTAATTCTTTCTCTGGATCATGTATCTTTTGGAGCTGTCTTTGAACCTTATATTGCTGAGAAGAGCCAAGTCTATCAAAGTTAGTCATCATAGATACCATGTGTCTGTAATTGTGTATAATGTTCTCTTGGTTCTGCTCCCCTCACTCAACATCGGATCACTTAGGTCTTTCCAGGTTATTATGAAGTCCATCTGCTCCTCATTTCTTATAGCACAACAGTATTTCATTATATTCATATACCACAACTTGTTTAGCCATTCCCCAATTTATGGATATCTCCTTGATTTCTAATTCTTTGCCACTACAAAAAAAGCCACTATATTTTTCTACATACTGGTCCCTTTCCAACTTTTTTGATCTCTTTGGGATACAGCCCTTTTTTCTAGGATTCTTATACATTCAGGATTCTGGCTTACTTACTTCTTCTTACAGATGATATTCCATCTCCAATCACCATGCTTTTGTACTAGCTGTGACCCAAAATGGAATACACTTTTTCACCTCTAACTCAGAATACCTGGTTTCTTTCAAGTATCCACTTAATCCACATCTTCTTCAGGATACATTTCTTCTCCCCTTTCTCTTCCCTTTTCTTATTCTTCTCCACCTGGTAAGGTTCCCCTCTAAGGTTAGCTTGTATCTACTATTTACTTTGTATATTTATAGTATTGTGGAGATTATAATCACCCAACATACAAGAAAAACCACTGAGGTAGAGCTCTGAGCCAATGGCACTTTATTAAAAGGTCTACGGTCCTCTCTAATGAAGTGTCTTCCCCACAATCTAAGATACCCCCTTCTTCCAGGGCCTTATTTTTATAAAGTTCCATACCAGATTTAATATTTGAACAATCTAGAGGGACTTCACGAAGTACAAAATCCCATTGGTTGATAGACTTTGCATCATGGGCCAGAAGTGATGCATCATCTAGAAACGGTATATAAGCCAGGGGGTCTTCGGTTGGGCGTGGGACTTATTTACTGACCAAGTGGTCCTAAGGTGGTCATAAGATGCTCATGTTGGAGAGTGGTCTAGAGGTAGAAGAATAAGTTGGGGGACTTTTCATGTAATTGTGTCACCTCTGCAACTGGGGCTTGGTCACCATAAGAAGGAAAAACCAGGGTGGAGGCCTTTAGTTAGATTCCAGTGATTAAGCAAGTGAACTTATTATCTGGAGTTCATAGCTCTGATGCCTAATATACAAAACTTGTAATCACTACCTCTGTGGAATGATATCAAATTGTTAATGGAAGAGAATAGGGGTCCAAATGAATCATTTATCACGGTATATTCATGTGTTTGTGTACATATATGTGCATATGTATATACAGTGTATGTATATATATGTACACGCACATGTACATATATACAATATATATGCATACACACAAGTGTCATATATGTGTCTTATATATAAAATTATATATAATAGAGAAAACATACATATACATATACATATACATATACATATACATATACATATACATATACATATACATATACATATACATATACATATACATATACATATACATATACATATACATATACATATAAACATATACACATCATCTACCTATTCCACCAGGGAAAGTCTTCACATGGTTGGGGTAGACATCTCCTAAGTCACCAATAGGTTTGATGCTTATTGGTTACTGTCAACCTGGTTTACCCCATCTGCCAAGATGGCCACTGTGCATGCTGTAGCTTCTTGGACCCACAACTGAGATTGGGTGAAGGTAGACATCAAAGTTATATGAACGATCCTGAAAAGGGTTTGGCAAACCCTCACAGTAGAAGCACAAGTCTTCTCTAAACACCCCATATACACAACTGTATACCTGGCTGGTATCAGAAGTTTGATAGAAGAACTCACTGAATACTATACTAAAGACAGGAATCCTTAACCACTTTACTTACTTCACAGCCCACTCTTGATCCAGAGAATAGACTTTGCCTGGTACTCTAAGTTTTATATTCTGTCTCATGGGAAGAAGAAAACACAGTATTAACCTTCTGAATCTGAATAACTTTCTTAGTGTCAATCAACTTTGTGAAGCCAGACCTGCCTGGTTTCACCTTACCTTCTCATTTTTTTGGAAAAGATTAGTAAGATTAGCTAAAGATCTTCAAAAGCGAAGAGAGTTAGTGGGGCAAAGTGTGTCTTTTTTTTTTTATGCAACTTACAAATATATAATTCCCCCATTTCTGTATATTTAACAGCTTATTATTTTCTAAATGGAAGCCTAGACTTTTGAGAATGCAAAATGATCAATGGAGAGAAAACTAAATCCATTGGAAATTCTGACTGAATTCTGGGGAGCTCTCCCCAAGGAGTCTGGATTTAGAATTCAATCCCTCGTGAGGCTCCGTTCTGCTTTTTTGGCAGATGTCCAAAGCGTCCATGGTATAACCAGGTAGCTCGTGCTCTGGGCAATAATAAGCCAGCTTTCTAATTTATGAAAGTGGTAGAGGAGGATAATAACTTAGAGAACAGAAGCACAGCTTGCCTCATCGACTTATCATTTCAACTTTTTTTAAATGACATAATTTATACACAGTTAGGGCCAATTTCAAGAATTATCCAATAAAACAAGCTTCAGCTATTCAAAATAAAGTAATAGGATTTGAAATGCCAACAATCCTATTTCACACCAAGCCAAGTGCAAAGTCATTAATCCATCTTCAGTCCTGGTTCACACATGACTCTTGGGTGAATAGGAAGGTCTGCAGTGGGCTTTTGGAAGCGATTGGAGATTAGCTGGGGATGTGGTGGAGGGAGGACAGAGAAAACTAGCACAAGGAGCTAGTAGGAGGATTCAATTGATGCACCCTAAGGGGTAGGGGGAAGATGACACCCTAATCGGATCAGACAAAAACACTTCCAACTATTGAGAAAGCAGGGAAATAATGCCTACAGGAGCCTCAGGTCCATCTTGACACCTAATTAAGTCAAATAAGCTCTCTGGGAACTTCATCCAGAAAGGAGTCTTTTTCTAACTAAGAACATATGCTTTCCAAAAGCTGCTAGGTTTCAAGTAAGTCTTAAGAATTTCAAAGGTTTCAGCATTTTTGGAGGTCATATAGTGTTATACAAAGAATGGTAAAAGATTTGTTTCTAGTACCAGTTCTCTTGCTAAATGGCTGAGGGACCTTGGGCAAGTCATATTGCCTCTGAGTCATAGCATTTTGGAGGATTATTCAATACAACCCCTTCATTTTTCAGATGAGGAAACTGGAACTCAGAGAAATCAAGTGATTTGCCCAAATTTACAAAGGTATTAAGTGACAGAGCCAGGGCATAAACACCTCATCCAGAGAACAATCAGGCATTTTTCTGGTATACATTTTGTATGCTGTTTCATGAGAGAGAAAAGATGAAACCTGAGGCTAAATAATCTTCTCTGAGGCTTCTAATTCCAGATTCAGGGTTCTTTTTTCCTATGCTTTCACAGTCTCCTTATCAACACCTGAATTGATGTGAACTTGGAGATGATGTTCTAGTTATATTTTGGAGATGTTATAAGGGTCGAGTGTCTTAATAAACATAAAATATTAAGAAATATCAGAACGGATTCTGTACGAGGTTTTACAAAGCACAAAATACTATCACTTTTCTATACCCACTGATTCAAAGACTAGAATTATATGGAATGGAGTTAAGAACATATCTTGTGATTTCATTGATAAAAGGGATAAGATGAGAAAACTCCCTCCACCAATGCAGGTTAGCATCTTGAACATAGAGGTTAAATGATTTATTCAGTCACAAAACCAGAACGTATTATAGAACCTAGCTCTGTAGTTTGTACTCTGTCTCCTATACCACATCTGACTTTATATGAAATATGCCATCCAATTCAAATATTTTAATGATTATTTTAAAGCCACTATTACATTCGAATCACTTTGCTAATCACTCTCTGGGGATATAAAAATGGAAGAATATCTGTCCTCAAGGAGGTTACATGGGATTGTGGGGTATGTAGGAAACAGAACAACATGTATTCTGATAAGCAAATACGATATGTGAAAGTAAATACAACACAATTTCCATGGAATGGGAGTGGGAATTGGAAAAGGATTCCAAGAGGAAAAATGAGAAGAAATAATATTTCAGGCAGTGAAGACAGAGTGAAAGTACAAAGGCAGGTGAGAGAATGTCATGTACAAGGAACAGCAAATAAGCCAGTTTTTAATTTGGGGGTTACTAAGCTAGTTTATAGAGTATTTTATTCCTAACATCTCCATTTCCTCCATCCTTTTCTCCCACTTCCTTAAACAGTTCATTTCATATTCCAATAGTACTTCCACCTAAAGGCCAGAGATTTAGTAGACATCTTTCAAATGCTTTTTGTTACTGTTTATTCATTTTCACTTGTCCAGCTCTTTGTGATTCCATGGACCTATGTCCATTAGATTTTCTTGGTAGGGATACTGGCGTTGTTTGCCATTTCCTTCTTCAGTGGCAAACAGAGGTTAAGTGACTCATCCAAGACTATCCAGTTAGGAAGTTTCAGAGCCGGGTCTTCTATGTCACATCTCTCTGACTCCAAACCCTGGTCTCTATTCACTGAGCCACCTAGCTCCTCTATCAGAACCTTGTCTTTACAAATGAACTTACAGAAATCCCAGAAATTTTGGCCATGGAATTCACAGCCCACGTCCCACATCCGTTCCGGGACTAGTTATTGACTACTCTTAATGGCCCAATCCCAGGAGGGATAGAGAGATTCGCACTTGATTTCTCTTCATTTTCTGAGGGAGCCAATCAACTCCAAAATTTTAATTTAGGCATTTTCTGGAAATTTAATAGGCATATTTTATGCATCACAGATGTCAATTTATCCAAGGAGGAAAGACAAGTATGTACATAGTCACTCATGTTAGATGATCTCGCCAGATGGGGAACAGGGAAAGAAAAGATGATTCAGTTTGGGGGTTACTATATCTAGATTACATGTACTTATGTTATCTTTGTCTATGAGTGTCTATGTGTAAAAAAGAAAGAATGAATCTTATACTCTAAAAACATTATTCATTGCAAGAGGGATGTCATCATCCTCATGAAAAGAGGCAGTGAGGGGAGACTTTTCAATTGTGATTCAGTGGTTTTTTTCTGTTTTTTTTCTGACTCTTTGTGATCCACTTCAAAGTATCCTTGGGAAAGATACCTCAGTGGTTTGCCATTTCCTTCTCTAGCTCATTTTATAGATGAGGAAACTGAGGCAAACAGGGTTAAGTAACTTGCCCAGAATTACACAGCTACTAAGTGTCTGAGGTAAGATAGAATTCAGGAAGATGAGTCTTCTTGGCTTTAGGCCTAGGACTCTATCAACTGAATTATCTAGCTGTCCAGGGGAGACTTGACAATGAAGAAAAAGCAAGTGATGAATATCCAAGCTGGGGAAAAAAAAAACAAAGTAACAACAACCAGTTAATGAAGAATTCCTATTGTTTATACCAGTGTATACATTTGAATATTTACCCCAATGACACTTGTCCATCAGCTTCTATAGTTTGAACCAAAATGGAATAGGAGGAAGACATTAGGTTTATATTGTGCCTGGGGAATAACACATGGCTTTTAATGATCTCAAGCTTCTCCTTGAAACAAGAGAAAACTCACTTTTAAAAGACAGTATATCCTTTTAAAATTCTTGGTTGGAGAGAGGTAGAATCAACCTGAGAGAGTCATGGGATCAAGCTGTCAGGACCCAGCTGAACTCCCCCAACATTTCTTACCAAACACCTTTAGAACAATGTCATAAATCAAATTTTGGGTCAGCAAAGACAATAAAAGACGAGAGGGAGAATTCTTTGTAGACTAAGACAACTTAGAAAGTCTGAAGGAGAAGTATATAAAACTAGGGTGGAAGCAGGACCAAAGTGAGGTGCAGGACCAGCAGTGGCTTGTGGAGGTGGCTGTGAAAGCATCAGAAGCTTTAGGAGCTTTCAGACCAAGTAAGGGATTAAAAAAAAAAACTCAGAAAAAGATTACAGGGGACCATGTCTAGTTACTGTATGCAGTTGGTGCTGATTAGCAACTCTGTTGCTCATTAGAACTTCTTAGTCATAGCTCCAGGATGGAATGGAGCACTTGTGATTGGTCACAAAGAAGAGGAGCCCTGGTCACGATTCCAAAGTAAAGAAGAACACAAGTACTTATGACTGCAAGGGGACAGGAACCCTTCCTGTGCAAACACCAAGGCACAGACCAGGAAAGTAGTTTCCACACCTCTCCTAGGTTAATACCACCTTAGCATTACCAAAAACTTGCAGAACCACAGAACTTGGTCTGAAAACAGCAGCAGCAGCAGTGGCAGCACCACACACACATACACACACACACACACACACACACACACACACACGCAGAGGTTGAAGCATTGCATAGTGCCTTCTTCCCCTGAGGTTGAGCATAGCCCAACTCTAACAAAAAGGTCAAAATCAAGACATAGGCTAGAAAAATGAATAAACATCAAAATTAATTGACCACAAAATTCTACTATGGTGGCAGGGAAGAACAAAACAAATTTAAAAAATCAACAGTGTGACAACAGTTATAAGCAAAGAGTGAAAGAAAAAACCTAATTGGACCCAAGACCATTGAGAATTCTTATAAGAGTTAAAGAAACCTATAAGAATGGTAGAGGGAAATTTGACAAAAGAAATGAGGGTGAAACAAGAAAATTATGAAAAGAGAATTATCAGCTTGGTAAAAGAGGCAAAAAAAATTGAAAAAAAAACTATCACCTTAAAAAACAGAATGGGTCTGATGGTAAAAAGAGGCACAATAAAAAAAAAAAAAACAATGAAGACCTCTTTAAAAACAGAATTGGTGGGAGTTGGAGTGGGGGACCAAGATGGCAGAGAAAAGTAGAGACTTACCTGAGTTCTCCCCAAACCCCTCCAAAAACATTAAATAATGCTTCAAAACAAATTCTGGAGCATTGGAATACACAAAAGGACAGGGTGAAACAATTTTCCAACCCAAGACAATTTAAAAAGTCAGCACGTAAGGTCTGTTGCCCTGGGACAAGAGTGGAGTACAATTTAATGTTGGCCCCTCCCTAGCAAACCAGCACTAGATCTTGGGTGTAGGGGTGACTGAATCAGTGGCAAGTGGCAGTTTCCAGACCTCTCAGCCCACATATTGTAAGGGAGTCAGACAAATGGTCAGCAGAATATTACTGGGATCCATTTACTGGCACTGGGGGCAGGATTCTGTTGTATTGCCCATATTTGGATCTGGGTCACAGTCCTAGGTCTCAATCCCAGAGCAAAGAAGAGTACTAGCACACCAGGGCTTGTGGTTACTTACAGACCAGAGCACAAGTCAGGAAAACAGTAAACACACCTCTCCCTAGATCATTACCCCCTTGGAAGAACTAAAAACTTACTGGTCCCCAGAATTATCTTTGAAAATAGCTTCACAAAAAATCCTGAATCTTGGGACACTGCCCCCTTGACTCTGGAAGAAGAGTTCAACTTTAACATAGAGTTAAAAAGTCAAGAAATATGCTGGAAAAATGAGAAAGCAGCAGAAAAAGATCCTGATTTTAGAAAAGAACTATGATGACAGGAAAGATCAAGAAACAAACTCAGAAAAAGGCAACATCAAAACTATTACATCCAAAGCCTCAAATTAAAGTATGAATTGGTCTCAAATCATGGAAGAACTTAGGGAGGACTTTAAAAATCAAGTAAGAGAGTTTATAGGAAAACTTGGGAAGAGAAATGAGAACGATGCAAGAAAATCATGAAAAAAGAGTCAACAGCTTGGTAAAGGAGGCACAAAAAAATACTGAAGAAAATAACATCTCGAAAAGCAGATTTGGCCAAAAGGTAAAAGAGGGGAAAAAAATCCAATGAAGAAAGGAATGTGTTTAAAGGTAGAATTGGTCAAATGGAAAAGAAGGTACAAAAGTTCACTGAAGAAAATAATTCTTTAAAAATTAGGATTGGATAAGTGGAAGCCAATGACTTTATGAGACGTTAAGAAACAACAATACAAAAGGAAAGAATGAAAAAAGAGAAGAAAATTTGAAATATCTCATTGGAAAATCAGTTAACCTGGAAAATTGATCCAAGAGAGATAATTTAAGAATTAATAGACTACTTGAAAGGCATGATTAAGAGTCTATACATCATCTTTCAAGAAATGATCAAGGAAAACTGTCTTGATATTCAAGAAGCAGAGAGTTAAATAGAAATGGAAAGAAACTATCAGCCACCTCTTGAAAGAGGTGCCAAAATGGAAACTTTCAGGAATATCAGAGCCAAATTCCAGAACGCCTAGGTCAAGGAGAAAATATTGCACGTAGTCAAGAAGAAACAATTCAAATATCATGGAGCCACAGTCAGAATACCATGAGATTTAGCAATTTCTACATTAAAGGATCAGAGAGCTTGAAATATGAAATTATAGAGGGCAAAAGAACTAGGATTACAACCACGAATCACCTATCCAGAAAAACTGAATAAAATCCTTCAGGGTAAAAAAAATGGATACTCAATGAAATAGAGGACTTTCAAGTATTTTTGATGAAAAGACCAGAGCTGAACAGAAAATTCGACTTTCAAAAACAACACTCAAGAAAAGCAAAAAAAAAAAAGGTAAACAGGAAGGAGAAATTATAATGGATTCAATAAGGTTAAACTATTTACATTCCTACATGGGAAAATGATACTTTTTACTGCTAAAAACCTTTAAAATTATAAGGGCAGTTAGAAAGATTATGCATAGACAGAGGGTATGGGTATGAGTTGTATATGAAGGGATAATTAGCTAAGAAAATAAAAATAGGGGTTTAGAATGAGGAATACACTGGGAGAAAAGAAGTGGTAGAATAGAGTAAATTATCTAACATAAATCATGTTTGAGAGAGTTTTACAGTGGAGGGGAAGAAGGGGGAGGTGAAGGAAGCATGTGAATCTTACTCTCATCAGAACTGACTAAAAGAAGAATTAACATACATACACAGTTGGGTATAGAAATTTATCTTACCATATTGGCAACTAAGAGAAAGGGGATAAGAAAAGGGGAAGGAGAGTGATAAAAGAGAGACTGGGGAAGGTAAAAGTCAGAAGCAAAAGACTTGAGAATGGGCAAAGTGAAAGGAGAGAGTAGGATGCATGGGGGAAAATAGGATGGAGAAAAATACATAGAAACCATAACTATGACATAAAATATACAGCAAGTTTCTCTGATAAAAAAAAACTCATTTTTCAAATATATGGAGAACTGAGTCAACTTTATAGAAATAAGAGCCATTCTTCAATTGATAAATGGTCAAAGGATATGAACTGGTAGTTTTCAGAAGTAATTAAAGCTATCTATAGTCGTATGAAAAAATGCTTTAAATCATTATTGATTAGAGAAACACAAATTAAAACAACATTAAGCTGCCATCCCACACCTATCAGGTTGTCTGTTATGACAGAAAGAGAAAGTGATAAATGTTAGATGTAATATGGGAAAATTGAGACACAGTTGATGAAATTGTATACTGCTTTAAAAGTTCTGGAGAGCAATTTGGAACTATGTCCCCAAAGCTATAAAACTGTGCATACTCTTTAATCAAGCAATACCACTCCTAGGTCTGTATCCCAAAGAGATAAAAAAGAAAACTATCTATATGTGCAAATATTTTTTATGGCTGCTCTTTTAGTGGCAGCAAAGATTTGGAAATCAAGAGGATGTCCATCAATTGGGGAATGGCTGAACCAGTTGTGCCTTATAATTTTTTTTAATGTAATGAAACAAAATTATTAAGAGCTGAAAGTTCTCTTCCACCTTTTTTGAAGAGAAATCTGAGAGCCTAATTAAATCACCTGACTTTTAATTTCTTCAAATTCAATTTAAAAGCTATCTTACTGGTCCTACTACCATTTTAATGGCATTTCATTTTTTCCAATTACATGTCAAGAAAAGTTTTAGCATTCATTTTCATAAGATTTTGAGTTCCAAAATTTCTTTCTTCCTCCCTCCTCTCCCCTCTCCTGAAAATGGTGGGCAATTCGATAAGCTTATACATATGCTGTCATGTAAAACATATTTCCACATTAGTCACAGTTGTGAAAGAAGAAATACTTCAAAAGGAAAATAAACCTAAGAAAAAGAATAAAGTGAAAAATATGTGATTCAATTTGCATTGAGTCCATCATTTCTTTATCTGGATGTGGATAACATTTTCCTTTGTGAGTCCTGTGTACTTGTGTTATACCATTGTGTTGCTGGGAAAAGCTGAGTCATTCATAGCTGATCATCACACAATGTTGCTGATATGTGCATGCAATGTTTTCCTGGTTCTGCTCATTTAACTTTGCATGAATTCGTACAAGTTTTTCTGGTTTTTCTGAAATCTTCCTGTTCATCATTTCTTATTGTATAGTAGTATTCATACACCATAGCTTGTTCAGCCATTCTTCAATTGATGGACATCCTCTCAATTTCCAATATTATGCCAACATGAAAACGGCTGCTATGACTCTTTTGCACATGTGGGTCCTTTCCCCCTTTTTATGATCTTGTTGGGATGCATAACTCATAGTGGTATTGCAGTATCAAAGGGTATGCACAGTCTGGTTGTCCTTTGAGCATAGTTCCAAATTGTTCTCCAGAATGGTTGGATCAGTTCATAACTTATGGTATATAATTATGATGGAATACTGTTGTGCTATAAGAAATGACAAGCGGGGTAGTTTCAGAAAAACCTGAAAAGACTTATGTGTGCTGATATAAAGTTAAAAGAGCAGAAACAGAGCACTGTATACAGTATCAGAAATATCTTATGGTCATCAACTGTGAATGGCTTAGCTCTTCTTATCTATATAATGATCCAAGACAATTTTGATGGATTTATGATGAAAAATGCTAACTGTCTTTAGAAAAATGGATTGATGGAGTACGAATGCAGATCGAAGCACACTTTTTTAACTTTCTTTTTTATGGTCTTTTTTCTTTCACAATATGACTAACATGGAAATATTTCTTGAATGACTGCACATGCATAACCTATATCAAATTGCTTGCTTTTTCAATGAGTGGAGTGGGGGGGGGGATGAAAAAGGGATAGTATTTGGAACTCAGTTTTTTAAAAAAAGAATTAAAATTTTTTTTTCTAATTGGGAGAAAATAAACTATTACATTAAAAATAAAGTAGAATTCACTAAATAGAAAAGGAAATACAAACATTCACAGAAGGAAAGCACTTAAAAAGCAGAAATGGCCAAATGAAGAAAGAGCTCACTTAAAAAAATCCTCAAATATTAGGATTGAATAGAATCTGATGACTCTGTGAGATTTTAAGAAATAATTAAACACCATCAAAATAAGCAAAAAAAAGAATAAAAGAAAATGTGAAGTATTTCATATGGAAAACAACTGAGTTGGAAAACATATCAAGGAGATAATTTAAGTAATATTGGACTACCTGAAAGCCACAATCAAAAACTGACCCTAGACATCACATTTCAAGAAATTATAAAGGAATATTGTTCCAATATCTTAGATCTAGAGGGTAATATAGAAATTGATAGAATCTACTGATAACCTCCTGATAACCTTAAAACGAAAACTCCAAGCCAAATTCCAGAGCTCCCAGGTCAAGGAGAAGGTATTGCAAGCAGCCAAAGAGAAGCAATTTAAATATTTTATATCCACAAAAGCCTCACCTTAAAGGAGCAGAGGACTTGGAATGTGATATTCCAGAAGGCAAAGGGGGTAGGTATACAACCAAATATAAACAACCTAGCAAAACTGAGAATAATCTTTCAGGTGAAAATAAAATGGAAATTTTGTGATATACAGGACTTCCAAGCATTCTGATGAAAAGACCATGCTTAAGAGAAAACTTAACATGCAAACAGAAGACTTGAGAGAAGCATAGAAGATAAACATGAAAGAACATTTTTAAGGGACTCAGTGGAGTTAAACTTTTACATTCCTGTATGGAAAGATGATGCATATGACTCCTAAAACTTTATTATTATTGGGTCAGTTAGAAGGAGTCTGCATAAACAGGGGATATTATTATGTTGGGATGATCTCCAAAAAATATTGTAGCAAGTTTCTCTGAGAAAGAGAGATGTACTAGAAGAAAGGGGAGGAACAGGTAGGATGGGACAAATTTTCTCACAGAATAGAGGCATGCAAGGATGAACTTTTATAGTGAACAAGAAAATGATAGAGTGGTGGGCAATGCTTGAACCTTACTCTCAATAGAATTGGTTCAAAGATGGAAGAATATACACTCAGGTATAGAAATCTATCTTACCCACTAGGAAGATAGGAGGGAAAGGGGATAATTGACATGGTAAGTTGGGATAAAAGGGAGCCTGTGTAATGGGAGTCAGTGATCAGAAGCAAAGAAAAAAAAGACTTTTGTGGAGAGGAGAGAAGAGGAGAGGAGAGGAGACGAGAAGGGAGAGAGAGAGAGAGAGAGAGAGAGAGAGAGAGAGAGAGAGAGAGAGAGAGAGAGAGGATATAAAGGATAAGTGAAGGAAAATGGGATGGAGGGAGATGTAAAGATAGTGATCATAACTGTGAATGTGCATGGGATGAGCTAACCCATAGAACAGAAGCAGAACACAGAACTGATTAGAAGACAAAATGCCACAATATGTTGTATATAAGAGATACACTTGGGATAGAAAGACACATAGAGAGATGAAATGAAGACCTGGAGCAGTCTATTATGCTTCAGCTGAAGTGGAGAGTTCAGCAGTAGAAATCACGATCTCAGACAAAGCAAAAGCCATAGCAGACCTAATTGAAATTGATAATAAGGAAAATTACTTTTCACAGAAAGGCACCGTAGAAAATGCTGTAATGTTAAAAAAAAAATAGCAATTTTTTTCTGGTAAAGGCCTAATATCTCAAACACTGAAAAAAAAAAAACTGATAAAAAGTATGAGTCATTCCCCAATTTGTAAGTGGTCATGGGATATGAACTGACAATTTTCAGAAAAAGAAATCAAAGCTGTCTATAGTCATATGAAAAAATTCTCTAAATCACAATTCATTAGAAAAAGGTGAATTAAAATGACTCTGAGATACCAGTTCATGCTTCTTGGAAGTGACAAATTCTGAGAGGGATGAGGGAAAATAGATATATTGATGAACTGTTTTTGGAGTAGTGAACTAGCCCCACCATTTTGGAGACTCATCTGGGAACTTTGTCTAAAGGTCTATAAAATTGTGCATACCCGGGGCGGAGCCAAGATGGTGGCTGGGAAGCAGTGACTGGCGTGAGCTCCCCACCAAGTCCCTCCAAAAACCTATAAAACAACGGCTCTAAACCAATTCTAGAGCTGCAGAAGCCACAAAGTGGCAGAGGGAAGCAGGGCCCCAGCCCAGGACACCCTGGATGGTCTCTGGGTAAGGTCTGTCCCACACGGACCTCCCAGCCCCCAGCCGAGGGGAGCGGAGCTGAGCCCACCCAGCACGCATGGCGCGAACAGACCAGACTCGGACCTACCAGACCAAGAGACGAGCGGAAAGTGCCCTGGCATCCTGAAATACTGAGCTGTGGCATCCACCAGACCTCTCAACCCACGGAGAGCAAAGACATCAGAGAAGGTTAGTGGGAAAAGCTGCGTGACTGAGTTTGTGGTTCCAGCCACTTGCCCCTGGGGCAGCGGAGGTGGGGCAGCTTTAGAACTAGGCTGCAGTTGCTTCTGGCCCCAGGCCCACCTGGTGGGAGGAATTAAGTGGCTGATCAGAGCAGGAGTGAAGAGCCTGCTGAAGATTTAAGCCAATTTCGGGTAGGGGCTTTTGGGGAAGGAGGAGCGCGGTGAGGCAGTGCATCCACCCAAGCGTGGAACATAGAACTCTTTAGTCTTTAAGCAGCCATGCCCC
>CM053623.1:271677619-271704067 GCA_028646595.1 Phalanger gymnotis
GCCCCTTTGTGGGTTCTGTAGTTCTAGAATTGGTTCAGAGCCATTTTTTCATAGGTTTTTGGAGGGACTTGGAGGGGAGCTGACGCCAGTTACTGCTTTCCAGTCGCCATCTTGGCTCCGCCCCCGGGGTGCCCATAAATTAGGTAATCAATAAACATATCATGGAATAGAAATGTGACAGAATACCGTTATGTTGAACTCTTAAAGAATAATGACAAATCAGGATTTTAGGGAAGTAATGATGAAAACTTGCCATCCATATCCTGATAGAGAGGCAAAGGACTTGGAATGCAAATGAAACATATATGTTTATATATGTGCCCGTGTGTTTGCACGCATATGTGTATATATGAGTGTGTAAGTATATGTATATATGTATGTATGTGTTTATAATTTGCATATATCATATATAAATTTTATATATTAATTATGTGTGTGTGTGTGTATTTTAACATGGCCAATGTGGAAATTCACTTTGATTAACTATAAGTGTTTTAATAGGCTTTGTTTTTCTTGTGTTCTCAACTGGTGGGGCTGCAAGGTGGGGTGGCAGGGTGAGAAAGTAGATCTTGGTAGATTAAAACAAATAATTTTTAAAAATTAATTACATAAAGCACAAAATTAAATACATAAATTTGTTACTCTCCAAAATTACCTAGATTAGTCTTTTTACTGTCCCAAGAACAATGTGCTCTTTCACTTCTGATAATTCAGTCTTTCTTGACCTTCCTCTCCTATGGAATTTATTCTCTTTCCCCCTCTAACCAAACCCTGCTCCCCTAACTAATACATTCCTCCCTCACCACCACGGAGTAGGGAACATTTTCTCTAATAATTGACAAAGCCAGGTCTCAATTAGCCTAAGGATGGAGCAAGGCTTCTTTGTGGCCTCTGATTGTATCAATATGGCTTCCTGGTAACTCAGAAGAATAAAATATTATCTATTTGAGGTCAGGCCCCTTCCGGCTTGGTAGATTCCTAAAGACCACAAAAATCACCATGCCTTGTCCTATTGATCAAACATCTTTCCATATGGTGACTTGGAATGGGTAGTATCTACTTGTCCACTCAAGGTAAGTGCTACTCTATATCTTTGGCATTTAGGGCTAAGTAAACCTGCTTTGGTTAACTTTTCAATGATCTATCAGCCTTCACTTTATCCCAACATCAAACTTGAATTAGCACAATGCTCTTATCAGTCCCATCCTTAATATTCACTTATTCATTAGGATTTAAATCATTCCTTCAGAGATTCATCCTGACAGCTTTAATTTTTAATAATCTTGGCCTTCTTTGAACAGTAACATTTCTAATATTCACCGAGATATATGCCCTTTGTGTTATTGATGTTTCATATTTTTTTAACTTACTATTCTTATCTTTCTAAATAGATTTTAAAGAACTTTATGTCAAAGGTGCTTCCCACAGGGCTGAGTAGCTATTAAACTTAAGATGTCCAAACCAAAAAAAAAGCTTTTCTATTTTTGGTGAACTCTTTCTCTTCCGTGGTGCCTGAGACCTGTGCTATCCTTGAGCCAAAGACTTGAGATGAGTCAAATACATGGGCAGAAATATTAGTTTTATTATTATCATCACCTTTATTATATTATTGGAAAGCCTGCTTACTATGTTAAACATGGTTCAGGAATTCATAGAGTATAAGCTTTGTATTCCAGAAGATTCTGAAACATATTGGCTATATAACTCAGGGCAAATGACTTAATATCTCAGTTATTCCAGGCAACTACCTAAGATTACAAATTACTGACCTGCATTGATAGAGGAAGTTTTATCATAAGGGACTGAAATTAGAGGTTCAGCCCCAAAACAAAATAAATACATACGATTATGCAATTTTATTTTAATTAAATAAAGCATCATCTTTCTAACATCATAGATTTAGAGGTGGGAGTAAACTTAGAGACCATTTAGTCTTCTTGGCACATGGTAAGGGTTTTATAAATGTTAGCAATTTATTATTATTATTGCTATTATTTCCTCTATACCTTGCTGCCTCCCACTGTAGGAAAATCATAAAACTCTGTGGCATATTTCCCCAAGATCCAATTAAATCTTCTGGAATTTTCTCCTAGTAACCATCAGATCATCTTATCCCTACAAGGTAATAGTATATTAGTCGCTCTAACAATAATTTCTAAAAGTCCCTTAATTTGAAGACATTTGACTTAAATACAAAGAAAAAGGGGCCATGTGGCTGGTTGGAGGGGAAGTTAAAGGGATTATTCAGTAATTCTGTTTTGCTCCTCTTTTGAGAGGCTATTCAAATTCAAACACATAATACACGGATTTTTTTTTCCTGTCTGCTTCTGCCCACAACTGTTCAGTTAAAGAGAAATGTAGTATTCTTTTTTTGTGGATGGGAAGCCAGGCTTCACTTATGTAAATGAATGCACTCCTGCTGAGGCCACAGCTAGACACAGGGGCACAATCCAGCCATGGAGGTGTGCATTCCTCCCCAGCTATTCAGAGTTCTCACTTTATAGTCCAGTTATGTTCATTTGCATGCTAACATAATTACAAAGTATCCAAAATACAGATTCCCATCTTTTAAAAATCTGCGTGAGTGTGTGTGTGTGTGTGTTTGTTTGTGTGTGTTGAGGTTTTTGGGGGGATAGGGTGGGGAATGGTGGTGACGGCTGGCCTGTTTTTTTTGAAAAAACATTTGTGAACACCTAGAAAAGGAAACCAATATGCCAGCCCTACTCCCCATCATATCAAAGCAAGGGCAGTCCCACTCATCCAGGGCCAGCTTCAAGGCCAAGAGTTATTATTTTGTTTTCTTTAATATTTCCTAAAACTGTTTTTAATTTTCTTTACTGGATGTGAGATATATTCATTCATCTTCAAGTGAAAATATACCTAGAATTTTTCCCCAAAGCACTCTGGTTTTTTGTCTTCTTTTGTAAAATGATTGGCACATACTAGGCACTTAACAAGTCTTTGCTGATGGATTGACGGATCACTTTTTCTTTCACTTTGGTTCATTCAATATTTTGCTCCCATAAGAACATACAAAAATGAATAAATAAAATCCCACCCCTCAATTACAAGTTTACAATGAAATAGAGAATGTGTCCTACAGTACAACTTAATACAATCACATTTAATGTGTTGAAGCCTGAGCTAAAGATCATTTTATTCCCTTTGTTAATCTTAACTTACCAAACAATAATTATAATGATAAATAAGTAATAATTGAATCTTGTATATGTCTGCAGCTTTCTATGTTTCAAAGTGATTTGCCACATTATCAGATATGGATATTAAGGGACTGAAGTGATCACAAAGGGCATTTAGGAAATTTATTTCTCCCTTTTGCCTAGAAACAAACTCTAGCAATTCATTTCATTTTAAAAAAGAGAATTCCTCAACCCCCTTTGCCTGTAGAGAAAAGGAGTTGTTGCTTAAGGGACTGAGAAGCAATGATGATATTGAGATAGATTCTAAAACAAAAACTGAGGGAAATCATCGAGCCCCAACCAAAACAAAGAAAGAATGGGCAAAGGATAGTAGCTGAAGAGAAATCTGATGTTTAAACCCAGACTCCTACTGGTGCCCATGGCAACTTCACTGACAACTTGGTAAAAAAAAAATTCTCTTCTTTGATTGCTTTCATGGATAATCCCCACTTTTTCTCCCCCTGGGAACCATGACATTTTTTTTCTTTTTGGGGACGATGGGGACTTTCTTTTATAATGGACCTAATAAATAATGGAGGGTTAATGTCCTTTGGACAACAAGCTGGGAAATTTGATCTTCCCAGAACACATTTTCATGGTCATAGAGGGGCAAGGCATTAGATTATCTCCTTCCTGAGACTCATAGGTAGGGCAGAATGTTTTACAGCTAATGTTTATGCTATTAAAAATTTCTAAGTGGAAGGCGGCATTAAATAAAATTCATGTAAGATGGGAAACTGACTTAAATTGCACTATTGAGCTCAGCATGTGGCATTCATTCTTTCTAAATTTAAATAAGGTTTCCATCTGTTCTGTCATTCAGGAATCTCTGGTTAAACCATTGCATGAAGTATAGATAAACATAATAGGTATGCTTTTTAGCTATAAAGGAGCTATTAAAAGCTCGCCCTCTCATTCTAAATAAGAATTTGAAATTGCAGTTCATTATTCAAAAGCTATGACATAATAACAGAATGTGGTTCTGTCTAATTTCGGAGCTGATACTTTGCAAGGCCCATGTTTTCAAGTTGAGATCTTCTTTTTGGGTGGAGATAGGATTTTGAATCCCCTCAGATTATTGTTTCAATTTCTGTAATCATCTGCCCAAGATGTTTCTACATCATTTGAAATTCAGGTCATGTTGGAGTGTCCCTTCGACTTTTTAAATTTCTAATTTTTGAAAGTTTGTGTTATTATACATACGCCGCATATATGGATATGATAATATACAACATTATCTATATATAATCATTTTATAGAAAATTCATTTTGGAATATGTAACTGAGCAATGTATCCAACAGATGTTGTATTCATTGGCTGATACATTTGTGCAATTAAAAAATATAATAGGAACCTATTGTTTTCCTGGCATCACTTCTCTTTACCATATGCTTTCTGGCCTCCAATCCACGTAGAGACAAATTCCTAGTTCCTTACCTACTTTCTGACCTCCTGTTCTTCCTCATAAGACTTTATTTCATTGACACTCTATAATTTAGTCCTTCCAATAGTAGCAAGAACAAGTAGGGATGTAGATAGCCTATGTGCTCCATTAGTATTCACATAAGAGATCTAGAAGAAGGCCTCCAGTACCTTGGGCATACTCCAAAATTGATAGAGAATATAAAAAAGAATGGCACAACATTGCAGCATGAAAGGATTATGATCTGCCTCTTTTGAAGGGACATGCATATATATTAATGATATCATGAATCCATCAAATTAAGATGAATAGGTAAAAGAGAAACAGTAATAGATGACAAGGAAGAGTATTTGGGTAGTTATTATAATATCTCTTGCTGATAAAGGTCTAAACTTCAAACCAGAGAGTTTCATGGTACTGTGCTAATCTATTGCCTTGGGAATGATTGGCCCTTCAAAATGTAACAATTGGCAATGACTCAAGGACAAAATAGTCATGTATTCAATGCAGAAATGACTGTAAGTCACACATTTGACTCATGTTTAGCTAATAAACATCTATCTACCTGAAGCAGCACAGACATTTGTAGCATTTCTGAATTATAAAAAAAAGTATAATTTATGAAAATACATGCAAAAGTATGACTATAAAGCAAGGACATTATTATCATTATTAATTCATTTAATAACAATCTGTTGTTAATAATTTATTACTATTAATTATTTATATTTATAAACATGATTGATTATTGATACTCATTAGTGGCTGATTGAAGCAGCTAGAAAATTTAAGTTGTATCTCTTACCTGAGGGACATACCTCAAATCACAAAATGTATCCCTGGGCAAGAGTATATAGGGTCCAGGGATTCTGTGGATAGCAATTTACACAAAATAATAATTTACAAATCCTGACTGATATGTTTACGTTTATTAGTCAGCCAGAGCTCACATAAATGCAAATGCATTTAATTAAAAAGCATAGTAAAAAAAAGGTAGCAATAAAACATTTTTCTTGGACGTACTCATCCACAAATAAACATATAAATCCACATCTAAATAAATACCCACAAATAAACACACCATCAGTGGGGAGATACACAAAGGGAACACTTGGATGGACACATACCACAGTTGAGCACAGATGAGCACAGCTGTGTGGAGGTACAATTTTAATTTTTGATGTTAAAGGGCCACTGAAATCTTCTGGTGATGTTATTGAACCATCCAGATAAGCTTGTTATCTGGTGGTTTTTATTGTATATTGTCTCTTCTGGACTGTTTCTACCAGACATGGCCCACTGAAAGAGTAACCTTTTCTGGTGGCTGACAGGCTTTGTTAGATTGTGCATGTGGTTGTGGAGCTTTCTTTCCTTTTTTCACTCCTCAACTAGAATCCTTGGCATTTGTGTTATGCTTCTCTTATGAGGAGAGTGGACACTGCCATGCACTTTTAGTTGAAAGTCTTGATTTTTCTCATACCATTTCCAAAGCAACCTCCCTTTATACCTCAAATATCTAACTTGAAAATTTAGTTGGGAATGGTGGTAGTGTCTCTTCTCTCTTTTTTACCCCTCAAGAAGTAGCCTGTCTGTTCCTTTGAGAGCCTATATGGATCATTCTTTTAATACCCAATTGGAGAGTCAGCCCCAGATGCTAAACTCTTAGAAGACAAAATAAGGTCATTTCCAGATACCTTTCTAGGACTTTAGCTAGAATTAATCTGTTGTTTTGTTAAATTTAACATTGTAGATAGCAAGACTTAAGACTCAATAAGAGTAGTTAATGAATACAATCCCTATGCTGCATGAGAAGCATCTAACACCCAGCCTTCATAGTCTGCAACACTTCTGAGTGCTGCTGGAACCCAATAAAAATGTAATTGGGACCTACTTACCAAAATAAATAAAAATATGATAGAACATAGATATGTAGTTTTCTAAGTCAGTATGCAACCTGGCAAGCCTCCATTTCTATTTGATTTTGACACCAGTGTAGACTACATTTAGTCAGCATACGCTCTGAAGCATGACATTTCAATGTTTATTTTGAACTATATGATTTAAACTCTTAATGACCATGCTTCTCTTCTCCTATATATTTGAGTGGGCAAGAAAAAAAAAAAACATAGGGACAAAAATAAGTCCAGCAGACAAGGTCTTTATCTTCCCCTTATAACTAGACACATTCCTTTCATCATTATGTACATATGGTCAAACAAATCAATTAGTAACCCAGCATTTCTTAATCTACTATACGCAAAGCATAGTGCAGAATGCTGAGAATATAATGACAAAAGACTTCATGTATTAGGCTTCCAGATATAAGAAAGAAAATATATAAGAAAGAAAAGAGGCAGAAATTGTCAGAAGAGAGTTAGACTAAACACAAGTGCACAGTTTTCCCTTCCCTAGCAACTTATTGGAAAATCTGGGCTAAGTATTTGATCATAGGATCTCTGTTGTCTGCTGTTTTTTGTGTGTCACCTGCAGCTTCCACAAAACTCCCCCAAATTTCCCATTTAATTTATTATGCCAAGCCATGACATATCAACAACATGTTGGGCAAAGTTGTGATGTGGAAGGAATAACTGTAGTTCTTTGGAGGAGACAATGTGGTACAATAGGAGGAGTACAGACTTTGAACCAGGGGCATGCTGGTAAATATTTCACAGACCATTCTCTGAAAAAAAAGTACTCGTGATACATTTTAAAGTTTATCAATTTCTTAAGTCTAGACAATGAACAAAACAGTAAGTCAAGCATTTATTTGTAGGCTTTGCCAATTTCTGAAGTTTAAATTCTCACAATGAAAATTTAATCATCAGCTCTCTCAAGTACAAGATGGCTCCAGTATATTCCTTCTCTGGACTCAGAAGATGAGTTTAAATCTCCCCTCTGACACCACCTTCATCATCTTGGGCGAGTCACTTATCCTCCCTGTCTCAGTTTTCTCCTTTTGAAAAGTGAGGGGGCTGTATTAGATGGCTTCTGAGATCCCTTCCAGATCTCTATTTGTGACCCTCTAATCCAGTGTAGTATGGGATATGCTTTGTGGCCAGAGATCAGACCCAGGTAAGCCTATAAAGTTCAGAAGGTGCATTATGACCTTATTTGGAATCATGGAGTCATTTTGTTAATATGTGTATTTATGGGTTTCTCCAAGTAAGCTAAACTATGGGAAATAGTCAACTGTGAGTGCTTCTACTTTCTGGACTAGGCATCTCGCTTTGATAATGTTTAGTCTTTTCCCTGTGGCCAGGGATCAGCTTTCTGTTTCAGACAAGATCATTATAAGATGATTCTGAGACAATCAAGGCTACCAAGGCATTGATTGAGATTCTGTCCCATGAACAATGGGGCATGTTTGAAACCTTCAAAAGTTACACAAACAGATACATAAAATTATACACGTGTGTGTATATAAATATATATATAGATAGATAGATAGATATACACCCACATATACGCATATATATGTAATTTGTATGTATTTGACTTCACTTCTTATTTTATTGACACGAGAGGTTATAAGTGTTTGTGTGCTGTATTACTTGATTTCTTTGTGAACAGGGTGGGGAAGTGGGGCTTAAAGATTAGTGTAGGGAACAAATGCTCAGTGTAAAAATCCCCTTCTCTTCTTCACAAAGAAAGGAGGAAATACAAAACACATATATATACACATAACAGAAACATACAGACACACCGTCTAGTAAAGTCCTATGCTGATACATTATTTTTGTGGAGGTGACCCTAAGACCCTGTTAGTGTCTCTATCTATCTCTCTATTTATCTACCTATGTACCTAATCGAAATTTTATCAGTATAGACAACTACTGGTAAAATAACTCTCTCTATTCATACAGTTTAGCAACTACTAACATTTTGTAGTCTACAACATTTGATAGGGACAATGAAAAACTAAGTGACTCAGTCATGATCAGATAAGCAGTAAATGATAAAGGCAAGGCTCAAATCTAGGCATATCTGACATTAAGGCCTGCTGTTTCTCTATGTACAAAGCCTGAAAAGAGATTTGACCTTTGTGTGTGTAAAATGAGTAATTGAAATAATTTATTGGGGTGATTATGAGATCTTTTATTTGTACATGATTAGTTATTTGTTTAAGATGTTTAATTAATTTGAAAAGAAGGCCAAATTTTTTTTCAAAGAAGCAATCAAAACAATCTGTAGTTATATGAAAAGTGCTCTAAATCACTGTTGACTGGAGAACTGCAAATTAAAACACTCAAGGTACCACCTGACACCAATCAGATTGGCTAATATGACAAAAGGAGCATGACAAATGTTAGAGAGGATGTGGAGAAATTGGGACACTAATGCATTGTTGCTGGAGGTATGAGCTAGTCCAACCTTTCTGGAGAGCAATTTGATAATGTGCCCAAAGGTTTATAAAACTGGGCATGCCCTTTGACCCAGCAAAATCACTATTAGGTCTATAGCCTAAAGAGATCAAAGAAAGAGGAAAAAGGACCTATATGTACAAAATATTTATAGCAGGTCTTTTTGTGATGGCAAAGAACTGGAAATTATGCTAATGTTCATCGATTGAGGAATGCCTGAACAAACTATGGTATGTGATTGTGGTAGAATACTATCATGCTATAAGAAATATTGAGCAGGATGGTTTCAGAAAAAACAACAACAATAACAACTTGGAAGTGTGATGTGAAGTGATGCAAAGTGAAGTGAGCAGAGCTAGGAAAATATTCTACATAGAAGCTGCAATATTGTATGATGATCAATTGTGAATGACTTAGCTATTCACAGAAATACAATGTTCCAAAACAATTCCAAAGGACTCATAATGAAAAATGCTATCCATCTTCAGAGAAAAAAACTGATAGACTCTGAATGAAGATTGAAACATGCTTATTTTTTTGTCTGTGTTTTCTTTCACAACATAGCCAATATGTTTTGCATGACTTTACAATATAATATATAGCAAATTGTTTGCTTTCTCAAGGAGAGAGGAGGGGAGGGAAGGAGAGAAATCAGAACTCAAAATTAAAAAGAACAAATGTTAAAAAATGTACATGTAATTAAGAAAAAATGAGGGGAGAGAGAGAGAGAGAGAGAGAGAGAGAGAGAGAGAGAGAGAGAGAGAGAGAGAGAGATTGAGAGAGAAATGTTTAAGCTGCCTATACTTTCTGTAGTTTTTTAGTTGGAAGTACAACAAGGATTGAAGTTAATACAACAAGGATAGACAGAGATTTGAGTATTAGATGACTCACTATTTTTCATTAGTTTTATATTGTATACTGGAAATAGTGTTGAATCTGAAGTGAATAAGTCCTATGTTTGAATCCCAACTTTAAAACTTGCTAGCTAGGTGATTCTGGAAAAAGCACTCTAATCTTCATAAGGTTCAATTTCCACATCTGCACTACTTTTTCACTCTGGGACAATAACTTAAACTTTCTTAGTTTCAGTTTTCTCATTTGTATTAGTTATAACAATATTCATACTAACCACCTCACAGGATTGTTGTTAAACTCATATGAGATAAGGGATACAAAATGCTTTGCAAACTTCAAAGCCCTGTATAAATCAGATTCTATGTGACAAACTTTGGCCCCAAGGAAGAGATTGGAAAATGTTCCTCCTTTTCCTCTTTCCAGAAGTCAGGGACTATAAGTATAAACTATTGTATATTATGGCTGACTTGGCTAATATGTTGATTAATTTTGTTTAACTGCCTATTTGTTTTCTTTTTCATTCTTTGTTCTAACAGTTTACTGTAGGGGAGTTATACATTCAGAAATAATGTGATGGAAAAATAAAATATAGCAACATTGTTGTGTATTTTTAATTGGCTAGTATAAATTGTTTCCAAATTTCATCATGAGGAACAGGAACTGACTTTGCATGGGTATAGGATGACAACTAAAACTTCCCTTGATGATATTATAAAACATTTTCTGTAGGGATATAAAGCATCAATTCCCTCCATATGGGACCACCTTTTTGTTTAGTAAAGCACCAGGAGAATACACTTGCAGTCCCAGAGAATGGCATATATTTCCATGGGCCAAGCAAAAACAAACTACTTGATCATTTAAATAATGAAATATAGATTGTTTTTTGGCTAGTGTTATTCATTATATATGTATCTTTGCATGTATGTGTATATATATATATGCATATATATACATATACACATATATACACATATACATACATATATATGTACATATACATATATATATACATACATGCAAACATCCATATTACTAATTAGATATGTTATTGATCCCTGTTCTTTGCCTTCCTCAGGTGTTATACACCAGGGTTTCAGTTTCTTTTTAATTTTGAAAAGAATTACACATTAGTGTTTTTTTAACTGAATGCCTAGTTAACGGATAATTACTGAACCCTGCTCTCTCTCCTTTCTGTTTGCCTTCTGCTCACTTCATGCTTAGGGGTACCTCAGCCAGGACACTACCATAGTGTCCTGTTTTTGATGCCAACTATGTGAGTAGCCCTGACTTGGGGGATGCACAAAAAGAAATAAAGATACTTACTTTAAGAATAAATTTGTAACAACAATGCTACTTGCTTGTACTGTGGCTACGTAAGACCAGTAACACCAGCACACAGGAGGTCAGGTAGTAGAGGTTCTTTGATCTGATTTTCTAATAAAAGCAACTTTAAGGGGTGAACAATCTTACTTTAATTAACATACATATATCATTCACTTCATTCAGAGGAAAAAGGCAGCACCCTGAACTTTCAGAGCAAATACAAGCAGAAATTAGAAGCAGAAATTATATAAACAGAGCAGATAACACAAACCAAACTATCCATAGAAATACATACATAGTTACCAGAGAGATAAGCAACAGCATCTGGGTTTTTCAGAGCCATGGAACTCTTTAACAATAGCTACCCAGAGTCTCGTCTGGCCAAATCACACGACACTCTTCTGGTGAGTGAGAGCCCCAAGCAAAATACTAATCTCAGAGTATATACACCCTTTTTCAGGGACAGAAGGCATCAGTACCGTGTGACTCAAACTCATGGGACTTAGGCTTTCTTGTGACTTAAAGAGGTCACCAAAGACTCCTGACTCAAAGGCACTCTATATCCTTAGTGCTGAGAAGCACACAAGCAAAAAACGGAAAAACATCCCACTTTGCTTGCAATAACATTTGAAAGGCTAGACTCATCAAAGGCACCTGATTACCTCAGTGCTGAGAAGCATTCCAAAACAAAATATAACAAAAGGTCCCACCTTACCTGCCTGACTCAAACAAAAGCAAGACTCACCAAAGGCACCTGATTGCCTTAGCATTCCAAAAAAGAAAACAATAAAAAACTCTCATCCTGCTTAACATTACAGAGTTGAGGAAATGAAACCTAGGTAATGGGAGCAAACTGGGAACAATGGAAAAGCTATATTTCAATGACACATTTCCATAAGGGCTTAAAAGTAATAGGATATAGATAAAGCAATTATGTGCTGAAGGGATTCAGAATAAGGGAATCACTCAATTAGGACTGGAATGGCTCCTTGGAAGAGAATTGTATTCTACACTTCAATGGACAGGACGGATATGAGCTACTGGGGAGAAAGTGGAAGTTGGCATCACTTCTCACTTGACTTAGATTCTTAATTGTTTTCTCTGTCTCTCTGCTTGTTAATCTATTTTTTGTATGACTGCCAAAATTATTTTCCAAAGCCAATGGGCACCCAAAATATTCAGTGACTCCCTTTAGGATAATAGGCAAATTCCTCAGACTGACCTTTAAAGCTTTCCACTATTCGTCTGCAACCCATCTTTCCAGGATTAGTTTACATTAGTCTCCTTCACAAGTACCCTTTTTTCTGGTCAAAGTGGACTCCTTCACTACTTATTCCCTCTGCTTGTATGGACTTGTTGCACTTCTCTACTTTCTTCCTGGTTGCCCTACCTTAGCTGGTGCCTTAGTTACTAGTCCTTTTGATTATCCACCTCTTTAGATCTGCTGTCTTCCTCCACATCACAGTTCAGGAGTCACTTTCCCTGGTATCTTTCTACTAAAGGTAGGTCCCTTTTTCATTGTCCTAACTAGGCTTCTCTTTCATACCTCAACCTCTATATGGAATTTTGTTTCTCATGTGGATCTCATGGGGCAATACAGTGAAGGATGGATAATTTCAAGTCAGAGAATCTGTGTCTGAATTTGGCTCTTCCTTTTCATGCCTATGTGGCCTTGGGCAAGTCACTCCACCCCTTTGAGCCTCAGCTCCATCACCTATAAAATGAAGGATTTGGATAAGATGATCTCTGAGATTCTTTCCTTTCCTGGTATTAATCTGTGCCTTCTAGAACCATGTAAACACTTCGCAGTCAGTGAATCTTTGCATCCTGAACACGTGAAGTTTGTTGAATTGAATAGTTGTTAAAGTTACATTGGCACAAGACTTTGCAAAGGAATATAGTACAAGACTAAAATTCCACAGGAGAATTAACACTGCTTGTATGAACCTTGCAGAATTTGGACACTCCTTGAAATTCCAATATTTTATGATAGATTGTGGAGCCATCTACCAACAACTTAACAATGATTTATTGATATTTTCCATTTACATTCCACTTACTTGTGTATACAAGCAACTTCCTAGTGCAGTACAATAATATTTGATAGTGTAAGTAACATTCTATCACCATAGATCAATCACAGGAAGAAGGATGTATATATTTCAATATCTGTTTTCTGGGGTCAAAACTGATCATTAGATTATCAAGAGTTCAGTGTTCTTTTCAGAGTACCATCATAGCTTTTGTGTCTATTACTTATTGGGTTCTTATAACTTCACTTGACGTGAGTTCAAAGAAGTCTTTCCAAGTTTCTCTGAATTCCTCATTGTTCTCATTTCATACTATATGATGATATCCATTACAAACACATACCAGAGTTTGTTCAACTATTCAGTCCCTCATCATCAATTATCCTACTGAATGTTTCAAACTAGGTGCCCAGAAACCTCTCAAATTCAACACATCCAAAATTGAACATAATATCTTAACCATCAAATCTTCCCCTCTTCCAAACTTCCCCAATTCCTCAAAGGAACCACCAATGTCTCCAGCCTCTGACATTCATAAACATTGCATTATCTTTGACTTCTCATCCTGTATGTACAATCAGTTGCCAAATTTTTCTAACTCTTCTATCTTTGGGATATCTCTTACATATGACTCCTTCTGTCTACCCACACAGCTGCCACTTTGGTCAAGCCCATATTACCTCTCATCTACCCAGATTATTGCAATGGTTTTGATGTAGACTACAGGACGTAGTCCATCTTATACACTGCTGCCAAAGTAAATTTCTTTCAATATAGTTCTGATCATGCGACTTCTTGATAATCAATTCCACCTTTGTGCTGTCCACTCCACATGAATGGAATGAAGTCCTCCCTTAGGTCCACTTCACGGAGCTCCTCTCTTTAAGACACAGCTCAACACCACCTTCTACATCAAACCTTTCTTGATTCTCTCAGATGTTCTCCCTTTCATACTGCTTTGCATTAAACTACTTTGTATATAATTATGTTTTTGATTTATGTTTTATATAGTACATGTTAATATGTATACATCTACAAATATATAAATGTATATACACATATGTATGCATATGTGTTTGGATACATGTACATAGATGTGGAGGGCAGCTAGGTGGTACAGTGGATAGAGTGCCAGGCTTGAAGTGAGGATGACTCCTCTTTCCAAGTTCAAACCTGGCCTCAGATGTTTCCTAGCTACGATGGGGCCTAAGTTTCCTCATTTGTATAGTGAACTGGAGAAGGAAATGGCAAAACATTCCATTATTTGCCAAGAAAAGTCCAATTGGGGTCAAGAAGCTGTAATGACAGAAGAAGAAGAACAACAACAACAACACACACACACATATACACATACTTGTCTCTCTCATTAGAATGTTAGCTCATTGCAAATCGAGATTGTTTGTTTCTTTGTACTTGTGTGACTACTAGAACCAAACTTGGTGCACAGTCCATACTAAGTGCTTAATAAATACTAAAAGGTTCAAAGATCAAATGAATAACTGTTTTGTTTCCTGCTCTTTTTTTAAACAAAATTATACTATGAAAATTTCACAATATATATAGATCCCTGCCCTTGTTTTTTGTTTTCATTTTTGTTTTTTGTCTTGGAGTATATTCTTATCTGTGAAATCATTGAGTGAACAGTTAATGATCATTTAAATAACTTCCCTTTCAGTAATTACAAACTGTTTTCTAGAATGAGTGGACCTATTCTCAGCTCCTCTGAGAAGGTATGCATGCATCCCCACAACTTTTCCAACAATAACTATTTTCCTCATTTGTGGGGGGAGGGGTCATCTTTGTTAATTTTCTGGTTTCCAAGCACATTTTAAAGAGACTGCCCTGTCCCTGCGCCCCTAATTCACTTTGACATTCTTCCAATACAAGCAGTTGTGGCATAGCTTTTAATGGAATCATTCTACATTTTTAGCATCCATTGAAATATCCAAGACTCTCCTGATCAAAATAGACACTAGAGGTAATGTATATTTTTCTTATGTAGATATAACTTGGCTTTTAAAATGATATACAATGATATTATGTTAAAAATGGAAGCAAAATTAAACATAGAGATGATTCAGTTCCAAAGATGCTAATGTATACTCAGACTTTAGAATAATGGCATGTTTTCTGTGTGCAGAATGGTTAACACAGTTTGGTACATCCTTAAAAAGTTTCCATGATGAAACAATTTCTATTGCTCTATGCTGTATTTTCTTCTCCAATAGGTTGTCCTTTCTTCCCTCTATACCACTCCTATATCATTCCAAAATTACCTTTGGAGAGTACTAACCAATGGGAAAAGTAACAAACTTAGGTCAAACATTTCTTATTCTCGAAGTAGGCAGATGGGGATGTTTCCATTGTGGTTGCTGTTAAACAAGATGGAGGAAAAAAGACAGCCTAACTTTTTTTTTACTCAGCCTGTGGTCACTCCTTCAGGCTCAATAAATTGAAGACAGTGGAAAACAAATCCTCACTCTGCCCTCAAATCAATATTCAGCTATGCAAGGAGGAGTTTAAGTGTTTATTGTGCCAGCCATACTGACTGAGTGCTTAATGAGGATCCCCGAAGAAGGTTTGACCTGCAGTATCACTAAACTGCTTTGGGCTAGAGACAGTTTCCTTGCTTTTAAGTTAGAAACACTGTAGGTAGAACCAGTCTGATTGCGATAAAGCAGCATGCAAGGCTCTCAGTTCTTCCTGAACATCTCAAAATATAGGTGGATGTCACAGTGTTATAGTCACAGCTCACTTCAATTGAGAACACAGGTGTGCAAAGTCCAATAAGAAAACTTCCCTAGGGTGTGCCAGCACACTCAGCTTAAGCCTTTCTACACAACTACAGCTACAAGGTGAAAAAATTGCCAATCACAAGGAATTATGAGGCAGGACAGTATAGTGGATAGAGAAATGCCCTCAGAATCAGGAAAACGTAGGCTTAAGGCCCACCCATTTGACACAAATTGCCTTTTTTGAGACAAGGCAAGGCCCTTGACCCCTCAGTGGCTGCAGTCAGCTTTCTAAGACTAAAAATTGCTAAACAGCAGGGACTCAGCTTTGGCAGAGAATTGCCTCGATGACATCATTGATCTGGGCCTCCCCTAACCCTTAACCTCACTCCCCAATTTGCTCTTTGAGCCTACATTTCCACATAAGGAAGGGTGAAATAATATTCTTAATCAATTAAGAAAGGTAATGCAAAAAACTCTTGGAGGAGAAGAAAAGACTGAACAAAAGGCCCCTAGAAAGCTCTTGCAGTAGCACAGCTGCCTAATTTCCTGCCTTTGAAGATTCAGCAGCCCAGAGCACTGTAGAAAATCTAAATGAGCTTTAGTTTCCCCAGCTCTACACCCTGAGAATTTAATAGGATATGCAGGCAGGTAAGTCAATGGATTTCTTAAACACTGTATCCATTCTACAGAGACTTTCGGATGTGCAGCCTTGGGCTGATGCTCTTATTCACTGGACTGTTTTATTCATTTCCCTATGTCTTCTCACTAGATTCCTTCCCAAACTTGATGTCGGCTCTTTGGGGGCAAGGCTCACGTTATTGTTCAGCAAGTTCTGGCAGCATAGTTGAGGGGCTAGTGAATGAAGAACCGGATGTAACTTAGGGACTTTTTATTTAGAATTTTGAAAACATCCCTCTCTGAAGGGGAGTGTGGCTGCTCTCCCAGTCCCAGGAGGGGGACCTACCATTGTCCTTTCCTAATTTATTGAGCTCTGAGATTCTTAACCTGGGGTCTAAATTTCCTGACCTTCAAGAGGTCCATGGATAGATTTCGTGGTCCGTGAATTTGTGTGAGAAAAACAACATATTTATTTTCACTAATGTCTAAGTGAAATTTAGTGTTTCCTTCAATTATTTAAAACAATATTCTGGGAGGAGGTCCATAGGCTTTAGTAGATTGCCAAAAGGGTCCATGATGACAAAAAAGTTTGAGAATCTATGTTTTAGTTAATTATATACATTTATTAATTATCTCTCCACCTCCCATCTTCCACCACTCTCCCTTACCACTCTCCAATTTCTGCATAAGGCTTTTTTTCTAACAAGTTTTCCCAGATTAGGCCTGTATTACCTAAGATATTTCAAAATGTTCCTATAGTTTAATTATACTGTAGCCATCCATATATATGGACAGCAGATCTGTGTATAGGTCTACTTGGGTAAGTTTGAAAGTAAAAATAGAATATTTTTATACCTAAAAAGAAAAAGATGATTTAAAATATTCTTGGCTCTATAAAGTAACTCACTATTTTTTCTCATCTTCTAATGATTAGAAGCATGTTTTAAAGTATGCCATATACTCTATTAAAACATCTTATATATCTCTCTTCATCTTCAGTCTTTAAGGGTTCAAGTCTTATTATTATTTCACAGGATGCCTTCTATAGGGTTATGATCACAATGGACACTCAATAGATGATTTTTGATTGATTAATGGATAGAACACTAATGGAAGGCAGAAAAATATTTATTTTAGTTTTTGAAATCAATAAGCATTTATTGTTTTATCCCTCTCATTTTCCTCCAATGGAAAAAAAAGCTTCGTAACAAATATAGATATTCAAGTAGAACAAATTTCTTCATTGCCTTTCTCTACAAATATATATCTTATTTGGCATCTTGAGTCCACCATCCTTCTCTCAGAGGATGGGTAACATTCTTCATAATCACTCTTGTAGAATCATATTTATCAGTACATTGATCAGAATTCTCAAGTGTTTCAAAATCATTTGCCCTTTCAATGTTGTTGTTGCATAAATTATTCTTCTGGTTCTTCTTCCTTCGATTTAGATCAGTTCATATAAGTTTTAACTACTCTTTTACTCATCTCTTACATTTCGATAATATGTACATATACACATATTTAAAGTCCAGGTTATTTTCCTCAAATATAAATTCCCGGGGATAAACGTAGCACTTAATGACAAAAGAGGAGTGCTAGAAGGCTCATTGAATAATGCCTTTTTTCCAAATATGAAATAATGTTATCAATAAGTCTGTCTTTTCTGTGATATTTGGTAAGCTCATGGGAACCAATTTGTAGGAAGTGTCCTGGAATGAGAGAGGAAAGAAGAATTAACAGGTATGAAGTTTTCCCAAAAAAGTTTAAGTCAGGGAGTCAGGAGACATAATTTATTCTAGACTGTATGTAGTCTAGTTTCAATTCAGCCACTAGACTTTGATTACTTTAACTGTCAAATGAAGATGTTGGATTAGATGATCACCATGCTTCCATTTCAGATATTCTGTGACTCTTTATGACCAGGAGTACATTACATTTATATGATACACATATACACATGTGAAGCTAATCTAAAAGGGGAAGACTCTAGTATCTGGAGTGGGGGTCAGGGGATAAAGATGTTTTGAAGGTCACGGGACTTAAGCTGTCTTAAAGGAAGCCACAGAAACCAATAGGCATAGGTGAGGAAAGAGTGTTGTCAGGATGGGGGACCACCAATACAAAGATATGATTTTGGAAAAATTTTTGTCATGTTAAAAAAAAAGAAAACTACAAGTAGACTCGTATAACTGGATCAGAGAGTCTGAATTTAAACCTTGCTTCTTTCACTGAATACCTGTGTGACTATGGGCAAGTTAACATCTTTGTGCCTGAGACTCCCATCTTTAAAATGAGGGGAGTGAGCTAGTTGACTTCTAACATCCCTTCCAGCTTGAGATTAATGGTCCTAAAAACTATCTACTTTCTCTTCCACATGACAGACCTGCACATATTTAAGGTCAGCTATCAGGTCTACTCTGAATAGTTTCTTCTTCAGGCAAACATCCCCCATTAATTCGACTGATACCATAATAGGCAAAGTCGCCATTTGTCTACCCTTAGAAAAATCACATAACCTCTCTGAGCTTATTTACTCATCTATAAAATGGAGATAGTGATATTTACACTATGCTTGACAGAATTGTTATGATGAAATCAATGTCATACAGTAAAAATATCCTAGCTTGGGAGCCAGGGGATCTGAGTTCTAATTTTGGGCCTACTACTTATACTTTTGTTACCTAGGAAAAATCACTACAAGCCTCGTTTTCCTTGTTTATTAATTTGAGGGTGTTGTATTATATAACTTCTAAACCTTCCAGATCTATTATCTATGTTCCTTTATGGTTTCAAATAATATTTGGGGATAATACAATAATAATAATAATATCAATAGTAGATGCAAATTAGAAGCAAAATGGCATAATGTAAAGAGGATTGACCTTAAAGTCAGGAAGACGGACTCAAATCCTATTTTGGCCACATTATATTTCTTAAGTTACATAACTTCTAAGATTATAAGTTTCAAATGAATTGTGACCCAAGTTAGGTGAATGAATTTTCCACTCTTGCTGTTTACTACTTAGACAAAATTACAGGTCTAAATCTTCCTCCACTCCATCCCCCCAAATCCAATTAATTTGCAAGAGTAGAAGTGTAACTTCTAAAAGCAAAGTGGGGCTAAGGTACAAAATAAAATGCTTTATATCAGGTGCCCAAGAAAATGTTAACTCGAGAGACTCTTACCTTATCAACACGGGATGTGATCAGAGAATGATTTCTTGAATCTTTCCCATTAAAAACATCACAAGCTAGAAGAAAAATGTGCAACAATCAATGTGCTTTGGATTCCTCACAACTTAGAAAGGGAATAAAATATCCAGCTTTCCAGGCTCGCTAATAAAATCCCAGCCATCCAAGCAAGTAACTTCAATTAATTCAACAGCCTAGCATTGCAATTTTAAGGTGATATTCAGAAGTTGGCTTAATTTTTAGAAATCTTTTTTGGGGGATTAAAATTGAGAAAAATAAGAAAAGAAAAAAATAAAAGTTTATGATCTTTTTCAGGCTACAAATAAAGATAGCTAACATTTATACCGTACTGAAAAGCAAGTTAGATATATTTCTTTTCATCTCGTAGTTAATAAAATGGTAAAAAGAAGTTAAATGGCTTGCCCAGAGTCACATAGCCAATAAGTGTCTAGAAGGCAGAATTTGAACTCAGCTCTTCCTGACCTCAATTCAGCTACCTAGTGCACATAGCTGGCTAATAAGGCATTCTTGTTTTGTTATACCCCAAAGGGAAATATAGTGTCTATACTGTCTTCACCTTCATCTCCTCTTGCATCCACTGGTATTTTTGACATAGGTAATATTTCTTGATGTCATTCCCTGAACAGTTCCATGAATGTTTATATTAAAAAGCTGATTTATGAGCACAGCTATCTTTTCTTGTTAAATTATTTATATCTCTAATAGTGGAGGGGGGTAATCTATGTTATGAATTGATGGGTATTCCCTAATTTCTTGGGTTATAAATTAATATAAGATTGATTCAGTGAACCATTTATTACCTTCTTCAAGTTGGCCATGTTTTTCATTTACTGATGAAAATTACTATATACCCAAGACTATGTCTTTTTCATTACCCTATGATATTGTATATGGAATAATAAATTATAACCCAAGAACTAAAAACAACCTTGTCAAAGCAACAACCAAAAAAAGATTGTGTGTGTGTGTGTGTGTGTATGTGTGTTTTGCAGGATATTTTCCCCCTTTCCTTTGGTAACTAGATCAAAAAAAAAATTCAGCCTGGAAGCCATTAAAAAAAAGAAGCCTTATAGCTTCACTCTGTGATAAAATTAGTTCCCTTGTGGCATCTGGTGATTGGTTCAATTATCCCTCAGTCAGATAAACTGCACCTTCCATGGAAAGTATAAGGACTGATTGAGTGCTTCTATGTGAGCAATGTCCCTCTTATGTTACCTCTGGTAAACTGGAGATATAAATAGTCCTTAAATTCTTCAATGAGGCACATCAGGATTTCTGGCTGTCTGTAAACAATGCTTCAGACATCACTCAGGGACCAAAAAAAGAATCCAAGTTCTTTGGGCAAATACTTGGAAATAGGTTTCACATATAAGATTCATTTAGGGCTTCAGAAAGCTCTTCCTCAATCAACTTGATTGTCACATCATAGGCTACAGATGTCAGACACACTGTAAGCATAGGCATACCCATTTCATAATAATAATAATAATAGTAATAATAACTAAAGTGCTATAAATCTATTTTGATCCTTACAACAATTCCCAGGTGTAGTTGCTATTATCATCTCCATTTTACAGCTGAAGAGGTGAGAGTAAGAGAAGTCAAGTGAATTGCCCAAAATCATGCAACTGGTAAGTATTGAGGCAGGATTTGAACCTGGATCTTTCTGAGTCAAAGTTCAGTGCTGTCATGTACTACGCATAGTTGCTGCATAAATAAAAATCTCTGCTAAAACAGAAAATCAACATGAGATATTTATTGTATTTATATTTATTTATATATTTATTCTTTATGGTTTTGTCTTTTTTAAAAGAAGACACTTGAAGTCTGCTTTGACATCGTCTCTTGAATATGAGCTTCCTATGTTGCTGCTAAAATAATTTTGCTTATTTATCCCTCCCTCCTCCTCTTCTTGCTCCTCATCCTCTTCCTCCTTCTCCTCTGCCTCCTCCTCTTTTCCCTCTGTCTTCATGGGAAGTCATACCCTTATATGTGTGTGCTCTGTCTGAAGGAATATAATTTTTGATTGCTTATAATTTGCAAGGTAACTCGGGGTTTAGGGGCAAGATATTTTTCCCCTTTTCCCACATTTATTTACCCCATCTTTTTTTTGAGAATGCTGAAACAATTAGCCATTTTGCCTCATGAGGTTTTCATTTATGATTTCTTGAAATGTAGCTCTGAAAAACCAGACTTTGTTAAAGTCCATTGTGATCAGAAGGGAACTGCTTCACTTTGGCTTTCATTGATTGGCCAATAATAGGTTCCAGCCCAAGCCTCACTTGCTCATTGCTTCAGTTTTGTTGGCTCAGAGAGTGTGTAAATAGCAGTTGCTTCTGTTCTGGCCGGAAACTCTGAGGGTCTTCCCCTCCCAAGATGGATTCTTTTATGAAGGCAAATTAGGCCTTAATTACTGAATGAACATTGCCTCAAGCAAACTAAGAAATGGAAAAGTCCTTAACTTAAAAAGGCCAAGCTCTCCCACTGCATCCAGCGCTATCCCAGTGATCCTGACCTAAATCTTTCCCTGGACTCTGATTACTCTGGAGGAGAAAGTGAGGTTGGTGACTTTGCACAGCTCTGCATCACTCAAATTCATTTCACTTGCAAGTCAAGACATCACCGTCATGATGTCATTGGTCCTCTTTGAGAAAGAAGGATGCACGATAACAAGAAGTTTATTCATAAATATGATAGCAACAAGAGGCATTCATTACTTCTCTCATGCTTCATATTGTTTTTTATTGTCGTTGAGTTGTTTTTCAGTTAGGTCTAACTCTTTGTGACACCATTTTGTTTGTTTTTTGTTTGTTATTTTCTTTGGTTTTTTTTTGCAAAGATACTGGAGTAGTTTGCCATTTCCTTCTCCATGGCATTTTAGAGATAAGGAAACTGAGGCAAACAAGATTAAGTGACTTGCCCAACTCACAGGGCTAATAAGGTTTGAGGCCATATTTGAACTCAGGAATATGAATTTTCCTGATTCCAGGTCCAGGGCTCTATGCCACCTAGCTGACCATTTGTATACTCTAGACATAGACATTTGATTCCATTCAAACAAGCTTAAATCAATGAACATTTATGAAGTAAGCTCTACCTGCAAAATTCCGTAATAGATGCTGGAGATACAAGTTAAAAAAATAGAGAGAGACAGAAACAGTCCTTTCCCTCAAGGTATTTACATTTCTCCTGACATGATATATCTTATAGACAAGTAAGTAAAGAACAGTACATTTGTGAAAGAAAAGGCTGAGAACATGAAAAACCAGAGGATTTAAGACAGGGAGGATATGGCATCTGCATTGAGCCTTAAAGAAAGGCAAGGATTCTGAGAAGCAGAGGGAGAGAGACCAGTTGTGTGAACATGCATAGGCAGGAAATGGATTCTAAAGGTCACAAGACAGCTGGTAGTCTAATTTATCTAGAGTTCCTGAAGGTGAGTAGTAGATGGCCTGAAATGTCAGGCAGGCTAAGCAGTTATATTTTATCCTAAAGCCAATTGTAGCCAATGAATTTTTTTGAAAAGGTAGAGCAGGAGCTTACATGATCAGATTTATACATTAGGAAGATTATTTGGCAATTGAATGTAGTGATAATTTGAGAGGAGAGAGACTAGAAGCTGAGAGTCTAATTAAGAGTCTTTCATGGTAGCCCTGGTGAGAGATGATGAGGGCCTGAACTCTAGTGGAAATTATTCTAGTAGAGAGAAAGGAAATTGTGGGAGATAGACTGTGAAAGGAAAATCAACAAGCCTTGGAAGTGTTTCCTGCCAGAGATATCAAACATTTTATCCACAGTGCTCCCCCAAGGAAGCTTGAACAAGACCAAAGTGTAATTGGGAAATATTTAACAAAATAAAAATACAATAAAATAATATCACATTTCAAAACTGTCAATGTTTGCGGCCAGTAAGTATGCTTATATAGATATTCATAGCCCCAGTTCTGTGTATTTGACACTACTATTGTAGCAAATTTTGACTACAGTATATCTCCCATTGACACACATAGTTTTGATGCTTCAGATTTCATGATTTCATATGATGTCTATTAAGCCAAACTTTATTTCTTTCTTATATACCATGTTGACTCAAAATATATTCATCATATTCATAATCTTCAGACTCTTCTTGAAGACTGAGGTAAGTATTCACAATATACACAACTGAGTTTCTGGGCAATTGTAATGGTAATAATGGTGGAACTTTTTATTTACTGTTTTCTCTTTTGGAACACTAAGGTAATCAAGTGTCTTTGATGAATCTTGCCTTTCAAATGTAATGGCAAGCAAAGTGGGGTCTTTTGATTTGAAGTGCTTCTCAGCACTGAAGCAATTGGGTGTCTTTGAGTCTTGTCTTTGTTCGAACCAAGAGACATTGATTGGAAACAATGTATATGATGTGGTGCTAGTGATTAAAAATCTTTCCCACACCCCTTTTTCGGTAAGAAAGCTCTGAGCCCTCAGGGTCCTGAACAGGGTATATGAACTCCGAGGCTGTCATTTTGCTTTTGGGAGCACACTCATTGGAAGAGTGTTGGTGTGGAGACTCTGGGTAGCTGTCAAGGTGCATCCCCCCAGCTTTAATGATCCAGATGTTAGTGCTTCTCTTTCTGGTAACTATGTATGTGATGTCTTGATCAGACAAAAGCCTGTCAGTTGATCTGTTTATATTTTCTGTTTATATTTGCTCTGAAGTTCAGGATGCTGACCTTTTCCCTTGAACTAAGTGAATGATATATGCATGTTTAATAAAAGTGAGATTGTTTACCCCTTAAAGTTGCTTTCCTTAGAAAAGCAGATCGAAGAATCTGTGCTAGCAGCCATCCTGTGTGCTTTTGTTATTGGTTTTTCACCTACACAGAAGCTACTAACAACATTGTTGTTACAGCAATCTACAAAATTTTTACTTTTTAAGAAAAATATTAATAAAACAATTATATGCAATCCCATGGCCAGCCCAGAGAGTTGGCACATTAGTACATAAATCATGGATAGATATGCATATGAACAATGAACTATGACCAGAATTTCACAGGAAGAGTAGATTGCTCTAGAAAAAATGAGCAGCATCTCTAATGACTCCAAGCTACTCCATGGAATAAAGGACCCTCATTTTGACACTAATATTCTGTTGATGCTGAATGTCTGTAAATCAAATTCTACGCAGTATCAATATTCCAGGTCCCAAGTAGGCAACAGAGAGACTTGTGGTGAGCCTAAGTAATGAAATATTACAAATGAAAAACTGTGCAAAAGAATCAAAGACATGAGGAATCACTCGTACCCTCCATTTGATGCCCAAGTAACGGCAAGAGTTCTTTAAGAAGAGATCTTACACTGTAGTTCATGTATTCCCAGAAGGAAACCCATGAATTTTGATAGGAAAAAATACATCTTTTCCACTAAATACTAACTAAAATTTACCATTTCCTTCAATTCTTTAATAAACATTACCCTGAGAATGGGTCTTTAAGATTCACCAGAAATCCCAAAAGGATCTGCAACACAAAACAGGTTATGAACTTCTGATATGGAGTAAGATCAGCAGCACATTGAATGCATCACACATAGAGGAGCTATAGAAGGTCACAGAGAATAGGCAAAGATAGGAAGGTGAGGATGGTTTGCTATGTGCAGCCCTGGAAGACGTACCTGCATTGATGAGTTCATAAATCCAGTGATGGATTCAAGCATTAGAGAAATAAAGAAAAACATTAGATGGTGGCTGGAAAGCAGTAACTGGCGTGAGCTCCCCACCAAGTCCCTCCAAAAACCTATAAAAAATGGCTTGGAACCAATTCTAGAACTGCAGAACCCACAAAGTGGCAGAGGGAAGCAGGGCTCCAGCCCAGGACAGTCTAGATAGTTTCGGGGTAAGGTCTGTCCCACATGGAACTCCCAGCTCCCAGCTGAGGGGAGTGGAGCTGAGACAAGCAGAGCCCAGTGGGTGCGGCGCGGGCCGACCAGACCAGGAGCCCAGTGGAGAGTGCCCTAGCGTGCTGATTTACTGACCTGTGGCACGTACCAGACCTCACAACCCACAAACAGCAAAGACAACAGAGAAGGTTAGTGGGAAAAGCTGCGGGACGGGACAGAGTTTGCGGTTCAGCCAGCGCCCCTGGGGCAGCGGAGGCGGGGCAGCTTTAGAACTATGGCTGCAGTTGCTTTTGGCCCCAGGCCCACCTGGTGGGAGGAATTAAGTGGCTGATCAGAGCAGGAGTGAAGAGCCTGCTGAAGATTTAAGCCCAGTCCGGGTAGGGGGTTCTTGGAGAAGAAGGAGTGCTGATGAGGCAGCATATCCGCCCAAACGTGGAACATAGAACTCTTTAGTCTACAAGCAGTCATACCCCATTGAAAAACTCAAGGGTTACGTAAGTTGGCTGGGAACATGGCCAGGCGGCGAAAACACACCCAGATTCAGTCTCAGACTCTGGAATCCTTCTTTGGTGACAAAGAAGACCAAAACATATAGTCAGAAGAAGTTAACAAAGTCATAGAGCCTACAACAAAAACCTCTAAGAAAAACATGAACTGGTCTCAGGCCATGGAAGAACTCAAAAAGGATTCAGAAAAGCAAGTTAGAGAATTAGAGGAAAAATTGGGAAGAGAAATGAGAAGGATGAGAGAAAACCATGAAAAACAAGTCAATGACTTGCTAAAAGAGACTCAAAAAAATACTGAAA
>CM053623.1:271704567-271771636 GCA_028646595.1 Phalanger gymnotis
ATTCCAATCACTATTTTACTCTTCAATCCTAGGTTACTTTAAATATTAGCACATGCTTGGGATTTATACCAGGAATACAAAGCTGGTTCAAGATGAGGAAAATTATAAACAGAATTGAGCATTTTATTAACATCAACAAATAAATATTATATCAGACATGTGAAAAAAGCTTTTTCCAAGACACAATACCCATTTCTGTATTTTTTAAACGCACAACAGAAAATAGAAAAATCAGTTGACTTTACCTTAATATGGCATTATATAACTAAAACCACTAAGAAAGATTTGTATTGGAAATAAATTACAAACCTTTCCAGTAACATTAAGAGTAAATCAAAAGTGTCCATTGTCAGCAGTAATATTTGATATAGTACTAGAAATGCTAACTAAAAGAATAAGACAAGGAAAAAGAAACAGAACAAAAACAAAGGGAAAGAAAACAAAGATGATATGTTTTCGCAAAAGACATTGTTACATATTTAGGGAACTCTAAAGAGTTAACTAAAAAAATCTAAAAAACAACTTCAGCAAAGTTGAAGAATATAAAATAAATCCATATGCTTTAATTATAATTTATGTGTATTAGCAAACAAAAAGTCAGGAAGACATACTGAAAATGACTGTATATGGCATATCAAGAAAAATACAATAACTCTATGAGTATAACTATAAAATATAAATTATAGAACTATAGACCTAAAGAACTGAATAATTAATTGCTCATAGTTAGACACAATCAATACAAAATTACTATCAATAATAATTTTCTTATTTTAGTGCCATATAAGTTAAGCTGGCAAAGAATTACTTAGTTGTATGTATTATTAGTGGCTTTTCCCCATTCAATTTTTTTAAACCTGACCATGATGAGAAAGCAGCCATTAAATCTTGTCCTCAGTTCCAAGTTAAAGACATTACTAGAATTATTTTCTGTACTAGAAGTAGAAGACTAATTTGACATTTAAAAAGTCATTGTCTAATTTCCTCCAAAAAATAGGTAAAAGACATCTACATATTTGCTGTATTGAATAAATTGTTGTCTATTGAGGTCAATGGGAATAGTAAATTAAGTAGTGTCAATATTATATTAAATATATAACATATAAAAGGATAAATGAGCATGGTTTCTACAATGTGAGGAGAAAGACTTCTCTTCTATCAAGTGCCTAGGGTTATGGTTCCTCAGGATCTTCAATCTTCTATTAATTCTTGAAATATGAATTCCAGCTCACATTGCTTGCCCTTTCTCTGGGAAAATATTTCAAGATTTCTCATGTCTGGAAAGAATTTCTTCTCTCTCTCTCTCTCTGTCTCTCCCTCTCTGTCTCTCCTCTCATCTCTATGTCTCTCTTTGTCTTTGTCTCTATCTCTCTCTCTGTCTCCATCTATCTGTCTCTCTCTGTCTCCAAGTCTCTCTGTGTGTCTTCTTTGTCTGTCTCTCTATCTCTGTCTCTATCTCTGTCTCTGTGTCTCTTTGTGTCCCTCTGCCTCTGTTTCTGTTTCTCTGTCTCTCTCTGTAATGGCAAGAAAAGTGGGAATTTTGCTGGTTTGAATGTGCATTGAGTTCTACCCAATCAGATGTGCAAGAATTCAGCCAGAGACCTGAGTTCTAGTAAATCAGATCCTGGCAAGAACTGTACATAAGGAGATACCAGAGTGTAAGAGAAGGAGGCATTGAGAGTGTGCTGAAGAGAAGACATCAAGAGAGCTGCCAGATTGAGAAGAAGACTGAAAGAGAGTCAGCAAGGAGAGAGCTGCCAGAGTTGAGAAGAAAAGAGACAAAGAAGAATTAGCTGTGAGCATTGAGCTGAGATGAAACAAAAGATCTGGGAGGAGACTTCTAGAGGAGAGAGGAGATCTCTGAGAGCAAGGAGGCCATTGATGGCAGAGCCTTGCTGAAGGAGCCTCTGAAATTTGAAGGCTAGTGGAGGCTAGAGTGGAGACCTGCCCACGGGAAGGAGGCTTAGCTTAAGCCCCTTTTGAGAGGTGTTAAAGTGAACTGAGCTGTTAACACAGAGCATCTGGGCTTTGGAGGTGAATTGAGATGGTGGTGCTCGTGGTGTGTTGCTGCCCTGTTAAGTGTTGTTTTCCCAGAAACAGAAGCTATGGGCAAGAACCCCTGGAGCCTGCTGTTGGGCAGGAGCTTGGAGTGGAGCACTTCCTGTGAGCTGAGACCTGGTGCAAGAGAGGATAACTGCCTATGTATGAATCCAAATGAGAGTTGGGAGCAATCAGCTGACAGAGGAAGAGCCATGGGACTTGGAAGTCAACCTCAAGTCAAGATGAAAGAGAACTTTATTTGGGTGCTTATTCTAGTTCTTCTCATCACTAAGGCAGTGAAGTGCCTTTGACTTAGTCATGCCTTCGATTGTATCAACAGTCTTTGATGACCTTCTTAAGTCACAAGAAAGCCTAAGTCACATGAGTTTGAGTCACATGGTTGTGATGCCCTCCGACCATGAAGAAGTGTATAGATACACTCTGAGGTTAACATTTTGCTTTGGAGGCTCACTTATTGGAAGAGTGTTGGTATGGAGACTCTGGGTAGCCATTAAGGAGCCCTCCTCCCAGGCCTTGAAAACTCAGATCTTGGTGCTTCTCTCTCTGGTAACTATATATGTATTTCTATGGACAGATGGTTATAAGGCCTGTAATTTTTGCTTATGTTTTCTCTGAAGTTCAGGGTGCTGACTTTTTTCTCTGAATTAAGTGAACGGTATATGTATGTTTAATTAAAGTAACATTGTTGTTTCTCTCTCTCTCTCTCTCTCTCTCTCTCTCTCTCTCTCTCTCTCTCTCTCTCTCTCTTCTCTCTCTCTTTCTATCCAGGAAGCAACAGAAACAATGGGCTGAAGTTGCAAAGAGAGAAAAATTTAGTCTTGACAACAAGATAAACTTTCAAAAATAATTAAAGCCATCCAGATATAGAATGAAGCTATTTTTTTCGGTGGGGGTGGTGGTGGTGAGAGGGAGAAAAATACATTCCTTGTCCTTAGTTTAAAAAAAATATTTAATAACAATGAAAACTAGTTTGCCAGCTGGGTATCTTAGGATTTGCTCAAGCTCTTAAACAATCTTATAATTAGCATCACAGAAAATTCAGAATTTTAAGAAGTCTATCACTTTCTCTTCTCTATTCCTTTGATTGTTTGCCATACTGTTGGACTTTTCATAACATTTCAGACTAAATCTCATAAGGTGAGTCAACAAACTCATGCATCACCAACTTGATTTAACTGCATTGTCAAGAATTTATAAAACTCTAATTTTTGAAGTAGCAAAGGCAAAGAATCTCTATAAGTCATAGGCATGCCTGCTGACAGTAAATGTGCTGACTTATATATTCTAGAAGTATTACTGAAAGAACTTTCATTAGAATTACCTTATCCCTCTATGCCAATAAACTTCTATTATGGTTCAAAATTTATAAAAGAGAATAAAAATAGACACACAAATATTTTTAGCTCGGATGCTATTGCATATGGTATGTGTATATGTATATGTGTGTGTACACCCCCAGGCACACTCAAATATATGTGTGTATATATATATATATATATATGTATATATATATATACATATATATATACACACACATATATATGAGTGCATGTGTATATATATATATGTGTATATATATATATGTGTATATATATATATATATATATATATATATATATATATACCCTGTGCCCAGTACACACACACACTCAAATATATAAATATATGCAGTGTAGTATAGTGGTTCACTGTAGTGGGGACTTGAGGTATATGATGAGAGTATAAGACCATGACCATGGTTATAGATCATAGCAAATTATAGATTTAGACATGGGAAAGATTTTAAATATCATATATGATATATGCATATATCATATATGACAAATATCTAGAGTTAGTCCTATTGAGATTGAGACAATAGTTTCCTGGAAAAATGGCCAACATATATGCACATGTGTATAAATTCACACTTATATCTGCATAAATACATAAAACCAAATCTATACATGTGAACACATGCACTTATTGTATAAATATACACATACACACATATGAAGAGTATACAGTATAGGCACATGCATATTTACCCAATCTATGTGCATATGCATAGGAGGAGTGTGTATTTGTATTCATATATGTATGTATGTATTTAGCCCAACGACATGGTTCTTACTAGGGGGAGGTTTCTAATTTCTAGTTAGAAGAAAAACATTAGGAGTCTAGACACAAATGCAAATTTTTAGAGAGCTTTGAAAAAGTTTTATATATGCAATCTATATACCCACTGGGCTTGTATCTTTAGAATTAATTTGGCCTAATTGTTTACTATGGAAGAATTTTAGGCAAATTATTGTTCCTTTGCTGAAATAATGTTTTGGTAGGACTGCCATGGTGATTTATTAGCTGACCGAAGATATCATCTTGAGTAAGAAAAGGCAGTAAAAGAAACATTTGGAAAGAAATCTTTCTTCACTGCCTGGTATATTATTGCAATCTCATAATGCTCTTTTGTGGTATGTGCTTCCTGCCACTACAATTCAGAAATTCTGTCAGATCACCACTCAGCATCCGACTGTTCTTCTAGAAGTTAAAGCCTCAGCTCCATCTCTTAGGCTTTGTATAGTGCTTAATCTATGCGCAGAAACCATATAAATATAAGGGAATAGAAGGTACTCTCATGGATCAAATGCCCTCGTTGGCCCTTAGTTGCTTTCTCTAATCATGTAATGCTATACTTTGACTTGTAAAGTGAAAATTATTGGAGTGAAATGGAAAATTGAGGCCAGATTTGGGGAATGGGGATCTCAAAGGGAAGTCTCAGAGCTAAGATATATAGGTAGACAAATAGCTATATAGAGACATACATCTACATCTTTCTATGTATATACACACATTATTCAAAGTGGGCAAAGCATTGCACCTAGGGAAAATATGTATTTGTGAACTAGGAGGAAAATGAAGATCCTTTTCTACTTTTTATAAACCTATTAAAGCTTCACAGAAAGCCTTTTGATAGTAGCCTTTTAAAAAATTATATTTTTAGGGCTTATACAGCTGTCAAACTGTAAGGAATGTTGGGGAGCATAACACCTCAAAGAACTTTATAACATAAACATCTGAATTAAGAAAACTTCCTTTTTATAAACATTGCTCTTTATATGTTTCCATTTCTTAGTGAAACACTTAAAAACAAAACAAACCCCAACTAACTCAGATATTTCTCAGAGCCACACAATTAAGACATTAGGCCTAAAATTGCCAATTATTTCATTTGCAGTATGTACCAGGAAATATATGTGTGTATATTTTTATATGTAGATATGTATATGTGTATATGTATTTACATATGCATATATAATGCAAAATGCTCTTAGCCTTGATAACTTAAAACTACCTTTCTAAGTCAAATGCCTAAACTCATAGCTACATTCATCAAGACTGAGGAAAAATGTCCTTTGTTCAGTAGAATGCTCTGGCCTCTGATGATAAGATTTGAAGGCTTTCACCTTGGGGTCACTAATTCAAATCCATCAAAAGCAGCAGTGACAGAAGATCATTAAAAACTGAAGGATGATCTGTGGCTGATGTTCTTTCTGAAATGAGTTGGGTCAGTATCTGCACTATAAAAGGAGCTAAAAATTGACATTATTTGACCCAGTATTTGTTGATAATCAGAAGTTCTAGGATTGAACAGAGATAATGGTCGAGACACATTAGAAAATGGTGGTGGGGAGAGAAATAACCCAAATAGTATCATCACAATCTCGGATTTTTGAATTATTTCCTATCTTGAAAGCAAAAAGGGTAATCTACATATTGATTATATTATTTATATTATACTATTATTTTTTAAATAAAAGTTGTAAATGGGAAAATGTTCTAAAATATGTAATTTGGCAGAGCCTCTTTGCATTGATTATAAGGAAACTATCTCTGCTAATAGTGACTTATCACTGTTTTACAATTTGGTTGCCTGGGGTATTAAAAAGTTATGTGACTTGATCTGGTTTACTGATGGAGAAGGCACTTGAATCCAGGCCCTCTTCATTACGATGTCAGTTTATTTTAATTTTTTTTTTAAATTTTTATCAACTAGAACATACTCCTTCTTAATGAACAAATTTGGACAAGTTAACTTACATTATTATTTTTTTAATGTCTGTGTGTTGTATGCACTGGTATTTTGGAAACAAACTTTGGAGAAACATATTTGTTAAGATTTTTTTTGAAGTAGGTTGATCAGCAAAGTGGTTATTAATCATATTGTGCAACACTATAAAATGTCCAGCTTGATAAGAATAGGCCTGGTTTGGTAGGGCAGTATTCATGATGTCAGAATATGAGACCTGTGAGGGAACTTGTAGATTATCTACTTTAATCCCCTCCTTTGACAGAGAATGAAACCATAGCAAAGGTCCAACCAAAGTAGGCATGGGGGTGGACGCAAGTTAGAACTCTTAAATATATCCTCCCACAAACACTTAAAGTCCTGCAACATGAGGAATTTTGCACTTCAAATTCATAATGAATTAAGCATTTGAGAGGGGGTGCGGTCTGACTAGTTAGTAATGCCTATAACTTTGTAGGGGAAAATGCATTTGAAACTGCATATATCCATTTTAAAGCTAGTGACTGTGAACTTTTTTTAATAGGTTGGTTTTTATCACATGAATAATTAAAAGCAATTTATATGAACAAATAATTGAGTGCCTAGCATAATGAACAAGGCATTGTGCTAGGTACTGATATGTCCCTGAGCTGAAGTAGTTTTCAATTTGAAAAAAAAAATCTCCTTTACTTGTGTCTTTGATCCCCAATCATCTTCTCTAGGAGCTTGTTCCATCAGTCATTCCTTTCATCTAATCCTCAAATTCCTTCTCCAACTAACTCTTTCCCCACTGTCTTCAACTAAGCTTATGTCTCCTCAGCCTTAAAAAAAAAACAAAATAAAACAAAACAAAGTAAAAACAAACTAATTTAAGGAGGGAACTAGTGTCTTTGGTGGGAGATTGTATCAATCTAGCATTCTTGAATAAAGGAAATCTAGAGATTCTACTAGGTAGAGAGGAGGAAGAAATATATTCTAGGCATGGTAGATAGCTTGTGCAAAAGAATGGAGATGGAATATGGAATGTGGGTAACAGCAAATTCCAATTTGTTTGAATTAGAGAGTCTTTGAAGGTCAGCAATGTGTAATAAGCATTGAAACATAGGCTGGAGCCAGACTTTGAAGGACTTTAAATGCCAAACATAGGCATTTGCATTTTATCCCATATTTAAGTGGATTGGAGAGGTTACTGTAGACCATCTTGAGCATAGGTGTGAGTTGGCCAAATAAGTTCTTTATGAATAGATCTCCTCCCTCTTACTCCTAAAATCTTGAAGAAGGTAATCAACATTATTGCATCCGATAACTCAATATTCTCTCACTTAACCCTTTGTAATGTGACTTCTGACCATTAATGAAAATCTATCACAGTCACTTATGACTACATTGATAAAATTGCTTTTTCCAAGTTTACCAACCATCTCTTAACTTTGATTTCCTAAAGCCTTTTTAAAGCTTTTATCCTCTTTTGTCATTCTGTGACTTTTGACATTTTTCATAAATTGTGTTTTCCTTTGCATTCCAAAACACTGCTGTCTCCTAGAGCTCTTCCAAATGGAAACTGTACTCAGCGATGTAAAGCCCTTCCCAAACCAGCCCCTTTCTGCTTCATCCATTTTCTTACACATTACTCTAAGCTACACACACTGTATTTAAGCCATTGCAGTGGACTTGCTATTCCTCATACATGGCAACCCAGCTCCCAGCTTCAGTGCCTTTGCACTAGCCATTTCCAATACCAGGAACATTCTCCTTCCTCCATCTTGGAATTCCAAATTTCCTTCATTACAAGCATCACTTTCTGCAGGAGGCTTTTCCTGTTTCATCTAGTTGCTAATGTCTTCCCATCCAAGGACATCTAATATCTGCTTTGTCTGTCTTGTATGCATATCACATCATATTGTATCATATTGTAACATATTGTATCATATCTTATGTCATATCATATCAATTAGTATGTTATATGTATAAGTATGCTTTGTACATAATTATATGTATGTATGTATACACATATATACATATATATATATATATATATATATATATATATATATATATATACATGTTATCTCTCCCATTAGAATATAAGCTCCTTGAGAGCAGGGACTGTTTTGCCTTTTGTTTGTATTCCTAAGAGTTACCTCATTATCTGCCACATAGTAAGTTGTTAAATTCTTAAGCTAAAGCTTAGAATTATGCTAGAACTTTTTGGATACAACATACATGCCAGTTGAATGATTTTCTTGGTCTCCTTTGCTATCTCATTATCATACTATCCCTATGCTTTTGTAATCACGACTTTCTCTGAAATGTCAGTCCTGAGATCACATCTCTTCTCTCTCTACACAAGAGGGGTCTATAAATCTTAAAATTTTATATAAATGTGATTTATTATGATGTTGTACTTCATTGATTTAATCTGTTCCAGAAAGCTCAATCTGTATTTTTCTCTATAATTCTCCCAAATCTATATATCTATCACCAATTTGTCTTCTGCACTAAAATTCTATATTACAAACAGCTGGTTGGGCATCTTTTAGAGTCAAGCTGTCCCTACAAGCTTCAATATATCAATCTGTTTCCGATACTTATTCCTCCTTCAAATGTTTCTATTTCTTTTGATGGCACCATTCTCCTAGTCACTTATCTGTAAACTTGAAGTCATCCTTGACTATTTGAACTGTTTCATTTGTTATATCTAGTCAGTTACTAAATCCCATTAAATTGACCACAATCTCTCCAACAGTTGTCTCACCTCCACTCACAAGACCGTTACCCTTATATAAACCCTCAAGAACTTTCAGCTGGTCATTTGCAATGGCCTATTAATTTAGCTAGCACTCTTACAACTTATCCTTAAATGCCTAAAGCATTGCTTTTATGACATTCTCATGGGTCAAAATACTTCATCAAATCTTTTTTGCCCCATTAATAAAACTCAAACTTCTTAATCTTGAATTAAAAAAAAAGTTCTACGAGTTATTTTCAATTTCTTTTCAGGCTTTTTTTTATTATTACCTTTCATCTAGTTTATATTCAAAAGAAATTGGTCTATCAATTGATCTATTAATCTTGCAAGACTGGCTGAGCATGAGTTGAAGCACTTTTGAAATTTCAGAATGGGATAACTAAACCTATTTCTGAGAATGAGTCCTTTAGGTTTTTGTTATCTTGAATTCCAAATATGCATACACATGTATACATGGATAAGTGTGTATGTATATATATATATATGTATGTATGTATGTATGTATGTATGTATGTATGTATGTGTAAAACCCTAATAATAATGCACATGGTACTGAGGAAATAAATTTATAAACATTAGAATTACATTCTTAGGTGTCCTCAGCCTCCTCACTCAATATGGTTTAGCCTTTTGATGGAAACTAAGTGTTATAAGTATACTAAAAACAATTTGAATTCAAATAAACAAACATTTGTTAACTGTCTTCTATATATAAAGAGCATGGTATTATACCCTGAGTAAAAGTTGAAATGTAGATAATACATCCAAACACATACACGTATGTGTACATACACATGACTATATATATATAGATTCTTGCACATAGCTGTTTGTTTCACATGTGCATTCATATGTGTATACAAACATATACACATGTAAATATATAGTCTTACACATAGCGTTTAGCACATATATACAAATATATATCCATACACCTACTTGTGTGTATATATACACATACATGTACATATGTGTATATATTTATTATATTATTTATGCAAACATATACAGAGCTTTATACAGAGTGGTTAGTTTATATACAGTTAGTACACATGTGTTTACAAATGTATACATATAAAATATAGTATTTTGCATGTGTGCACATGTATGCACATAGGAAACTAATATGATTAAGACTGTAAGCTTGCATATGTGTGGATGTGTGTGTATACATGCATGTACACATACAAAGTGTACACTTGTGTGTGTGTATATATATATATACTTTTACACACATATTGTGTGTGCATATGTATTTTATGTGTAAGACTCTGCTAGGTGCCATCAGATATTAAAAAAAGCAGGGGGAGGCAGGTTGTATCTTGAAGTAGCTTACAGTGTAAAATAAGAAATATGGCTTATATACAGAAAATATAATACAAGTATGGTAGAAACAAAAGATAAATACAAACCTCATTATCTCACAGAATTAGAAGAGGGAAAGGACATTTTCATAGGTGGGGAGGTATTGTGAGAAATTAGGCAAGAACTCAAAGGAGAGGTTGTACCTGAACTGAGTTTTGAAAGAATTTTGACAAATTTCTGTGCAGAGGGAGTACCTATCAAATGTGACTTTTAACTCCCAAAGGTATAGGGGGATAGCTAGAGAGTGCACTAACATGCAGCCAACAAGGATTAGAAATTTCTAATGGAGTATCTGAGTCAGTTGCCAGGTGAGAAATTACTTAGGCAGTTCCTGTGCAAATCTATTTGCACATGAGCAGTATTTTCAAGCATTCAGTAGAATGCAATATACTTGAGCCACTACATGGTATGTAGTAAAGCTTAAGTTATTCCTTTCAGTGGTGACTAGGGTAAAAAGCTTTTCCTTTTGACAATAGAAACAAAAAATTAATCCTCACATTCCTGCTTCAGCATCTGAATCGCTTGTTTAAAATCGCAGCTACCATTTTTCTTTGAAATATGTATTTGTGTGTATATTCACACGTGTATGTGTGTATCTATGCTTATCTACCTATCATGTTACTATCTGTTTGTCTGCCTGCCTCTATTTACCTATCCTTCTCTATATATTTCTCTCTTCTCATAATCCCAAAGAATAAAGGAAAGCATGTGGTAAATAAATGTTTTCAAACTCAAATAGAAATCAGTTGATTAAACCTAAATAATGATCCCTAGACCACATATCAATTTATTATATTGTATTGTATTTTTATTTATTTTGTTAACTATTTCCCAATCACATTTTAATCTGCTTCAAACAGGAGTTTTGTAGGCTGCATGCAGCCAGTGGACCACATGTTTTACAAATTTGTTGTAAATTCCTGAAGTTTAATTTGTTTAAAATTAAAAAAAGAAATTAAAATACATTCCTATTCACATGCAGCTACAATCTTCTGGATCTATGATAGATGCCTTTGTCTTTTTTTTAATATTTACAAAATCTGTGTGTGTATTTTATGTGTGTGTGTGTGTGTGTGTGTGTGTGTGTGTGTGTGTGTGTGTGTGTATTGATGGTAGCACTTTCCAAGGATAAGAAAGCCATTTGATAACTCACTGGAATACATTTCCAACATTCAGTTTTCATCAAGCTCTGGGCTCGAGCTGATCTTAATACCTTTTAACTTGAGACAATACTTGGCCATTTTGATTCTTTTGGTGTCTTGTCCAGTAGGGTGCCCTGAGCACAATCCATCTTTACCAAACGTTCTCCACTCTAGTAAAACATTTACTTTATTTCTATATTATCGTCTGTAATGACCCCAAAGACAGCACTTTACTATAGGAGAGCCCTATAATCTACCTCACCTGTCTTATTGCCGTTTAACTCCCAGACTCTGGAGTGGTCCACTACTAACACAGACAAGGAAATCAAACTTTTTCTGGGTTATAGAGGATAGGAGAAAGAAAAAGGAGAAGAAAGGGCAGTTTCAGGGCTTCATCACTTTAGTTAAAAAGCATAGGTAGATGGTGAGAGATAATGTGAAACAATTTTGGAAAAAGTTGATTGGGATCATACTGTGGATGTTATAACAGGCCGAAGACCTAATATTTGATTCCATACACAAAGGGGAATCATTAAAGATTTTTTAATAGCATTAAGGTGTGCCATGGATCAAATTATACCTTAGGAAGATTAATTTGCCAGTTATATTAACAGTAGATTTGTGAATGGAGATATGGTATACAAGAAGACCTTTAGAGAAACTGTTTGAAGCATCAAAGCAAGATGCCAAGAGGGCATGGGTATAGTGGTGGAAATATGAGTGGGGGAAATGAGACTATTGGGAAAGATGTGAAGGCAAAACTGATAGGAATTTACAGCTAAAGAAAATTACTGAGAATGATGATATCATTGAGTTGTTAAAGGAGCACTAGTGAGCTTTGGGAGAGCTCAAAGTTAAGTGGAATGGTATGGTTTTAAGCCAGAATGCAAATGGTTGAACAATGGATAGATAGTGGAGATTTGGAGAAACTAAGAATAAAATGAAATGAGAAGAATCAGGGGAACAATTTATAAATAGCAACAATATTTTAAAAATTAGCATCTTTGAAAGCTTTAAGAACTCTGACAAATATAGTATCTATTCATGATTGAAGAGAACCAATGTAAAATGATATCCATTATAAAGATGTGACAGAATTAGAGTATGAAATGAAACCTATATATATTTTTATACAGTCATTGAGGGAATTGTTTTTGCTTGACTATGTATATTCATTACAAGATATCTGTTTTCTTTCCTTCCCCCACCAATAGTTTGGGTATCAGGAGGGAGAGAAAATAGATATCTGTTTTGTTTTTTTTTTCTTTTCATTTTTTAAGAGGTGAGGGAGTTCACAGAAGTGAAATGTTACATACCTATGCAGATGGAGTCACAGTATTATTAATTTTACTTAACTTTCTTACTTTGTTTCAAGAGAACTCTCACAAAGTGGAAATAACATGTAAATGTAAAATTAGAAAAAAAAAATCTTTCAAAAATTCCAAAATTAAAAAAAATAGAGTAGATTACTCTTTCAAAGTGTTTAGAACAATTGGTCCGTAAGGCAATAAGGCACAGATACAAAACTAGGTTGAATAGTAAATAGAATGATGAAATTGGCATCAGTAAAACTTGAAGTCAAATCCTAACTCAGACACTTATCAGCTCTGTTACTGCTAAGCAAATCATTTAACCTCTCTAAACTTCAGTTTGCTTATCTATAAAATAGCATAATAGCTATTTCTCATAACACCTACCCCTCATAGTTGTTGTGACTGTCAGATAGCATTAACATTTACACACACATGTGTATATGTGTATATGCATACACACATAAACACATAAGCACACACATGCACACACATGTTACTTCACAAACTTCAAAGTACTATATAAATGTTGACTGGAAGTATTGTGGTCTAATGGACAGAAATGACCTTAGAGGCAGGAATATCTGAGTTCAAGTCAAGTTCTGTTTGACACATACTAACTGTGTGCCCTAGGTAAGTCACTTAGTTCCTCAGTCATGTCAAGTCAACAATCATTTATAAAACAGCGACTATGTGCCAGACATTGTGCCAAGTGCAGAGGATACAAAGAAAGGGGAAAAATAATGATTAAAAAAAATCTCCTTGTCTCCAGTCTAATGATGGGGGGAAATAACAGGCAAACAACTATGTACAAGATCTCTCTCTCTCTCTCTCTCTCTCTCTCTCTCTCTCTCTCTCTCTCTCTCTCTCTCTCTATATATATATATATATATATATATACATATATATATATGATAAATTGCAAAATATCTTGAAAAGAAGGCAGTACAATTAGGAGAACTGAGGAATGCTTCTTGTAGAAGGTGGAAATTTAGTTGAAATTTGAAGCTTTCATTGAAATCAGGAGGTGGAGATGAAGAGGGAGACAGCTAATTAAAATGAGCCAAATTGTGAGACAGACTGTTGGAGATCGATGTTCTACCAATAACCAAGATCTCAGTGTCACCAGTAGAGTTACATGGGTGGGAAAGGGTGACTGTTTAAGATCAATTAAAACTGAAAATATGAGTAGAGGGAATCAGGACACGAAAGGCTTTAAAAGCCAGAGAATTTTCTGTTATTTACCATTTCTGAAAGAGAGGTGATGTTTAGTTAGGATGAGAGATTGAGAGCTAGAAGGTACTTCAGAGTCCACTTAGTTCCAACCTTGCAATTTCTAGATGAGAGAAATTAAGCCCACCAAGGTTAAGTGAATCTAAGAATTTAAATTACAGGTGAGTGGCTGATCTTCATTAATGGATGAATTTTCCATATTAGGAGTTCTCAATGCAAATGAAATAGCAGGTCCAAAAAGATCAAAACAAAACAAAACAAAGGCATGCACACAAAAAAATCTTAATAATATCTAGTGATAAAAATCATGCAAGTCTTCTTGTAAATAAAAAGGTACCCAGAACATCATGTTACACAATGTACCTGCTTAACACATATTTCTCAAATAGATTGGATTGTTTCCCTTGGACTAACTTTGCTTAACATGAAGTCTTGCAGACTTCTCAACTCTTGGGTTTTGGAGGAGGTGGTCATCACCATTCTACTCACCAGACACAGAGCAAAGGAAAAGGCAAAAGGATTACTTGTGCCTACTAATGTAAAATCTACATTAAAAATCTACAAAAAAATTACGAAGAGGAGCAATGTTTATTGACACTCTGCCCTACACAAGATGAGAGAGGGGAAAAAAAGTCAATAAACATTTATTAAACACCTACTATGCTGCAGGTTCTGGGCTAAGTGATTAAAGAGCTCACAATCGAATAAAAGAGCTCCATTGAGAACCTTCAGAAGACTCATTGAAAATGCACCTGAACTTACTTTCTTTCTTTCTTTCTTTCTTTCTTTCTTTCTTTCTTTCTTTCTTTCTTTCTTTCTTTCTTTCTCTCTCTCTCTCTCTCTCTCTCTCTCTCTCTCTCTCTCTCTCTCTCTCTCTCTCTCTCTTTCTTGGCATACATACAAGAATCTCCAGGTCTGTTACTCTTCATCCTTATGAGCTGATTTGATGCAATGTCATACCTTCTGAATTTCAAACCACTTGTTAGATTCAAAGATCAACATAGGTTTTCCCTCTTGTAGCAACATATAAAATCTTTTATAGCCTCAAGTCAGCTTTGAATGTGATAACAAGAAGCTACATGCTTGCACAAGGCTCATGACTTTTTGTGACCTGTTTTTTCTAAGACCAAGTTTTCAAGCTAGATCTAAATGGAGAGGCATCCAGTTATTACACTGGCCACCTCAGCCATATGGAAAGTGACACATTGCTGATTTTAATTATGATATTGCCAAGGATGGCTAAGCAGGCAGGCTCCTAAAAATTCAATTATGCAATGTTTTTTTTAAATGACACATGAAATTATAAACTACATGATTTACAACTTATTATAAATACTTTTTAATGTTAACAAGAAAAGAACAACACATTTCAATGCTTCAATGTCCACTTTTGAGAGCCCCCAGGCAAGTCACTTAACCCTATATGCTTCAATTTCTTCATCTGTAAAATGAGTTGGAGAAGGAAATGGCAAACTACTCCAGTATCTTTCCCAAGAAAACACCACATAGGGTTGTGAAAAGTCAGACATGACTTTAACTACTGAACAACAAGAGTACATTGTTTTGATTTTGCTTTCTTCTCTCTTCAATAATTCATATAATTTCATTTTTTATTTTAATTATTTCTTTTTCCATAATAATGGTCCATAATGCTCTAATACTACAATATGTTGAACTATCTTTGATAATTTGAAATGCATTGTTTACAGGATTTTATGTTTCTAAAAAATGCAGAGATTAATGTTTATAAGCAATGCTCTGATTAATATTTTTGGGCAGATAGGCCTTTTAAAAATCCATAAAGTCCTTAAGGTAAAGTCCCTGTAGGACGTTCTCTGTCAAAGAATATAAATGCCTTTATAACATTTCCTTTATATTACATCTTCGTTTTCCCCAAAGATTTCATGTATTGGAGTTTTACAACATTGAAATACTTTGCTTATTTTTTACAACACTGCTAAAAGTGAATTTTATAATTTTAGACTATTATTCCCACTTTAATGACTGGAAGATGTTATATTAGAGTTGCTTTAAGTTATATTTTATTGTATTAGATAATTTGTATGATTATTCAAGTAATTATTGGTAAGTTATTTTGGTCCTTTTGAGAAGAATATTTCATAACTTAATTTTGGTGTAATGTCTATCTCTCTAAATATATATCCATGCATATGTGCAAGTATATATACATATATATATATATAATTTCATTATAAATTACAGATATAAAATTTGTATATTTTTACAAAAACATTTTTTCATCTATTTGTGTTTTGGATACATTTCTGTTTTAGTCATACATTTTTTCTAAATTAATCCATTTTATCTTTTATAATTTTACTTTTGAACATATGTGAATTTTTTCTCTACATAATTTTAGCAGACATATCATTCCCTTTTTTATAGATTTATGATTTTTAGATTTAGATCATTTAATTACTTGGGATGTATGTATTGTGTACATATACTACTCTCCTCTCCTGTCCTCCCTCCCTTTTCTTCCTCTCTTCTCTCCGCTCTTCTCTTTTCCTTCTCTGATCCTGCCATTTAATTTTCTTAGTTTTATTTTATTTGCCTCTAATGCTGAGTTATTTATTCAATTTCATTTATCTATTCCCCCTTATTTTTTGAATTTAACAAGAGATAGTTTAATTTACGTATCTCTGCCTTATATTACAATTTGGAAACTGGCAATATGAGAATCCCTTCCCTCTCCTCTACCAGTGAATTTTCCCTAATTATCTTGACCATTAGTTCTTTTTAAAATTTCATCATTTTGCCTCAGATCACTGGCACTTTGATTAGTATTTCATCAAGCTGACAAATAGGGTTTAATGATATACATTATATGTATATATATGTACATTATATATGTATACTCTATTTTTGCAATATAGTCATGTATATTAGACATCTCTCAAAAAACTCATCACTATTTTATTCCTGTTTAGATTATTTGATATTTGTCTTCATATGGGTCTTATATGCATCTTTATAGATCAATGTTATTGTCCAAGTATTTGATATAATTTGTGATTATTGTTGGTGGTGTTTCTTTTCCTAAAAGTTTCTTTTGGGGTTGGTCAACAATATAGAGAGATAATTTGCTACTTTGATGGTAATTTGATTTCTCTTTTTTCTTGCTCTTCATATATTTGACATTTGGCCAATGTTGTAATATCTTTTACAAATTATCTGTTTTATTGATCAATTTGATCATCCCTTCATTATCCACTATTGTCTTCTCATTTTATTGTAATGATTTCCTTCATGGTGATTGCTTTTTTTTGCAGTATTTTTTAATTTTTTTTCCTACACAAACAACACATTAATTTAATTATTTTCTCTTGTGTTCTTATAAAAGTTCAGGTGTACACATTTGTCACTGAGTACTACTTTGGTTGGAGCCCATAAACATTGATACATTGTATTTATATTGTCATTAGAAGTAGTATGAGAAGGAGCCAAGATGGTGGAGTAAGCTTTGAATTAGAGCTCTCCCATAGCCACCTCCAAACAACCATAAAATAGCTCCCCCAAACAAATCCTGGAATGATGAAACCAACAAAAAGATGGGGAGAACAATATTTTGGCCTGAGAAATTTGAAGATAGATTTATCTCACTCTGGTAAAAGGGAAGCACATTCCAGGACAAGAAGCATCCCAGCAAGCCAGCAGCAAACCCCACCTCAGCAAACCAGCAGGAGATCCTGAGCCCCAGTGTTTTGGAGCTGGCACAGCACATGCCAATACCAGGCCTCACTTGCATGCATTAGCATAGCCAGGGAAGCAAGCAGACTCCATATTGGAGAATCCCCACGAACTTCAGTGTAGCCCTGGGCAAACAGGCATCCTCCAGCTGCCTGTTTGTGCTTCAGCACAGTCCCAGGCAAACAGGCAGCCTGTAGAGGCCAGACCACCATGTCTTTCAGTTTAGCCTCAGAGAAATTGCAGAAACACCCCACCAGCCTCAGCACACAGTTAAGCTGCCAAATGCCTACAGTCTCCAGCAGTGATAGCCACCTCCAACTCTAAGCAGGAGACACGAGGGTTCCCCATGGGCCTCAGAGTAACATTAGTTGCATCACCAGGTAAATAGCCAGGGCCTGTAGTCTCTGGCTCAAGAAACTTGAGAGAGTATCCTTTCTACCCTGGGAGCAGAGCTCAAACTTAAAAGAAAGGAAAAAGGCAAAAAAAAATACATCAGTAAAAACCAACAGCAACAAAAACAAAAGAGAATGTGACCATAGAAAGTTCTTATGGGGACAGGGAAGACCAAAACACAAGCTCAGAAGAGCACCCCAATGTCAAAAGGCCTATTGGTAAAGTTCCAAAGAAAACTGGAGCATGGTCTCAAGCCCAGAAAGAACTCATGGAGTAGCTCAAAAAGGAGCTTAAAAATCATATCAAAAGTCAACTAGGTGGCACAGTGGATAGAGTATCAGCTCTGGAGTCAAGAGGATCTTAATTCAAATCTGGCCTCAGACACTTGACGCTAGTTGTGTGACTCTGGGCAAGTCACTTAACCCCGATTGCCTCACCCCCCCCAAAAAAATCATATCTGATAGGTAGAAGAAAAATTGGGAAAAGAAGAGAGAGTGATGCAAGAGAATTATGAAAATAAGAGTCAACAGCTTAGAAAAAGAAATTGCTTAAAAAGAGCAATTGGCCAAATGGAAAAGGAAGTACAAAAGCTAACTGGAGGAAACAACTTCTTAAAAGTTTGAATTGGTCAAGTGGAAGCTAATGACTCTATGAGACATCATGAATCAGTAGAATAAATTCTAAAGAATGAAAACAGAAGAAAATCTAGAATACCTCATGGGAAAAACAACTGACACAGAAAATAGATCCAAGAGAGACAATGTCAGAATCATTGGACTACCTGAAAGGCATAATCAAAAGGAGGGCATGGAATGAATCCTTGAAGAAATTATCAAGAAAAACTGCCCTGATATCCTGGAACCAGAAGGCAAAACAGACCTGGAAAGGATCCATCCATCACATCAGGAAAGATCCCAAAATAAAAATTCCAAGGAACATTATGGCCAAATTACATAACTCTCAGGTTAAGGAAACAATACTGCAAGAGGACAGAAAGAAACAATTCAAATCTTTGGGACTCACAATCAGGATTACACTGGAGTAAATGGCTGCAATATTAAGGATCAGGGGTCATGGAACATAATATTCCGGAAGGCAGAGGAGCTAGGACTACAACAAAGAATTACCTCTCAGCTGAAGTAAGCATAATACTTCAAGGGGAAAAATGGTCATTCAAAAAATAGGGTTTCAGTCTTTCATAAGAAGACCAGAATTGAACAAAAAAGTCTCCAAAGCAAAACCCAAGAGAAGTCTAAACAAGATAAAAAGGGAAAAGGAAATATAAGAGACTCAATGGAGCTGAACTGCTTATATTCCTACATGGGAAGATGATACTTGTAATTCTGAAAAATGGTACCACCAATAGTACAGCTAGAAACAATACATAAAGACAGAGGGTATGAGTATAAGGTGAGTTTGAGTAAATAACATAAAAAAATAACAAATTGATGAGAAAGAGGAGTATACTGGGTGTAGAAGGAAGGAAGGTAGAATGGGGTAAATTATTTCTTATGAAGAGGAGTGAAACAGAGGGGAAGATAGGGTGGGGGGAAATAGGCATCATTTAATCATTATTGTCATCTGTATTGGCTCAAAGAGGGAATAATAGATTGAGTTTGGTATAGGAATTTATCTTAGCAGACAGGAAAGTAGGTAGAGAGGAGAATAAAAGTAAAGGCCATAGTGTTTGGAGTGGGGTGGAGAACTGACAGAAGAGAGGGCAGAATGGGGAATGTGGTAGACAGAAGAAAAATACTGTTGAGGAGAGCAAGGGTAGATAGGAGGAAAAAATAGAACGGAAGGAAATACACAGTTAGTAATGATAACTTTGTGAATGGGATGACATCTCCCATAAAAATGAAATGGGTAGCAGAGTGCATTAAGAAACAGAATCCTACAATATGCTGTTTACAAGAAACACACTTGAAGCAGAGACACACACACAGAGTAAAGGTAAGAGGAAGGAGCAGAATCTATTATGTTCCAGGGGAAGAGAAAAAAATACAGGGATAGCAATCCTGATCTCAAGCAAAGCAAAAGCAAAAATAGATCTAATTTAAAAAAGATAAGAAACTACATCTTCCTTAAAGGTACAACAGACAATGAAACAATATAAATACAAACGAGTCACAATTTCATGACCAGACAAAAGACAGAGAGTATTATGAAATGTAAAATATCTAACTTTGATTACATTAAATTAAAAAGCCTTTGCACAAACAAAACCAATGTAACCTAGACTAGAAGGAAAGCAGAAACCTGAGAAATAATCTTTACAGCAAGTATCTCTGATAAAGATCTCATTTCTGGAACATATAGAGAACTGAATCAAATTTATAAGAATACAAGCCATTCTCCAATTGATAAATGGTCAAAGGATATGAATAGGCACTTTTCAGATGAAGAAATCAAAGTTATCTATAGGCATATGAACAAGTGCTCTAAATTACTTTTGATTAGAGAAATGCAAATTAAAAGAACTCTTCCTATCTTTAATATAATCTCAAATTATTTCTATATTTTGATTCAGGGATTAATTAATATTGACCATAAATGATTGTATCATTTTTTATTCAGAGCTTTATATTTGTTCCTGTATTATTTCATTGTACACAAATATTAATATTTAAAATTTCCATCTTTATGAATTTACCTCTAATTTCTTTGTACTCTAGAGTATGCTAAAATTTTATAAATATTACTTGTCTATTTGGGAAAAACAACCTACTTTCCTTCCTTCCTTCCTTCCTTCCTTCCTTCCTTCCTTCCTTCCTTCCTTCCTTCCTTCCTTCCTTCCTTCCTTCCTTCCTTCCTTCCTTCCTTCTTGCCTTCCTTCCTTCTTTCCTTCCTTCTCTCTCTCTCTCTCTCTCTCTCTCTCTCTCTCTCTCTCTCTCTCTCTCTCTCTCTTTCTCTCTCTCTCTTTCCTTCATGATCACTATCATTCTTTCTCCATCCTTCATTCTGATTTGTCAAAAAATACTTTTGGCATATAATAGCTAACCTAAAGAATGATACCAATTTTTTTTCATTCTCTTAATTGTTAAGATATAATAATAATTATAGCAAAGTATTTGTTGATAAAACAACTTAGCTTGATAATCCTAGGTCTTGTCGGGAGGTGCTGGTTTTTTTTTTTTTTTGCTTCTATTTTGCAGATAAAACCTTTTCTAAATATCATGTTTCCTTGAGTGGTTAAACTTCATCTTGACTTTTAAACATACATTATTTTCTTTGAAAAAAAATGTGTATGATTTTGGGGAAACTGATTTTAGAGTTAATTACTTTGTCTTGGTACAAAAAAATTCCAATTCCTTCCCTCATTTCTTGATATTATAGAAAAAAAATTACTGGAATTTACTTGAATAGGCTTCTTTTCCTGTGATACTTCTTTTAACCTGCAAATAAAGCTGGTCTTTGATATTTTATTCTTCAAGCATAACAATGTTATTTCTAGATGAATTGTCACATCTTTGTATTCACTGATTCTATTTGCTCAATTTCACTCTTTGGGGGGAATTTTGTGGACAAGATTGTTAAACAGAATGGGCAGATTCTATATTCATATTATTTATAATGCCCATTAATTCCATGTTTTGTCTGCATCATTTCTATTTTTTCAGATAACCTAGGTTTCTTATTCTTTTGTTCTTTCTGGACCATTCTATGACTCAATAAAGTAAAAATATTTAAATATGATCTGCTACTTTATTTTTCTTGGAAACCTTATATTTTCAGTTTAACCATCATCCTATTTTAATGTGTGTGTGTGTGCGTGTGTGTGTGTATATATATATATATATGTATATATATATATATATATATACATATATATATATATATAAAATTTTCACTAGACTTTCTATTTCACTTTGTGGTCTTTTCCTCAAGTCTTTTAATGCTTTAATTATTTTAATATATATTTAATTTTATTGTTTTGTATTGAGAAAATTCTAGCTGCAGTTCTGATGATGATGTTATAATTATTGAGTGATATTTCTCCTCTAATTTTTTTGTTTGGGCTTCTTTTAAACCATCATGGTTTTTCACGGTATCAGATGTTTTCTTTTATTATTTCTTATTTTCTTTGAGATATTTGTAAACTGGCACATGAGGATATTTATACCTTTATTTATTTGGGATGTATTTATGGCTGATTTTGAGAAGATTTAAGCTTTCTTATAACTTCAATAAACCATGTGTTTCACTGCATTTAGATGATATAAAGAGGTTTTTTATAATGCTATTATTTTAGTATTCAAGTAGTTTTAAAATATTGTAATCATTCTCATATATGTAAATATATATTATATAATATTTTAAGTTATGTATTTTAATATGTTTATGTTTTATTACATATAATTAAAAGTTATATATATTTTAATTTATACATTTTAATTATTCTTATATAATATAAACATTTTGTTCCTCAGTTGTTTCTTTGTGACTCCATTTGGGGTTTTCTTAGCAAAGACAGTGGAGTGGTTTTTCATTTCCTTCTTCAACTAATTTTACAGATGAGGAAACTGAGGAAGAGTTAAATGACTTGCCTAGAATCACATAGCTAGTGTCCAGCTAGATCAGATTTGAACTCAGGTCTTTCTCTCTCCAGGACTGGCATCTATCCACTGTACCACCTAGCTGTCCCAATTATAAACATACACTCTGAAAATAGGTTAGTATTCACAAAGTGATCATATTCATTGATTTAGGGTTTAAATTTTAAAAATTTTATGTGAAATTATTTTGGAAGAAACATAATTCTCTTTTTGTATGTTATTAATTACAGAATGACATTAGTATCCATGATTCAATTTTTATTTTAAAAAAGTCACATTTGGCCACAGAAGGTTTATCAAGAGCAGCAAGTAAAAATTTCAAAATTGCAAAGCTGTGATTATTATCAAGGAAAGTGATCTAACAATAAAAAATACAAAAATAAAATTGCTCCAGGATGTAGAGGATTCCCACTACTGGAACGTAGTGAAGCAAAGGCTTTTGGGATGTAGGATGGGGGGAATTGTTTTTCCAGGCATAGGCTTAATTAGATGTCCCCCAAGTCTCTTCTTACTCTAAAAGTCAGATTAAGAAGTCACCAAGCATTTATTAAATGACTGCCATGTACTGAGCACTATGCTTGAGTGTTAGCATTACAAAGAAAGACAAAAGAAATTCCCTGCTCTCAAGAAGCTCCCAGTCTAATGGGGCAGAAAACACACAATTATGTAGAAAAAGATATATACAAAACAAACCGGAGGTAATCTCAGAATGAAAGGCCTAGCATTAAGGGGGATAAGGAATAGCTTCTTGCTTAAGTTGAAATTTTAGCTGAATGATCTCTAACTCCCACTGCCACTGTATTCATACTTAGTGATATAATATGTAAAACAAGGCAGTAAGATGATCCCTAAGATTTTGCCTAGCTCTAAATCCTCCAAAGCTTTACGACGAAAATATTCAATTTGTGAGAGAGAAGGGATGAATTTCATTTCTGTTGATAGAACAAAATATGACTCCTAAAGAATCTAAAGCATATAAAATATTGTCAGGGAGATATGCTCAGAGTACTTAATTATGCACAAACTCTAGTTAATAAGCCACTCTTATTTCCTCCATGAAAAGGTAAAATAAAGGAGTCGCTGTGAGAAGTCAATTTGCAGTGAAAGTCAAAGCTTTCTTTACTTGTCCCACTATTAAATCAAAAACAGAACTAGATTCACCTGATTGACATAAATGATTAATGCTCCCAGCCTGAAGATTGTACTGTTTTCCATGACTGATTATAGAAACAAATTAAAGGTTACAGCCTAAGTTGTTTTTACATTAAAACTTGTCCCTGATCTGAAAATTCACATTCAGAAAACCTCTGTAACCTATAAAAAAACATATCAAGTTCAGTTTAAGAGTAATCCATGAGGCAACTATGTTTTCTTCCGCAGGTGACTATTAAAATCAGTAATATTTCTACTAGTGATTGCTTGTTCTTCGTGACTTTGAACTAATTTACTCTGTGCTAATTATACGTTTTCCTAGCTTTATGGGCAAAATCTTTACACTCAAGAAAGTACATGCAATTTTTGTTTGTTGATTGGTTTAGGGTTCTAGTTTTCTCTTAAATATAGCTAGACATTAACATATCTCATCAATTTATTTTTATGACTAAGGAATGATTTCCCTTTCCTGCATGCACTAGCTTTTGCTATTCTTATACTCCATAAGAAAATAAAATTTAAAAGTAATTCAAGTTAAATCCAGTTTCTATGGCTCCCAGGTCATCTTTTAAGTACCCCTCACATGGTTGTCATCCTATGAATTGATCTGTCAATGCTAGTAATATGTGGCCACTGAATTATCTGTGAAGCAAATCTAAACCCAAACAGGATAACTGGAGTCAATCAACTACTTGTGCTTTGATCTTTATTCCTAGGTTATATGAACTTACAAATTTATCTCAACATTATAGACAGTGTGCTGATTTTTCATTAATGAAGAGCAAATACTCTAAACCAGAAGTATCAAACACACAGCTGCACAACACTTCTAAGTACAACACAAATCAGATTAAAATTTAATTGGCAAAGGGCTGAGTCAAGATAGCAGAGGAAAATTAGGGACTTGCTTGAGCTCTCCTCCTAACCCCTCCAAACACCTGTAAAAATTGACTCTGAACAAATTCTAGATTCACGAAATGACAGAATGAAAGAAATTTCCAGCCCAAGACAATCTGGAAGGTCAACAGAAAAGGCCTGTTGCACCAATCTGAGAGAGGAATGCAATTTAATGCAAAATCCACCAGCACGGATTGGAGCAGTCAGGGGACTGAATCACGGGCAGTTGTGGTTGTTTCCAGACTTCTCAACCCACAAATGCCAAAGAAAACTTAGAAGGTCAGTGGGAAAGATCTGTTGGATCTGGGTGAGAGAAGAGCATAGTCTGACCCCAGCTCATGGCAGTGGCTGCTTCTGGAGTGCATTTAGGTCCACAGACAGTGGTAGATAGAGTTGCTAATAAGGGGAGGATTGCAGGGATCTCGACTGGTAATGAGTCTGGATTCTTTGCTTTGCCCATCCTTGGATATGGGTCACAGTCTCGGAAGATGGTCTTGGGGAGAGGAGGGGCACTGGTGTGGTGGAGCTTGTGGCAGTGGGGGAGAGGGAATCCTCCTGACAGTTCCAATGCAGAAAACAGCGTTTGTGGTCACTCACAGATCGACAGAGCACAAACCAGGAGAGTAGTAAATACCTCTCCTTCTATCATACAACCTTGGAAGAACTCAAAATTTATAGTGAAAACAGTTGCACAAACCCCCAAAGCTTGGAACAATACACCTTCCACACTTGAAGCTAGTCATCCCTTAACAAAGAGTTAAAAAGTCAAGTAATTGGCTGGGAAAATGAGCAAATTGTGGGGAAAAACTCAGAGTATAGCATGTTATTTTGGTGAAAAAGAATATCAAAACATACAACCAGAAGAAGACAACAAAAATCAAGCTCCTCTACCAAAGCCTCCAAAAAAAAATATAAATTGGTTGTAGGCCAGGGAAGAGCTCAAAAGGATTTTGAAAATTAAGAAAGAAAAGTGGGGAAAAATTGGGAAGAGAAATGAGAGTGATGCAAGAAAATCATGAAAAATGAGTCAATAACTTCCTAAAGGAGACCCAAAAAATACTGAAGAAAATAACACCTTAAAAAATAGACTAACCCAAATAACAAAAATGTAAATGAGGAGAAAATGCCTTAAGAAGCAGAATTGGCCAAATGGAAAAGGAGGTCCAAAAGCTCCCTGATGAAAATCCTTCCAGGTCTGTAAAATAATTTTTGGTAGTTTGATTGGTATGACACTGAATAAGTAAATTAACTTAGGTAAAATTGTCGTTTTTAATATATCATCTCAGCCTAAACATGAGGAACTGATGTTTTTCCATTTATTTAGATCTGACTTTATTTGTGTGAAAAGTGTTTTGCAATTGTGGTCATATAGGCCCTGGGTTTGTCTTGGCAAGTAGACTCCCAAATATTTTATAGTGTCTACAGTAACTTTATTTTTTTCACTTTGTGTAAAAATTTTTACTCTTCTTTTTTCTTTCTTCATATGTCCTTTATTGTTTTTTTTTTTATAATTAAGATTTTTTTTTATTTTTAGTTTACAAAGCTCAGTTCCACGTAATTTTGAGTTGCAGATTTTCTTCCCCCTCCCCACCCATTCCCAAGGTGGCATGGAATCCAATATGTCTTCCACACAACTTCTCATTGAACTTATTTACTTCATAGTCAAGATGTAAAGAAGAATTATGACCAATGGAATGAATCAGGAAAAAGAGGAAACAAAACCAAAAAAACCAAACAAACAAAAGAGAAAAAAAAGAGGAAAAAAAAAAGGAGAGCAAACAGTGTGCCTCAATCTGCATTTATACTTCATAGTTCTTTCTCTGAATGTAGATAGCTCTCTTGATCATGAGTCCTTTGGAGTTGACCTTGTATGGCTGAGAAGAGTGAAGTCTATCAGGGTTAATCATCACAAAATCCATATGTCTGTGGTTGTGTTTAATGTTCTCCTGGTTCTGCTCCACTCACTCAGCATTATACCATGTAGGTTTTTCCATGTTATTACCAAGTCTGTATCGTCCCATTACTTATTGCACAATAGCATTCCATTACTTTCATATAGCACAAATTGATCAGCCATTCCACAATTGATGGGCATCCCCTTGATTTCCAATTGTTTGCTACTACAAACAAGGTGCTATAAATATTTTTGTACATATGGGTCCTTTTCCGACTTGTATGATCTCTTTGGGATACAACCCTATAAGTGGTATTGCTGGGTCAGAGGGTATGAACACTTTTATAGCCCTTTGGGCATAGTTCCAAATTGTTCTCCAGAATGGCTGGATCAGTTCACAATTCCAACAACAAAGTAACAATGTTCCAATTTTTCCACATCCTCTCCAGCTTTTATCATTTTTCTGTTTTGCCATTTCAGCTAATCTTACAGGAGAGATGTGGTATCTAAGAGTTGTTTTGATTTGCATTTCTCTAATCAGTAGTGATATGGCACATTTTTTCACATGCCTATCGATATCTTTAATTTCTTCCTCTGAAAACTGTCTGTTCATATCCTTGGACCATTTCTCAATTGGAGAATGACTTGTATTCCTGTAAATTTGACTCAGTTCCCTGTATATTTTAGAGATGAGGCCTTTATCAGAGACACTAGTTGTAAAGATTTTCTCCCAATTTTCTGCTTCCCTCCTAATTTTAACTGCATTGGCTTTGTTTATACGAAAATTTTTCAATTTAACATAATCAAAATTACCCATTTTGCATTTTGTAATGCTCTCTATCTCTTGTTGTGTCATGGATTCTTCCTTTTCCATAAATCTGATAGGTAAACTATTCCTTGCTTTCCCAAATTGCTTATACTATTAGCGTTTATTCCTAAATCATGAACACATTTTGACTTTATTTTGGTATATGGTGTAAGATACTGGTTTATGCTCAGTTTCTGCCTTACCATTTTCCAATTTTCCCAGTAGTTTTTGTGAACTAGTTAATTCTTAGCCCAGAAGCTGCATTCTTTGGGTTTATCAAAGAGTAGATTGCTGTACTCATTGACTACTCCGTCTTGTGTACCTAACATATTCCACTGATCCACCACTCTATTTCTGAGCCACTACCAAGCAGTTTTGAGGACTGCTGCTATATAGTACAGTTTAATATATGGTATGGCTAGGCCATCTTCCCTAGTATTTCACTTCATTAATACCCTAGATATTCTAGACCTCTTGTTCTTCCAGATGAATTTTGTTATTATTCTATCCAGCTCTGTAAAATACCTTTTTGATAGTTTGATTGGAATGGCACTGAATAAATAAATTAATTTAGATAAAATTGTCAGTTTTATTATATTAGCTCAACCTAACCATGAGCAACTGATATTTTTCCATTTATTTAGATCTGATTTTATTCGTGTGAAAAGGGTTTCATAATTATGTTCATATAAGCCCTGGGTTTGTCTTGGCAGATAGACTCCCAAATATTTTATAGTGTCTACAGTAACTTTGAATGAATTTATTCTCTGTCTCTTGCTGTTGGGCTTTGTTAGTAATGTATAGGAATGCCAAGGATTTATGTGGGTTTATTTTATGTCCTGCAACTTTGCTAAAGTTATTTATTATTTCATGTAGTTTTATACTTGATTTTCTAGGATTCTCTAAGTAAATCATCATATCATCTGCAAAAAGTCATAGTTTAGTTTTTTCTTGGTCTATTCCAATTCTTCAATTTATTTTTGTTCTCTTATTGCTCCTGCTAACATTTCTAGTATGAAACCGAATAGTAGGGGTGATAATGGAAATCCTTGTTTCACTCCTTATCTTATTGGGAACGCATCTACCATATCCCCATTACAAATAATGCTTGTCGATAGTTTTATGTAGATGCTATTTATAATTTTAAGGAAGGCTCCATTTATTTCTGTGCTTTCTAGTGTGTTTAATAGGAATGGGTGTTGTATTTTGTCAAAGGCTTTTTCTGCATCTATTAAGATGATCATATGGTTTCTGCTAGTTTTGTTGTTGATATGGTCAACTATGCTGATAGTTTTCCTAATACTGAACCAGCCTTGCATCCCTAAAATAAATCCTACCTGGTAATAGTGTATTATTCTCATGACAAGTTGCTGCAATCATTTTGCTAATATTTTATTTAAAATTTTTCCATCAATATTCATTAGGGAAATTAGTTTATAATTTTATTTCTCTGTTTTACTCTTCCTGCTTTGGGTATTAGTACCATATTTGTGTCATAAAAAGAATTTGGTAGGCCTTCTTCTTTACCTATGTTTCCAGTCTATAAAGTATAGGAATTAATTGTTTTTTAAATGTTTGATAAAATTCACATGTAAAACCATCTGGACCTGGGGAATTTTTCCCAGGGAGTTAATTGATGGCTGGTTCAATTTCTTTTTCTGAGATGAGGTTATTTAGGACTTGTATTTCCTCTTCTGTTAACCTGGGCAATTTATATTTTTGTAGATATTCATCCATATTCCTAAGGCTGTCAAATTATGGGCATACAATTGGGCAAAATAATTCCTAATTATTGTTTTAATTTCCTCTTCACTGGAGGTGAATTCACCCTTTTCATTTTTGATACTGATAATTTGATTTTCTTCTTTCTTTTTTTACATCAAATTGACCAAATGTCTATCAGTTTTATTTGTTTTTTTTTCCATAAAACCAGCTCTTGGTTTTATTTATTAATTCAATAGTTTTCTTGATTTCAATTTTCCTAATCTTTCTTTTGGTTTTCAGTATTCCTAATTTGGTATATAACTGGGGATTTTCAATTTGTTCTTTTTCTTGCTTTTTCAATTGCATGCCCAATTCATTGATCTCCTTTTTCTCCATTTTATTCATGTAATCATTTAGAGACATAAAACTTCTCCTAAGAACTGTTTTTGCTGCATACTATAAGTTTTGGTATGTTGTCTCATTATTGTCATTCTCTTGAATGTAGTTATTAATTGTTTCTATGATTTGTTGTTTGTCCTACTTATTCTTTAGAATTAGATTATTTAGTTTCCAATTAATTTTTAGCTTATTTTTCCCTGGTTTTTTATTACAAATTTTTTTTTTATTACATCATGATCTGAAAAGGAAGTGTTGACTATTTCTGCCTTTCTGCACTGGATTGTGACAAAGAAAATTCATCTGGAAGAATAAAAGGTCCAAAATATCAAGGAGATTAACGAAAAGAAAAGTTAGGGAAGATGGCCTAGCCATACCAGATACTAAACTGTATTATAAAGCAGCAGTCATCAAAACTACTTGGTACTGACTAAGAAACAGAGTGGTGTTATCAGTGGAATAGGTTAGGTACATAAGACACAGTAGTCAACAACTATAGCAATCTACTCTTTGATAAACTCAAAGGATCTAGCTTCTGCATTAAGAATTCGCTATTTTGGGGCAGCTAGGTGGCACAGTGAGTAGAGCACCGGCCCTGGAGACAGGAAGACCTGAGTTCAAATCTGGCCTTAGACACTTGACACATGTACTAGCTGTGTGACCTTGGGTAAGTCACTTAACCCCAATTGCCCTGCCCCAAAACAAAACAAACAAAAAAAAACCAAAAACAAAAACAAAAAAATTCACTGTTTCACAAAAACTACTGCAAAAATTTTTAAAATGGTATGACATAAACTGGGCATAGACCAATATCTTACACAGTATACCAAAATAGAGTCAAAATGGGTTTATGATTTGGGAATAGAGGTTGGTACTATAAGCAATTTGGGAGAGCAAGAATAGTTTACCTGACAGATTTATGGAGAAGGGAAGAATTCACGACCCACCAAGAGATAGAGAGCATTACAAAATGCAAAATGGATAACTTTGACTACATTAAGTTGAAAAGTTTTTGTACAAACAAAACAATGCAACAAAGATTAGGAAGGAAACAGAAAACTGGGAAAGAATCTTTACAACCAGTGTCTCTGATAACGTTCTTATATCTAAACTGAGCCAAAGCAAGCCATTCTCCAATTAAGAAACAGTCAATTGATATGAATGGGCAGTTTTCAGAGGAAGATATTAAAGATATCTATAGTCATATGAAAAAATGCTTTAAATCACTGTTGATTAAAGAAAGGCTGATCAAAACAACTCTTTAGGTACCACATCTCTCCTGTCAGATTGACTAACATGACGAAACAAGAAAATGATAAATGCTGGAGAGGGCGTGGGAAATTTGGAACATTGTTCCATTGTTAGTGGAGTTGTGAACTGATCTAGCCATTCTGGATAGCAATTTGGAACTATGTCCCAAAAAATAAAATGTGTATATCCTTTGACTCAGCAATACCAATCCTAGGGCTATATCCCAAAGAGATCACACTAGTAGGAAATGCAACAGTATGTACAAAAAATATTTATAGCAGCTCTTTTTGTGGTGGCAAAGAATTGGAAATCAAGGGGATGCCCATCAACTGGGGAATTGCAAAGCAAATTCTGGTATATCAATGTAATGGAATAATATTGTGCAATAAGAAATGAGGAACAGACGGACTTCATTACAACCTGGAAAGACATATATGAACTGATGCTAAGTGAGAGGAGATCATTATACACAATTAAAGACACATGGTATCTGTAAGGACTAACTTTGATAGACTTGGCTCCTCTCATCGATGCAAGGTTCAAAGACAGTTCCAAAAGACTGATGATGGAAAAAGCAATGCACATCCAGAGAAAGAATTATAGACTCTGATTCCAGATTGAGGTAAACTATTTGTTCTCTTTTTTCCTTCTTTTTTTTTTTTGGTTTTGTTTCTTCTTTCTCATGGTTCATTCCATTGGTTATAATTCTTCTTTGCAACTGGACTATTAGGTAAATAAGTTCAATGTGAAGGAATACGTAGAACCTACATAGGATTACATGCTGTCTTGGGCGGAGGGGGAAGGAGAGGGAGGGAGAGAAAATTTGGAAACCAAAAACTTGTGGAACTGAGTGTTGTAAACTAAATATATATAGTGTGTATACACACACACACATATATAGTGTATATATATATGTGTGTATATATATTAAGAAAAGAAAGAAAATACTCCCTTAAAATTAGAATGGAGCTAAGAACTCTATAAGAAATTATATAACTCTATAAGAAATTACAAAACAAAACCAAAAAAGTGAAAAAAATAGAAGACAATGTGAAATACTTCATTGGAAAAACAACTGACCTGCAAAATAGATCCAGGAGAGATAATTTTAAAATTATTGGACTACTTGAAATCCATGATCAAAAAAAAGAACCTAGACATCATCTTTCAAGAAATTATCAAGGAAAACTGTTCTGATATTCTAGAATCAGAGGGTAAAATTGCAATTGAAAGAATCTACTGATCACCTCCTGAATTTTCTCAAAAGAAAAACTCCTAGGAATCTTTTAACCAAATTTCAGACTTCCAGGTCAAGAAGAAAATATTGCAATCAGTCAGAAAGAAACAATTCAAGTCTTATGGAAACACAATCAGGATACCAGAAGATTTAGCAACTTCTACATAAAGGGATCAATGGGCTTGAAATATGATATTCCAGAGGTCAAAAGAGCTATGATTAAAACCAAGAATCATCTACACAAGAAAACTGAGCATAATCCTTCAAAGGGAAAAATGGATATTCAATGAAATGCAGGACTTTCAAGCTTTCTCAGTGAAAAGACCAGAGCTGAATAGAAAATTTGACTTTCAAATACAAGACTCAAGAGAAACATGAAAAGGCAAACACAAAAGTGAAATCATAAGAGGCATTAAAGTTGCACTGTTTACATTCCTATAAGGAAAGATGATATTTGTAAATCATTAGACCTTTCTCAGTATTAGGGTAGTTCAAGGGTGTACACACACACATGCACACATGCATGCACACACACACAGAGCATGTATAGGGTGAGTTGAATACAAAGGGATGATATCTAAAAAAATAAAATTAAGGTTAAGAGTAGAATGTACTGGGAGAAGGAGAAAGGAAGAGGTAGAATGGGATAAATTTTCTCACATAAAAGAGGCAAGGAAAAGTGTCAATGGAGGGGAAAAGGGGAGAGGTAAGAGGGAATGAGTGAACCTTACTCTCATTGGAATTGGCTTGAAGAGAGAATAATGAATACACTGAATTGGGCACAGAAATCTGCATTACCCTACAAGAAAGTAGGGAGCACCAGCATAAGAGAGGATGAGGCGATGATAGAGGTGAGGGAAAATTGGGGGAGGGGGTAATCAGAAGCAAACACTTTCGAGGAGGGATAGGGTGAAAGGAGAGAATACAATAAATATGAAGGAGGGATAGAATGGAAGGAAATATAGTTAGTCTTTCACAAAATGACTATTATGGAAGACTTTTGCATGACTACTCATATGTAAACTATATTGAATTGCTTGCTTTCTCAATGAGGGTAGTTGAGGAGGGAGGAAGGGAGAGAATTTGGAACTCTATGTTTTAAAAACAACTATTAAAAAATAGTTTTTACATGCAACTGGGAAACAAGATATACCTACAGTGAAACATAGAAATCCATCCTTTCCTACAGGAAAATAGAAGGAGAGAGGATAAGAAAAGGGGGGAGATAGAAAGGAAGGTAGATTGGGGGAAAAGGTCATCAGAATGTGTACTGACTTCAGATGGGGGGAGGGGAGAGATGGGGAGAAAATTTGGATCTCAAAATGTGGAAGTGAATGTTGGAAACTAAAAATTAATTAATAAAATATTTGGTAAATATTTAACAAAATAAATAAAAAAAATAATAAAACATAGATAATATCACATTTAGAAATTGTCAGAAATTCTTATGAACAGAATAACAAAGTATTTCTATTAGAGTTTGACACCATTGCTGTTAAGCAGTATCCATCAATCTACATCTGACGACATTTTGGAAACTGCCAGGCTCTCTCTGACTCCGAGAGCTTAGCTGACTCTCTTTCCTCTTACCTCTTTGGTTCACCTTCCTTTGATGCTAAAGGCATAAGACTTATGTCTTATGGTTTGATAAGGATTTAACTAACCAGCTCACAGCTCAATTTTCATTCAATTCCAAGGAAACTCCTCTCCTCTTGGCACTGCTGCATTTGAGTTGAAGTCATTTGCAAAAGTATTACTGTATGCAACTTTCAAATCATAATATTAGAAGGGAATTTTCAAAATTGTATCAGAGTGTGGACATCATCTCCCTGACACTTGAGCCTTGTCAATCCAAGTCCAATCCCTCCTTTGATAAGGAAGGCCAAATGCAGGAGCTCCTTTGATTTTCCTCTTCCATGAGAAGCCATTAGGTAATCCATTTTGGGGATTTCTCATTCAGCAAAAATTCCCAGAAAATTCTGGGAATTCCCAATTATAGAGATGACACAGAAACACAAGATTTATCTCTCTTGAGGAAGAGATGTCTGGGCTATTCAAGCGGTCTGGAATAGGCATTAATTACTCACTTGTATGACCCAATTCTGCTCTTCCACCCACTGGCTCTTTTCTATTGCCTTATCTAGTTGGTTTTCTACTTTCCTTTTCCTAAAAATGTTGGGGATTTCTTCAATAGGGAACAAAAAGCCAGTTTCTAAGTAGTGTTCAGACACTACAAAGGAAAGAATGCATAGTATACCCCACCCTTTAGCATGATATCATTTCTCCACATATCTCTTCATAAGTGATGTTCATTCTGTCTTTTAAATACCACAACATTTAGGTTCTTTAGTCCTGTTCTTGTTTCCAAAGCATATTTAGTCCCCATTGGGTTTGTTACCTGTCTAGGTAGATTTTGTCAGAAACAATTATATCAGGTGATTAGTCACACCATATATGTCATGTTCAATGATGAAACAGATATTCATAGGTTTGACTTGAGAGCAGAATCAAAGGCTTCATAATGTGTTATTTGGTATGTGCTGCTAGATCTGGATGCTAAACTACCCCATATCTAAAACATTTAATTGTGGTAAATATGGGTATTAAAGGAAATTCTAGTGTTTTTCAATGAGAAACTTGCAGAGTTACCCAATGATGATAAATTATAAACTATAAACTAACAGAGGAAAAATGAGTAAAGAAAATATTATTTGATAATTTATTTTCCATTTTGTAAATAGCATATTGTCACTTTTCATACCTTCAACTGGTCTGTTATGCTACTGAAATCGTACTCATATTGGGTATTTGATGGGTACTGCTGAGAATGACTCTTTCTTTTTCCTCTTTTTGTTAACTGCTTTAATTCATTTATAAAAAAAAAAAAACATTCATTAAAGCCATGCCGTGTATATCATGTTAGATTCTTGGGGAGATACAAAAAAATAAGTAAACTATGTTTCTAGGATATCCAAATTCTATTTATTAAAATGGGTTATAAGATCTGCATATATAACCATCATGCCAAATGAAATGTCATAAGTGAATAAGAAAAATTATAAATTGTGAGCTATAATTGCAGATGAGGAAAGGATCACTTCCATCTTAGGGGCAGGTGGGGTCCAAAGAATAGATGTGGCAGAAGTGATATTTGAGTTGAACCTTGAAAAACAAGGAAGATTTTATTTTGTAGAAATGGAGAAAAGCTCACCATAAGCAACATGGAGAAGTGGAAAAAATTAAGGCGATATTCAAGTTTCTAAAGGTCATGATGAGGAAGAGTGAAAGATAAATTTGTAATTGTAGTTCGTAGCTAGATTATAAAGGGTCTTGAATACCAAGGTATATTTTGTAGGCAGAAGGGAAACATTGAAGGTTTCTAATGGATATGATTAGAATAACGTATTTGAAAGATTAATCTGGCAGTGATATATAGTATTAATTGGAATTAGGGGAAGCTAGGATCAAGAAATTACATTAGGAAGGTATTAAATTAGCCAGGAAAGAGGTAATGGAATCCTCAACCAGGGTAATGACAATACGGATGGAAAGCAAAGATGATTCCTGTCTCCTCAACCTATTTTCTGTATTGGATTTATTTATTTTAATATAAACAAAATATAAATAAATAAACAAAAATTATTCATAAAATAAAAATATATATTTACTAATAAATGAAATAAAATTTATTTTATTTATACATTAGCCCTGAGCCTAAAAGTGCCAGATTCTGTCATGGCATCCTGGGTCATCTGCAGTCATCCTGATGAATATCATGTCACTGGATCTAGATAACTCTGGAGGAGAAAGTGAGGCTGGTGATCTTGCACAGCCCTCCCTCGCTCAAATCAAAGCCAACTGCAAGTCATGTCATTTCCCTGATGTCATGGTCCTCTTCAAAAATGAAGGACAAACACATATATCCATCAGTATGTATGTGAATCAGTGATACAAGTCCCTTCAATATTTCAGCTTTATAATGAAAGCAAGGATGCTTTGGATCATTAATCAGAATTCACCAAGAATCACCATCCATAGTCCTGGAGAAGCTTGAGAGAACTATTAATTTCATAAGTACTAGAGACATTAATTTTCCATGCTTTCCCTAAAGCCTGTAGGTGATATCCCTAGAATTGAATTTATTGACCTTAGACTCTCTCCTCAGAACTTCATTTCTGGTCCTCTGGCTATTTTCAGAAATCTTGTCTGAATTCCTAATTCCTTGAATTTATGGAAACACAGAAAAACATATTCTAATTCTCTGGGAATCACAAGAGGCCAACTATATTACAGGATATATAACTTCTTTGTCTATTAGTTAACTTACAATTTTGTTTTAATGAATATAGGTAATCTTGTTTTACACAGGAATATTTGAAGCCTTTTAGCTAGCTTTTTTTTTCTTTTATGACCACTTATTTTTAACGGTATGCCTTAGAGATCAACCATTCTGAGTCTCGCATTTTGCAGATGAGAAAATTGACAAAGAAACGAGAAGTGACTTGTCTAAGGAAAAGAAGCTAAGATTTCAGTGAAGATCCTCTAGACTCCAAGTCTAATATTCTTTCCACTACACTATGTTGCTCTGTGACTGAAAGCTATCTCCTTCATTATCCCAAACCCTGACACAGTGCTTCAGCCTGGACTCTAGCCCTTCCAGCATGGAGGCTGCCCATGTTGACCACAAACTCTAAATTTGTGTGTTAGTATCTTAATTTAAAAATGCACAAAATTGCCCCTCATTTTCTCTTTATAGCTATAATCCTCCAGGGTGATGTCAGGGTTGATGAACTCACATTGAAATGTTTTCATTGGTAAAGACTAGGGAGCTTCAAATTCATCATGAAAACCACTTATTCAAAGTTTTTTTTTAGGAGGGGTAGAAGCAGGGCAATTGAGGGTTAAGTGACTTGTCCAAGGTCACATACCTAATAAGTGTGTCAAGTGTCTGAGGCTAGATTTGACCTCAGGTCCTGCTGACTCTAGGGCTGGTGCTCTACTCACTGCACCGCCTAGCTGCCCCTATTCGAAGTTTTAAAGAGTGGTCAGAGTCCCTGATTTCAAAGGAATATTCTATAAATTACACATTAGGTTTTATTTTCCTATAAGGCTTTAGACTATTTAATTTTCACATTGTAAAATAAGCACGATCAAAACAAATCAGAACTCTATTTACATTAACTCCTTTGTTCATTTAATTTATCCCTTCTCCATTCTACTTCTCCTCTTTCCCTCTTTTCCTTCCTTCCTCCCTTACATTCATTTGAAATATTAAGATATCTTCTTGACTATCCGATGATCTTGATGCTCCATAGATATCAAAGATATTATATGTTAGACAAAATATTTTGATTTTATACTGTTTCTAAATAAAAGGCTTAGTAGTACTATTTCTCACATTCTATCTCCAGTGTATCATTTATTGAACTCTTTTTACAAATATAGCTTTGTCAAACAACTGCTAAGAAGTCTATTTTAACTCTCTCAGTGCTTTTTACTCTTTCTTTTCCTAGCTGACATCAGACAGGATCATTGCTGAAGTATCTTACCAATTATTTGTCCATGAATGACCTGCCAAGTCACCTAGGATCATAATAGTGGAGCATGCTTAGTCCTATGACAAAACATATGTGAAGGTTGACCAGGTAGACTGTGTTTGCTGCCTTAGATTATTGCTGCACCTACATTCTTTGTCTACTAGCTATAGGAGACAGATATCAGTTATATAAAACTGCTTTGAAAGCGTTTGACAAACCACAGAGTTCTTTTGGAGAACAATTATCAGAGGATGCTAAAGAGATGTCTCCCAGAACTAAAGTATAACAGCTGACATATTTTCTAGTTCTCCCACTCCATCTGACCATGACCCTAGTTTGTGAGCCCAAGGTCTCAGCAGTAGAAATGACAGTGGCTGCTGCCACTTCCCTTGCTCCTAGGGATTTTGTTGTTTTGCCTGCTAACAAACATAATTTTAACTTCTCCAGATCTCCATGGGTCTGAGCCCTTGAGACCACGCATTATATATATGAACAGATGAAGGATGAGAGCAGATGTTAGGGCCAAGGACAGAAACAAAGCCAGAGGTCAGAAGCCAGCTGGCTTCCTGGATACTATTCTAGGCACTCAGCTTCTTCACCCTTTCTAGATAGCCCCTAGATAAACACGAGCACCCTAGCCAAAGCCACTGGGATAGTGTCCAAATGATTGTTGAAGATATCCAATGCTGTGATCAGCTAATTAGGGTAAAATTCTTAGGAAAGGATTTATTTTTCCATACCTCCAAATACAAGAGTGAGAAATGCAATCTTTGCATTAGAAATAGATCTATTATTTTTATACTGTCTTTCACACATGTGATATGGCTGCTATTACAGCATTTTTTCTGCTTTTTTATTTTTAAAGAGATACATATAATATTCACAATAGAATGCCTATGTTGGTAATTAATTTGAACTCCAGATTAACTTATATCCTTTCTATGTACATTTCTGATAGCTTTACCCCTCAAAAATAATGCCATCTTCAAAAGCTTTGACAAATGAAAACATTTCACTAGTTTGGATACTTTTGTTGATTTCATTTACTTTGTCATGATCAATATTTTCATCTGCTTGTTTGATTGTTAACTTTTTAACCATTTTACCTTTGAGATTTTTTTCCATTCTCAGAAATTGGCCAATGTTGAAGATGTTGACTTTAATTAAGAACTGAGGCTTCTCTCTTGTAATCTGGATCACTTCTTGTTGTATTGATATTTTTGTGTATTTTATTTCCCTTTTGATATTAGGAAAGTAGAAACTTTCTTCATGATCTATTTTTGAATGATTTAATTGTACTTTTCCTTTTAGACATTTTTAAAGACATTAAAATTTTCTAGAGTGTTGGAAAGGAAAGACATTTCCTTTTTGAATGGTATCACCACCAGCTGTATTTAGCAAAACTCCATGACCCTTGGAGAAGATTACTCCCATTGGCACCTTTTGCATACAGGAAGACTCCAAGAAATTGTTGTATTTGTGAGGGCAAATCTGGATGTAATCAAACAGACAGATGCACCATGAGCTTGCTTTCCTTAATTAAATATGGTCTATGATTCCTAGAATAACATAGGGCTTAAGAATATTAAAGAAAACTAGGGATGCAAAAATATCAGCAAGTCAAATTATGGTTAAGCCACAGCTTTTTAACAATTTAATAGCATATATACTCTTATATGCCTAGTCAAAGGAATATGAATATACATGAGGGTGGGGGTATAGAATAGGGGTTCTGATCTATAGACAATGGAATATTTCCTATGAATTCAAATAGTTTGTGGAGTTTTGAAGCATCGATCTTTATATTTTACTTTAACTATTCTTACCTAGCATAGTACATGAAGATGAACTCCAAAAAAACAGAAGGCTTGCATAGGAGTTCTTTCATTTCAAAGAAGTAGACACTTATTAGACCATGGGTTTGTTAAAAACATGCCATCTGAGCCCCTTTGGGCCCACTTCCTTTCCCTGTAAACTTCTGGCCCAAAGTGCCCTCCCTGGTCACCACCCCTCTATGTGTTGTTTACCTCATGAGAATGTAAACTTTTTGAGGACAGAAATCTGTTTTTTATTTGCATTTCCAGTGTTTTCAGAATGCTTGGCATATAGTAAGCACTCAATAAATTTCATTCATTCATTCGCAAGCTCATTTTCAACATGGAAAACATGATTTTGATAGTAGCGTATTTTGGTTTTTAACTACAAAATGTTTATCAAAGCATTAGAATATACATAAAAGCAACAGCAAACAAAAGCAAATCCAACACGTTTCTGTGAAAATTTAAAGTCATGAATTCTTTTGTGAGTATGCCTTGTTACTGTGCCACTCCCTTTGAGAGCAGAAAAATGCTGTTTATATATTAGCCATTAAATCATTTTCCAAATGCTGCTATTGCCTCGTATAAACCCTTTACAATAACCTGAGGCATTGAAATGTTAAGTGCATACTTAACAACCACAGTACCTCTAATGCTTCTTATGAAAATTTCTATCCTAACCTCTTGAGCAGCGATTTTGCTTTCTATGAATGTTGCTTGTGCATAATATTCATCATTCCAACCTAATAAAGCACAGAAGGCTGTTGCTTAATCATTTTCTGCAAAGTAGGTCAGATAGATCAAGTTATCTGATTGATATCCTGCTCTGGAATGATCACATTGTAAGCAGCAAGGTCACAATTGGTCTTCCTTATCATTGACTGGTTATAATAAAACTACATTTAATTTTATATGTACATATACATACATATATGTGGGTGTATGTTTGCTTCTGTATCCCATTTTCTAGAGTCATAATCATGAAAGAGAGAATTCAAGTTGCCTTTTATTTTTGGACACTGAGAGTTGGTTTGAGTCAGACATTGTTATAGTCCTTAGAGTGGCAAAAATGATTTTCCTGGGTCATGTATTCTGTTAAAATCAGGTAATCGAGTTCATGGCTGCATACTAGGTTCTAAGAGGAGCAGGGTTGGGTGTAAGAGAAATTGGCTGTTAGCCCTTGTCTATGAAACTTCACTGAATATTCTACCGCTGATTAACCTCCCCCATTTCTGGATTCTTACCATACGTCATTCATACCACCCACTTTTGCAATTAATTCATACTTTTTCTATAATGTGCTAAATATTCTATACAGGTTATTTTTCTTTCAACAACTAAAGTGTAAACTCCTTAAGGGCAAATTTCATATCTTGTGCTTTTGGATTCTCCCAGATCTTCTTAATGGTGAGCATAAAAGAGGCTTGTGATAAATTATAATAGCTCACAGTTACATAACGCATTCCAGTTTTTATAAAGCACTTTCTTTATAACAAACTTTAGAGTTACTTACTGTATAGAGAGCTGACCTTGAAGCCAAGATAATCTAGATCAGTCATATGTGTAAAAATGTTTAACAACCAGCTCTTATGGGGAAAAATGTATGCATGACATACTTTTTAAGCTTAATATACTTTGTTAATGTTTTTCATCACTTTCTTAAGTCTAGACGGTCAAAAAAATCAAACCCCAATTTGTTGAATTTGCCAATTTCCAAAGCATAAATCCTTAAGCTAAAAATTTAGCAATGAGTTCTTTTGAGCTGGTGAGATCTGGCTCTAGTACTTCCCTGGTCTAAATTCAAGCCCTGCCACTGACACACACCATTTATAGGAAACCAAAAAAAAAAAATCATTTGACCTTTTACTGTTCTAGGCATCTTTCTCAAACTATGAGTTACAGGGAGAATTGATGGCCTGCCTTGGTAGAAGGATTTTCATCTCTTGGGCATTTCTCCTGTCAATGAAATCTCAAGTCTAGTCCCTAAACCTCTCTTTCTTCCAACACTTGTGTAAAGTAGATAATACAAATAATTTCCACATTTTATAGATGAGTAACATGGGGTGCAAAGGTCACAGTTATTATGTGTCAGAACCAGGACTGAGTCCCTTGTCTTTTCTACTTCAGTGCCATTTGCCTTTTAGATATAAAATGTGTTTAATAAAGACATTAACAGCCGAATTTTACATGTAGTAGTCCTATATGGGGGAAAAACTGTCTGAAGCTGTGTGAGGTAGTCTCCTCTCTATTGACTAATTTCCTTTAATCCTATAAAGGGTTTCTCTACATGGCTACAAGGATTTCAGAGTACAGCAAAGAAAGCTTCACAAACCTCTTTAATGTACATTTAGACATTTTTATTTCTCTCTAACTAGGTTACTCTCTCTTTAAATTTCATGTTCCTGAACTGTAGTCTAAATTGCAGACTCCTCTACTATTATAGAAATCATAGAACAAGTAGGAGATTTTAATTTTTAAATAGCAAGTTGCAGTTTCAACTGTGTCACCCTTCCAAATGCATTAGAAGTTTAGCGAAAGAGCAACAGCATGAGTTCTTTGAGAAAACATCAAGTCTAAGGCCAGTCATGTTGGTTATGTCCTAGCAGGCACTGAAACCATTTCAGTGAAATATTTCAAATCAATAAGCCACCAGGGTGATTATTGAATGGTTGTTCTATGTCATAACACATCTGTAATTTCCAAAGTTGGGTTTAATATAACCATTTTTCAAAGATAATATACTCTTGGCTTTTTAAATCCCAGGCAATGTAATTATAACTTATTTTAGAAAATTATTTTAAAAAACTCTTTTATAAAAAAGGCAAACTGCAGAACAAAGGACAAGATTCTTCTCTCTAAGACATTTTTCAAAGAAGTGAGGAAAAGTTAACTTAAGGAAGGAAAGTTTTAGATTTTCTGTTTTGCTAATGCCTGTCACTGTATTTCTTATTTACGTTGGTCAATATCCAAGTTGACCTCCCTCATCTATTTGACATACTGCTTGATTTGTTTGATACAGCTGCTGACAGAGAATTGATGGATTCAGAATATAGTGAGACATATATTTTTGAACCCAGACAATGAAGGAATTTGTTTTGCTTGATTGTGCATATTTCACATGTATGTCCTTCCTGTCTCCCACCCCAAATTGAGTGGGAAACTGGAGAGAAAATGGATTTCTATTAATTAAAATATATTTTAAATTAAAACAAAAACCTGGGCTAGGAAATTATTTTCAGACCTTTGGATATGGGAAGAGTTTATGATCAAACATTAGCTTTGTTTGTGTAAAAAACATTTCAATTAAAATGCAATATGAATTGTTCATTTTATCTTACATGACCTTCTCAGTCCTTTGATCATGAACTCTTCCCATATGTGTCTTATTTATAGGATATATGATAAAGTAATTCAAATTCATAAGAAAAAAAAACAATCACAAATCTGAAAAATGGTTAAAGAACACAATCGGCTAATTTTCTAAAAAAAAATCTAAGATATCAATAGCTATATTAAAAAAATGATTAAAATCACTAATAATTTAACAAATGCAAATTAAAGCAATTCTAAAGTTTGTCCTCACAGTTATCAGATGGGCAAAGCTGACAAATGAGCAAATGCTCAAGGAACTTTAGGAAAACAGACAAAATGGAGAGAGTTGTGCATTGATCAAATTTAGCAAAGCAGTTTGGAAGTATTCCTCCAAAATTACTAAATTGTGCATACCCCTGACCTAGCAATCCTAGCAATACCACAATTAGGACTATATTCTGAAGAGATCAAAGAAAGAAGAAAAATATTCTTTTTTTTTGAAAAATAATGATAGCATCAGTGTGTGTATGTGTATGTGTGTGTGTGTGTGTGTGTGTGTGTGTGTGTGGTCTCAAAGACATGGAAATTAAGAGAGCACCCATAAATTGGAGAAAAGCTGAATAAATTATTATAAGATAATTTTAATGAATATTGCTCTTATGCAAGAAATAATGAAATTGTTTCTCATAAACTGGGAAGAATTGTATGAATTGATGCAGAGTGAAATGAGTAGATCCAGAAGATAAATTTATCCTATAACAACAACATTGAAATAATAATTAATTTTGGGGGGAAAAGTAAAACTTAACTCTGATCAATGTAATCACTAATCAAAATTCAAGAGGATTATTGATGGAATATCATACCTACCTGCTGACAGAGGTGATAGACTCAGGGTGTCGATTGAGAAATAGATATGACTTTAACTTAGCTGTTGAAGAAATTTGTTTTCTTTAATTATTAATGTTTTTTCCTTCCTTCCTTTCTATTTTTTCTTTCTTTGTTCATTCACTCTTTCATCCCTTCCTTCCTTCCTTCCTGTTAAGCAAAACAAACTACTACATTGTACAAGTCTGACAAAATGTGCATCATTTCAAATCTACACTTCACTAGTTCTTCAATGAAACAAGAAGATATGCTTCTTTGTCACTTCTTTAGGGTCAATTGGTTAATATAATTGCATAGTATTCACATTTGTCTTTGGTTGTTATCAGATATTTTGTCTTCTATGTTTCTACTTACTCAACTGTATCATTTCATATAAATCTTCCCATGGTTTTGTTGCTGTTTGTTTTCTATATTCCTCATTTTATGGCATAATAATAGTCTATTATATTCATATACCACAATTCCTTTAGCTATTTTTGAATTCATGAGCACCAATTTTGTTCCAAGATGTTTTCTACCACAAAATAGTGCTTCTATGATTGTTTCAGTTTATGGGGGACCTCTCTTTCCATCTTTTACTTACCTAGCGTATCTGCTAGATGGACAACTTAATAACTTTTTGCCCAAGAAAATTACAAGTTGTCTTCCACAATGGTGGGCCAATCCAAAGCCTCACTAAGAGTACATTTTGTCTTTCTTCTGACAGGCTTTCCATAATAGATTATTCCTGGTTTTTGTCATTTTTGCTAATTTGCTGGTTATGGAGTAAACCTCATAATTATTTATTTTTCATTTTCTTATTATTGATGATTTGGTACAATTTTTTTTTCATGTGAATGTTAAAAAATAAAAACAAACCTTTGATTACTTATTAAATGACCATTGTTCTTGTGTATCAGTGTTAATTCTCTCTACATCTCAGCTTTTTTTTTTTTTTTGGCAGAAATAGTCTTCATAAAGATCTCCCCTGCCCCATGGGCAGTTCCTCTTCTTATATTATCTATGTTGATTACTTTTGTCCAAGCATCTTCTAATTTCATATTGTCTTTTACTTTTTTTTCTTTATGACCCATTTGGTTAAGAATTCTAGTTGAGCTACAACTGCAATTTTAAAAAATAACTACTTTTTAAATAGAGTTTAAATGACTATTTGTGAGAGATTCTGATGTATAACACAGTTTTCTAAAGCTGTCTTTCATTGCTTCCCAGTTTTTCACTTGTTAAATGGTGAACTTTTAATTCCGTCTGATGGTTGCTTATCTAGCATATTCCATTGATCTTCTTTTATATTTTAAAAATAATATCAAAAACGTAGATGATTGTACTATGTGGGAGTGTTATCGTCCCTTAATTCCTTTTCTATAAAAATCATGTTTTGAGAGTTTCCTTTTTTTTACTATAAAAGGAAAACATATTTGTCATATTAAACATGCTCCTTCCATACTGATAGTTTTAGTTTTTTAAATAGAAATGAGTGATTTATTTTGCCAAACCAATTTTTCTGCATCAATTGGTATAATTGTGTGGTTTGGGATATCGTTATTATAAATGTGATTAACTATGTTAATTATCTTCCTAATGCTGATGCAGCTTTGCATCTCTGATATAAATCAAAACTGATCAAAGCAAATATGATTCTGGATGAAAGGATTTTGTTTAAAATTTTTGCATGAGTATTTTAATAGATATTGGTTTATAGCTCTCTGCTTTTTGTTTCACTGATTTAGGATATATGCACGTATACACACACACACACACACACACACACACACACACACACACACTGGTTGCATGCTTTTCTCTCAAAGGATTATTTTTTAAACCATATTAATTGTCATTTATGTATTTGTTATAATTCATTTGTGAAACTATCTGGACCAAAGTTCAATTAACCCCTATTAACTCAGTTTTATTTTTTTGAGGTTGAAATGTTTATGATGAGTCTCATTCCTATTGGTAATTTTGATTTTTTTAACAGATTTGGGTTTTTTGGGGAGGCAATTACTAATATGGTAATTACACATATATAATCTTTTGACTATGTTCTTTATATTAATTAATAATTTTATTATATTACAAGATATACTGGAACATTTTGTCTAATTTTTAAGTATGCTAAGTGTCTTTAAGAATCGTGTCTATTTTAAATGTCCTCATTCAAAATATACAAATCTTTAAACTCTAATATCTCCAGAACCATTCAGTTCTGTATTTTCTCTTGTGTGTGTATATGTAAGTATGCATATATGTATGTATACAAACACACATATATGCACACACATATATACATGTATGTGTGTATATATTTATAGATTTTTTTTTTGCAAAATCGCTGTTTTTTGTAACCCCTACTTCTTTGGGAATGAACTGATTTATAGTAAATATTATTCCAGCTTCTCACTCTGAGTCTATATATTTCCTTTAACTCAGTTTCTAACAGAATATTGTTGGGCTATGTTTTCTTATAGCATCAGTAATTTTATTTTTTTTAATTGCTTAGTCTCTTTATATTTTAGACAATTATTGTTAGGTCTACATTTTTCTCCATTTATATGTTTTGTATTGACTTTTTCTCTTTTTATGTTTGCACTTTGTACCTGTGATTAGCATTATTTGTACTAATTTTACACTAGTTTCTCATAACTTCTCTATACCTTCCCCTTGAAAACATCATTGCTTTTATTTGTTCTTTCTTAGATTCCTGAAATTTATTTAAATTGTTAATTTCTTATGTCTGTCTGTCTATCTATCTATCTATCTATCTATCTATCTATCTATCTATCTATCTAGCGATCTATCTAACATCTGTCCATCCATCCATCCATCCTTCTATCTATTATCTATCTATCTATCTATCTATCTATCTATCTATCTATCTATCTATCTATCTATCTATCTATCTCTATATATTAAGGTAAGGCAAACCAAGAGTTACAATGAATACTTGATACTTACTGGTAAAAGTGGTTTTCAAGCAACAGCATGTAGACAGTTTAGGGAATTGTTTATCATATAAGTAAGTGTTAAAGAAAGAATTTAAACCCAAGTCCTGCTCTTGACTTCACGTTAAATACTCTTTCCACTATAACTCACTGACCCTTCTTTGATATAATGAACTTTGAAAAGCTGGAGTTTGGACTCACACTTGCCTAAATATATGAGTTAAAATACATTTTAGAATTAGTTTGATAGTTTATTTTAGTCATACCTCATGTGACTTTCATCCTAAATGTCATGTGACATTCTGTTGTCAGATTAGTTTAACAAAACCTTCTGTTCCATGAATTAGGGAACATCTCAAATTACATAATATTCATGTAAATGATACTGAGTGAATATTTATTCCTTTTTTCCCCAGAAGTTGCTGTAGTTGAGAGAAAGTAGTTATAAGTTCTGTCTTTACCCCAGAAAATGGAAATTTTGCTTCAGTGAAACCTTATGCATATTTTTTTTCTCTTGGAGTAGCATTTGTGTGATGAAGAATCAACTTTGAATGCATATGCAAATTTTCTTTATTTCACTTCTTATAAGAATAGTTTATTTAGTGCTTTCTTTCAGCGGCTAAAATTTTTTGTCCTGTGGCTCTACATGATAAACAGCATTGTACATTCTAGGTCAGGGTCATCCCAAGCATTCGGCTCCAGTTAATGGAGATGGGTTGCTAAGAGTTGTAAGGCTTGAGGGGTGGGGGTGAGGAGGGGGTTCTGTGGAGCAAATTCCTCTGAAGAGTGAAAGTAATTTTTTATATGCCAGAGTGTGCATATACTGACAAGCTTGTATTGAACTAGAGCTTGTAGAAAAATTATGCCTTGCAGCACCAGGTGTTCTACCAGCATTAGTTCTCTTATGTGAATTGTTCACCTTGTTTAGAGCAAAAGCCTCATGCAAAGGTCTATGAGAATTTTTTGGGGGGGGAGTCTTTATCTTTCTGTGGAAATACACTGCTACCATCCCTTATGGATGTCAGAGTAGAAAGGTATGGGAGAAATTATATTTTGGTTCTATCAGGCATGTGAGTATGTAAAGGCAATTGATCTGGCTTCAACATGATGTTAGTGGTAGCAGCTCTTAATTTGCCTCAAATTAGTCCAAAACTGTCTTACCATAGTTTCAACACACTGCTTTCCATCTTCTTCCCCCACCCTCATATCTACTACAGTGGAAGAAAACCTATTTTGAGGAAATATTACAGAAAAGGTGATATATTGATTAATGGATTTAGATGTGGAAGGGCTTAATCTACGTTACCATTTTATAGAAAGAGAATACTGAGACAGTTCATATGGCTTACACTAGGTTACATACAGTGTAGACAGTGGAGCTACGATTAAAACACAGGGTCTCCAATTATAAATACATTTTCTATTCTACTCTGCCATACTTTTTCATTATTTTATTAGAGATAAGACTTTGGAACCAAATATTATTCTGGGCATTAATAAGGAAACCTGTTAAAAATGAAAAGAAATAAAAAAGTTTCAATTTTTGCTATCTGTAATCTATACATAGAGCTGTATACGTGGTGCTGAAATGTAGTCAATCTCACGTCTCATTTTAATACACAATAAAATAGAGGGAATGGGAATTAGTAATCTATATTCAATAAAAATGATTAACTTTTCCTCCTTGTTTAGCTTTTTTTTATTTTTAACATTTATATTTTATATGGTAATATTTTAATATTTATATTTTATATCTTAATAGTTTTAAAATATTTTAATAGTTTTGCTTATATGTTTTGCAGCTTATAGTCTTAAAAGCTTAAATGAACTGGCAGAGACCCTATGAGGTAATTTAGTTGAATCCAGATTTAAAGTTGAATAGATGAACTAGAAACTGCCTTATCCCTCTTTCAACTCTTTCCATTCCCTTCTGTTCCCTTTCATTTCCTCTTTCTTTCTTTCTCTTTTGTTTAAATGCCCCATATTTTAAACTTTAATTATTTTATTCATATGTAACCTAAAACAATCAACATTTTAAAGCACCCACTGGGGGCAAAGAACTTGCAGGCTAGAGGCCATATATGTCTTTCTAGGTCCTCAAGTGTGGCCCTTTGACTGAATCTAAAATTCACAGAACAAATCCCTTCAATAAAAGGATTTGTTCTGTAAAATTTGGACTCAGTCAAAAGGCCACACCCAAGGACCTAGAAGGCCACATGTGGCCTCCAGGCTTCAGGTTCTCCACCCCTGGAAGTGATGGGATGATGGGACCTGGATCCCTAAAAGGAAAAGACCACGTCTATGAAAGTAACCCAGTCCCTGAATTTTGCCACACATTTCGGCAGTCCAGATCATTGGCATCTTGCCTAAAGAATCTGGCCCACCCCAGCTCACCTAGATACTTGATAGCCCTTTCACAGTGCTCTTAGCCTAACCCAGACCACTTACTATTCTTTTCACTATTCCACCTGGCCCACCCCAGGCTATTTGCCACTCTTCAATCCCATCCAAATCATTTCACTGTCCCTTTTTTGTATATTAATATCAGCGTCACCTCCATTAAGTTGCAGGTTCCCTAAGAATCTAGCCCAAACTGGAAGATGGTTTGAGTGCATGAATTCTTTCCAGGTGGGATGCCATCCTGTACCTTGACATTTCAGGGTTCCCAGAAACCCCAAACCATATCAGAAGCACTCAGGGCCAAAAAAATAATGAAATAATCCTTTTTATCAAGGAGCTAATATTCTATTGGAGATTAAGGAAGAGTGAACATGCATATGAAAATATACAGAATGATTACAAAATAAATACAAGATTGTTATGAGCATTCAGTTTCTTTTGCATATAGTAAAGCTATATAAATTATCTACTTTGTAAAATACTTCAATGTGCTCAAAGGTAATTATTAAATATTTCTTTTTGCTGTTCTTTTAAATCTTAAATAAATAAAAAAGTACATTAGCATAGTGCCTGAAGCATAGTAGGCAATTAACAAATATTGTTTATTAAGATATGCCTTATCATTCTTAGGACAAAAGAGGATGTTGTAACAACAATGCTATAAGCAGCTGCTGTGGAGATGTAAGGCTAACAATATCGGCACAGCAGAGGGTTGCTACACTGGTTCTTTGATCTGTTTTTCTAGGGAAAGCAACTTTAAGGGGTTTACAATCTCACTTTATTTAAACATACATATTTCATTCACTTAGTTCATGGGAAAAAGTCAGCAACCTGAACTTCAGAGGAAACAGAAACAGAAATTACAAGCAAAAATTATATAAACTGAGCAAATAACACAAATCAGCAGACAAGGCTTCTGTCTGTCCGTAACAATACATACATAGTTACCAGAGAGAGAAGCACTAACATCTGGGTTTTCAAAGTCTTGGAGGAGGGCTCCTTAATGGCTACCCAGTCTCATCTAGTGAAAGCACATGAACACTCTTCCTATGAGTGAGCCCCCAAAAGCAGAATGTTAACCTCATAGTACATATACACTTCTTCAGGGTCAGCCCACAGAGGGCGTCATAATCATGTGACTCAAACCCATATGACTTAGGCTTTCCTGTGACTTAAGCAGGTCAGAAAAGACTCTTGATTCAATCAAAGACTCCATTCAAACAAAGGCAAGGCTCATTCAAAGGCACTTCATTACTTTATTGCTGAGAAGCACTCCAAAAGAAAAAAAACAGCAAAAAGTCCCTTTTTGCTTGCCTTTACAGATGTACAAGATTGTTCTATGATCAAAAATGATTTCTCTGTCTCTTATATGTAATTAAGATCTATCTTAGCTTTGTTAGAATGCTAACCGGGGTTTAGAGTTATTTTTCTGAGCTTTGACTCTGTTCTTAAGCATAGTAGAGCCTAGGTTTTAATGTCTCAAACCTCCGCATTGTGTAATGCAGCAGCAGTTAACTATCATACAATCTCAGTGAATATATATACACATACATACACACATACACATATGAATATATATATATGCATATATATATATATACACATATATACATACATGTGCAGTAGTAGCATAAGGAGTTCAAAAGCCAATGTACAAGCATACCAATGGCTCAACTAGGGAAATCGACTTTCTATACCTTCACAGAGACAGTGATTGAAAGTGACTAAATGTCTTACAATGCTAATAATTTTGAAACCAATCATCTTAGTAGTGGAGAAGCAGTGCAGACAAAAAGGCAGACCAGAAAGAAGCACAAACAACCAGGCAAACTTTGAAAGTTACAAGTTGAACTTAAAAATAAGAACAAATTGTACATGAAAGAGATCTATAGTTTCATGAACAATCCTATTTTTATGTCCTGCAATGTATATAAAAATATTCATTTTATTTTGTATTTGATAGGTTTAAAATAAAAAAAAATATGTGAGGAGATTCAGGAATAAATTTATTGCAACACTGAAGCCCCTTAATATAATAAAATAAACTGAGACAGTGTCTTGCAGCCAGAAGAACTCTTGCACATGTAACCTTGAGTTTGAACCTTTGCTCATCATCCTATGTGAGCTTCAGTACCTTGGTGTTTCCTCCTGCAGGATTCAGAGCCAAGAGGTTGGACTTTTGTGTCTGTTTTATATGAAAACAAATACTTTTGGCTGCCCACTTTTTTCATTTTTTAAAAATTAAATTAATTTTATTCTGAACTTAACAAATAAAACACTTATTTCTACAACATAGAATAGAAAAAAAGATGATTGTACATGCAACTGCAAATTTTTTATTTACAACTTGTTATTCCTCTTAAATGTGTAATAAAGTTATTATGTAACTTTTTTTTCCTTTTGTGTTCTTCTACAATGGCTTTTATTTATTTTTATTATTTATTTATTTGCTCATTTGTTTGTTTGTTTGTTTATTGTCTTTCTATAGTTAGTGGAAGGAACCTAAGTGAGATAACGAAAGAGTAGTAATCAACCAGAGGTGAGAGATGGCCCTGAGTTTTAAAATTGAACCAGTGCTTAAGAATTGGAAGGCATTCTTTTCATTGGCATTGTTGGCCATTCTGTCATTCTGTCAATGATCACTTATTAAGAACTCGCTTTTGTCCTGGAAGGATTCTAACCTCTGTGACAGAAAGAAATGAAAAACATTATCTCATCTTTCAAGGAGTACCCAGTTTAATGTGGGGCGACAATGTTAAAAAAAGTTACAACAAGATATAGACATGAAAAATTAAGATAATCAACAGAAGGAAGCTTTAGTAATGGTGGATGACTTTAACAAAGATCATGAAAGGTTTCCTATAGAAGGTGATATCCTAGTTGGGGCTTAAACGAAGACAAGAGGCAGAGAGGAGGTGAGAGAGTATTCCAGCTATGGGGTGACAACCAGTGAAAATATCTGTATTCTTGAAATAAAGTGCTTTGTACAAGGAACAGCAAGTGGGCCCAGTGTCATTGGCACACAGAGTAAGTGGTGGGAGTGGGGTAGGAGAAGGAGTAAGTTGTTAGAAGACTGGAAATGTAAAGGGAGGGGCAGCTGGAAATGAAAGATTACAGGTTAGTACAATGCCAGGGAAGAAATTATTGACAAACAGAAAATCCTCGGGTTAATTGGTTACCTGTCTCCTGTGCATTTTTAAGCTATATGTGATATAATTACTTAGAGGGCAGCTGGGCTGCAGAGTGGATAGTTCAGGGCCTGGATTCAGAAAGCCTCATCTTCCTGGTTTCAAATCTAGCCTCAGACACTTATTAGCTATGTGACCATGGGCTAGTCATGTTAGCCTATTTGTCTCATTTTTCTTATCTGTAAAATGAGCTAGAGAGGGAAATGACACACCATTCTAGTATCGTTGCCAAAGAATCCCAAATGGTTTCATGGAGAGTCAGACACAACTGAAAAACAACTCAACAACAACTACAAAAATATCATTAGCTATTCTAAGACAAGGAATACTGCTTTAAGAGGCCATATTCGAATGCCCTGTCTTTGGTACAGCTGGATCGTGCATTTATAAATCTCATTGGCATGCTAATAATGCTGGCAATGTAGATGGTACTCAAAATCAGATAAGTATACATTTTGCCTCATCACATCCTACTTGAATTTGGAAGGAAGCAGGGTCTTGTTGGAAGAGAGAATGCTTCAAGATGATTGAAGAGTTTAGATAAGAATCTATATTCTCTTAGGCATCTTTCAATAATTTGAAAGTCATCCACCATTACTAATTTATATATGCTAATTTGTGTTTGCTCTAAAGTGATTCATACCCTGCAAGTGAATGTTATTTTGAGATTAATGGCATAAATACCCAATTTAATATCACATACAAATGAGTTCATATGCTAAATAAATGTTAATAATTAAGTTGGCTTTTTGTAGTAAATGTAGAGAAAAGAGACATGCTGTAGCTGTCTCCTAATTCCACTGTGATAAAAAAAATGATTAGAGTGATTAGAGAAAATGTTGCGAATATGGCATTTACATGCTTCCTTACAATCCTTAGGGATTGTATAAGGATTAGGATTCAGGGATATAACAATTCTTCCTTTTCTTCCTCTTCTCTTTCCTTTCCTTCTCTTCTTTCTGTTTCTTCTCTTTTCTTCCCTCCCCTTCCATTTCCTTTCTTCTTGTCCTTATTTTTGTTCCCTTCCCTTCTTTCGCTTCCCTTTTCTCCTTTTACTTCTCCACTCTTCCTTCTCATAGCCTCTCAACATGTTCCCTCTCCTTCCCTCTCATTCTCTCTTGCTTTGATTCTCATGATATTTTCAGCTCTTCCTTCTCCATTTTCACTTCACTTTCTGCTCCTCTTTCTGTTTCACCTGCCTTCTTTCTCTTCTTCTTCCTCCTTATCTTTCTCCTCACCATCATCCTCCTCATCCTCCTTGTCTTCCTCCTCCACCTTCTCCTCTTCCTTCTCCTCAGAACATGTTGGTAATATTAGAAATTCATTGGTCACATTAATTCATTTTAATTTTCAAAGATGATAACAAAACTCAATAATGGTTCTGCCTTTAGGCAGGCCTGTCTGTAAAGTAGGAACCAGTTGTCCCTGTGGGTATTCAGCAATCATCAACCAGAACTAAGCAAATATTAACATATAGAATCATATAATTGAACATATACTATAATTGAACTGGAAAAGACATTAGAAGCATTAGGTCAAACTCAATATTTTACAGATTAGGAAACTGAGACAAGAGAGGTCATATGACATACCCAGAGTTACACAAATAATAAAAGAAATAAGCAAGACAAATTCAGCCCCTCTGATCCCAAATTCATTTCCTTGCTCAAATCTTGATTTTGCTGCCAATATGACTATGGATAAACAAAATGTGCTTGTGGAGACACATGTAATACCTAGTCCTAGATCTTTTAACCACTTAAGGAATGAAGAAGACCCTCCTCTCTGTCTCTGGGTGTTTCTCTGTCTCTTATTTATGGGACTGGATAGGAAGCCTCCACATATCTTCAAATAAAAGGGAAGTAACACCAACTGTCTGGAACAGTGAAACTAGATTCAAAGTTTGGATTAAAATAGGCACCCCTGACCCTGGAGATAGCCCTCCATAAATTTATTTTCTTTTTTGGATTGGATAAAAATGTGTAAAGGATTTTATCCTACGTAGGCTCTTTCCTACACTAGACTCTGGAAAAATCTTCACTCAACTCCTCTGGGGCATGTCTATATGTCACACTCACAGCTAGGGAAACTGGAAGGGGAGAGAAGGACACTGTACTCTCTTCCTCCCCTTCCCTTCACTCACCTCTTTGAGCAGAAGCTTTGCTTTGGCTTAGGCTGTGGCAATGTGGTCCTCTTAGAATGACCTAATGGTGGGAAGGCTTGTTAACAATGTAGGAACCTCCAAAGAAGGAGGCAAAGGGAGCTGGGAGTGGGCATGTAGAATGTAGGACAAAGGTATAGAAAAAAGAGCTGCTCAGAACCACCTTAGCTGCCAACAGTGGTCCTCAAGCCTCCTTTTCAAGACTTGCAAATAAATCTTTTTTAAAGGGATGGTGGTAATAGGGAATTCGCCCAGCACAACAGAAGCCTTAAACTTCTCAACTTGGAGCCCTTTGTTCTTGTCTAGATAATCTGTCGGGATTTCTTACATTTCTTGCTTTCTCATCTTCATTGGCCAAGGACTAGATACCTGAAATCTTATAATAAAACTTTCAGATTAAGGCCATTGTGTCAACACTGGACTCCTTGTTGAAGAATTTAGGTGGCCCAGTAGTGGCATTATGTGTACAATAGCTAGACCTGGAGTCAGGAAGACCCAGTTTCACCTTGATAAATCATCACTGCTTTCAGCCTCACTTGCCTTATCTGTAAAATGAAGATAACAATCAACTAACTTCCCAAGGTAGTTGTGAGGATAAATAATAATTTGTAAAGCAGAACATCCCAAAGAAAAAAAGAAAAGCAAGAAAGCAAAATGTCTGTCTGGTGAGGCTTTACACATGGCTGAAGAAAGAAGGAAATCAAAAGGTAAAGGAGAAGAAGGAAAATATATCCAACCGAATGCAGATTTCCAGATAATAACAAGGAGAGATACAGTTTTCTTAAATAAGCAATGCAAAGAAATAGAAGAAAGTAATAGAAGGAAAAAATAAAGAGATTGCTTTAAGAAAATTTGAAATTTCATGCAAAAATTGGAATGATGAATGAAAAAAAATGGTAGGGAATTAGCAGAAATAGAAGAGATCAAGAAGAGATGGCAAGAATATACAGAAGAACTATACGGGAAATATCTTAAAACCATCATTAACCACAATGGCATGATTACTGATCTAGAGTCAGATATCCCAGAGGAAAAAAGTCAAGTAGGCCTTGGGAAACATTGCTAACAATAAGGTTAGTGGAGGTGATGGAATTCTAACTGAGCTATTTACAAACCTAAAAAGTGATGCTGTTAAGATATTGCACTCAATATGCCAGCAAATTTGGAAAACATGACAGTAGCCACTGTATTGGAAAAGATCAATTTATGTCCCAATCCCAAAGAAAAGCAGTGCCAAAGAATGTTCAAATTACTGAACAATTGCATTCATCCTATGTGCAAGCAAGGAGTCTGTAAGTTGGGCTCCAGCAACATGTAAACAGAGAAGTACCGGCAGTATAGGCTGATTTTTGAAGAAGCAGAACTAGAGACTAAGTCGCCTACATTCACTGGATTATGGAGAAAGCAAGGAAGTTCCAGAAAGACACCTACTTGTGTTTCAGATGGGGGAAGGAGTAGGGCATGGCTGTATTTATCACCTTATTCATTTAACTTACATGCAGAGTACATCATGTGAAATACCAGGCTGGACAAATCAAAAGCTGGAATTAAGGTTGCAAATATGTAGATAATACAACTCTGATGGCAAAGAAAATGAAGAAGAATTAAGAAGCTTCTTCATGAGGGTGAAAGAAGAAAGTTTAAAAGATGGCTTTAAACTTAATACTAAAAAATTACGATAAATTATGGCAACAGGTCTCATCACTTACTGGCAAATAGAGGAAAAAGAAATGGAAGCAGTGTCCGACTTTATATTTGTGTGCTCAATGACACTACAGATGGCAACTACAGCCATGAAATTAAAAGGCATTTGCTCTTAGGAAAGAAAACTATGGCCAATTTGAATATCATATTAAAAAATAGAGACATCACTTTGGCAACAAAGGCCCAAATAGTCAAAGCTATGGTTTATCCAATAGCAATATATGGCTATGAAATTTGGACTATAAGAAAAGCTCAGCACCACAGAATTAATGCTTTCAAATTGTGGTGCTGGAGAAGACTTTTGAGAGTCTCTTGGACAACAGAGATAACAAATAAGTCAATACTTAAAAAATAATTCAGACTACTCTTTGCAAGGACAAACACTGAAGCTGAAGATTAAATACTTTGGTGAAATAAGAAGTCAGTACTCATTGGAAAAGACCCTGATGTTGGGAAAGATTCAAAGCAAAAGGAGAAGGGGATGGTAGATGATGAGATGGATAGATAACGTCCTAGATGCAATGAACATGAACTTGGACAGAATTCAGGAGACAGTGGAGGATGGAAGGGGCTGGAGTGCTATGGTCTGTGGGGTCCTGAAGAGTCGTATATGACTGAACAACTGAAAGCAACAACAAAAAGCAAACGACAACAAGAACAACAACCTACCCAAATGATAACTACTATTATTGTTATTGATGTTGGTTTTGCATTGAGGAAAAAGGTGTTTTGAGCTACTGTGCAACACCTACCCAACCCTCAACTCTACTTCGGTTACTCCCACCCTCTTCCTTTCTACTCTCCCATCTGAAGCCCAACACTGTACTCTTTTACCCCAGTCTCCTTTCTCCATCCCCAAACCCCCTTCCCAGCTCAATCTCCCTCCCATTCCCTTTTCCCAACTCAACTCACTAGGCCTCTTCCATTCCCAGAGATGTAAACCTAAACCTTCTTCCATCCTGGATTTAAACCACTGGCTAAGGAAGATGTTTCTAATTAAGAGCTGTGCAAACAATGGGATAAATTGGTCCTGAAGTGGTAAGCTCCCTATCTTGAAGTATTAAAGCAAAATTATGGAGATCTTGGGTTAAAAGGTGGTAGAAAAGAAATTTTTGGTTTGAGCAGGAGGTTGAATGAGCTACCCTTTAGAGCATCATGTTGAAGGTAGACCCTTTGAAGGAAGAGTCTTTTATTTTGTCCTTGTATCCAGTAATAGCTAGGAAATAAATATCATTCTGACATACCCTAGACTCTGGGTAGGAAACAAATTGACACGTATTTGATCAGTTGTCTTAAGGGAATAGAAATTATCAGAGTAAATTGTTATTTGATCAAACCATGAAGGTTGAAGAAGCCATTAAGAAGCAGGAACTTGTTCCAGTGAACTGATTGGTGCTTTTTGTTCCGTGTCAGTACATCAAGGATATATGATTTTGTCAGTGTGCGAAGGCCCTTGACAAACTAAGAGCACAATATATAATGTAAGTCTTTTTTTTTTCTTCTCTCTCATTTTATTGGAAGGCAATCAGGGTTCAGTGACTTGCCCAGGGTCACACAGTTAGGAAGTGTCAAGTGTCTGAGGCCAGATTTGAATTCAGATCCTTCTGACTCCAGGGCCAGTGTTCTATGTATTTCACCACTTAGCTGCCCCTTGATGTAAGTCTTAAAGAGGTGTATGAAGGTCAGTGAATTTAAGCAGTTTTCCAAAGATTACAAGTGAATCATTAAAGGGAAATTTTGAACTCAGATTTTTCTGGATTCCAATTTGAACAGTTTATGAAATAATCAATGCTCTTCTATCTCAGAAACAGTTAAAAATGGAAATATTATACTTTTTCACTTGACTTCCTCCCAAGGGAAGAAAAAATAAATGTGTTTGTAAAGCAATAAAAATAATAAAGCATCGTACTTACTGTATGTAAATCTGATCATTACAGGGGTCATAGATTATTCTTAACCCTTCCCCCAGGCCCTGATATCTGTGTTCTTCCTTAACCTTGCTGATCAACCCCATCATTTGCTTGGAACCATGTGTAGATTTTGGTTTGTCTTGCAAAAATAGGAAGGAATATGGAAACTAAAAAAAAAGGAAGCAGCATACAGACCCTTATACAAATTTTGTTTTCCTGTGAGAATTTATCAGGAACATATTTTTTTTTCTAAAAGTAATTGGAATTTTAGAAAGTAGTTTCTTTGAGAAATGTATATGAACTACATTTGGTATACTTAAAAAAATACCCGACAACTTAGCATTCCTGTTTTAAGCTCCTCAATTATGAATTTAAAAAATTCCAAATGTTTTGATTCAGGTTTTCTTCGTTAAGATATTTAAAGAAATGAAGAGTATATAGGATGTCTATTTAACTTGCCTAAAATAGTCACAGAAATTGACATTTATTCTTATTTCCTAAATAAATAGCAGGGAAATTTTCTCTCTAGTTTTAGAATGGTTATTTTCCATCTTGGGGCTAAGGTCTCCTGTCCATTGGAAGTCTCATCCATTTTACTTGGTTTGCTAGAAAATTATGTCATTTTATATCCCACAGAAGACAGAGGACATGGTAAGTCATTTTTGGAAATAGACTAATTTTTTTTTTCAGTTTTCAAATAATTTTATTCAGAATTTTGTGGTTTCTTTTCCTGAATCAATAAATGCTATACAAAATGGAAAAAAAAAATGACTGATTTCTCTCCTCTGTTCCTGTTACCTAGGGGTGGGGAGGAGAAGCTAACTCACTGAGCCATTTCAGCCTCATGGGGAGTAGATCTCCCCAATTTTGTACAGGAACAGGGAGTAGGATAGAGTAACCGATCATGGCCTTTCATCTACCTTTTGGGATACAGACACTCAGCTACAGGGAATGGGAGACAAACTGGCTTGAAATAGTCAAGGGTTGGATTAGTGTTTTGGAGTAAGGGAAGGCGTTGGGGACACCAACGGCATAGATCTATCCTGAAAAAAAAAAAAAGATGTCTAAAGGTTCACAGCTTCTTTTGCCTCAAAAATTAGCATTTTTTCAAAGTCAAAGAAAAAAAGGAAAAACTGACAAAGGTGTTCATGCCTTGCTCCCCCCTCCCTGCCATCTCCTTTTTCCCCATCCCAGAGAGCAGGGCCGTGGGTGAAATCAGGTGGAAAAGGCCCTCAGATGAGGCCAGCCACATTGAGAAACATCTCAATTGTTATAAGAGGATCTTCTTATCTTCCTCTGTCACCATGTTTATGACCACATGCTTAGGATCAAAGTGTCCACTGTGGCCAATTCTATGAATATAAATCTCCCAGTTTGTGGGAAAATCATAACTAATAACCAAAGATACTTGCTAAACACCAATGCCTCTAGCCAATAGGTCAGCAGTAATCAGCAGCCAACTGAAGCCTGAGCAAAATTCCCTCATGATTAAATTACAGTCTTTTTGGTCCATATCTCCATCGCAGAAACTGCAAAGTCACAGGCATGCATTTTCCTAGTGAGCCAATCCAACTTTTGGCAGGTGATGATGAATATAACAGTTTGGGAAATAGTGTTGCATATAGATAGCACAAGGTATCTAACTTCCACTGCTCTCATTCCACATTTATGTAAAACTGACAAATGTCTTCCAAGGTCAACTTTTCCTTCTTGATTAGAATCCTGATACAGTTTGATTTCCAGCACTTCCAGCACATCTGGTGGGAGGTGGTTGACAGGAGTACTACCTGAGTATTGCCACTGAGTTTCTGGTATATGTCAAAGATCTGGTCCTTTAAATCACAACTCATCATTTCATCTGCTTCATCAAGAACAAAAATCTTGATGCATTTAAAAGATAAGAATCACTTCTTAGGCACGTGTAGCAACAATCTTGCCAGCAGCTACTATGGCTGCGTGAAACCAACAACAACTAGCACACAGAAGGCTGCTAACACAGGTTCTTTTGATCTGCTTTACTAAGAAAAGGAACTCTAAGGGGTTAACAATCTCACTTTAATCCAACATACAAATATAACTTACTTAGTTCAGGAGGAAGAGCCAGCTACCTGAACTTGAGAACAAATACGAATAGAAACTGCAAACATCAATTAGACAAAGCTTATCTGATTCAAATCAAAACTCAGTTACCAGAGAATCACTAACATCTATCTGGGTTATAAAGCTGGGGGGCAGTTACAGCTTGCCCAGAATTTAAACACTCCTTCCATGAGTGTGCCCCCAAAAGTCAAATGCCAGCCTTGGATCATTTATACCTGTCTCAGGGCCCTGGGGTACTTGATTACCTCAGTGCTGGGAAGCACTCAATGTACAGTGAAAAATACCCTTTAGAGTATGGGAAAGTTAATCCCTAGTACCACAACATACAAGTCAATGACTGCTGATTGTCTTAGTGCTGAGAAACATTCCAAGACAAGATCCCCCTTTATCTGCCTCATTCAAAAAAAAGGCCAGAATCAATAAAGGCATTTAAGAGAAGAACAGCAAAAAGTCCCATCTTAATTACTATTACGGCATGTCAGAAACATGGCCTGGAGTGGCCACAATGATGTAGAGACCTTTCATCTGCAACTTCTGAATGTTTGTTTCTCCAGTGCAGGTATGGAATAAGGCACACATGTAGTCTCCTAGTGCCGTTGCTACCTTTTGGATCTGTTGAGCTAGTTCTCTAGTGAGTACCAAAACCAAGGCCTCTGTGACATTTAAGTCTAGTTCAATTAGTTGCAAAATGGAAATGTCAAAGGTAGCAGTCTTCCTAGTCCCAGATTAGGCATGAGCAATCATATTAAAATCCTTCATATATAAAACTACTTGGTACTGGCTAAGAAACAGAGTGGTGGATCAGTGGAATATGTTAGTTACACAAGACGCAGTAGTCAACAACTAAAGCAATCTACTCTTTGATAAACCAAAAGAGGCCAGCTTCTGGGTTAAGAATTCACTATTTCACAAAAACTGCTGGGAAAATTGTAAAATAATATGGCAGAAACTGAGCATAGACCAATATCTTACACCACCTACAAAAATAAAGTCAAAATGGGTTCATGATTTAGGAAGAAAGACTGATACTATGAGCAATTTGGGAGAGCAAGGAATAGTTTACCTATCAGATTTATGGAGAAGGGAAGAATTCATGACCCAACAAGTGATCGAAAGCATTACAAAATGCAAAATGGATAATTTTGACTATGTTAAATTGAAAAGTGTTTTGTATAAACAAAGCCATTGCAACAAAGTTTAGGAGGGATGGAGGAAATTGGGAAAAAAAAATCTTTATAATCAGTGTCTCTGATAAAGGCTTCATATCTAAAATATACAGGGAACTGAACCAAATTTATAGGAATACAAGTCATTTCCCAATCGGGAAATGGGCAAAGGATATGAACAAGCAGTTTCCAGAGGAAGAAATTAAAGATATCTATAGTCATATGAAAAAATGCTCTAAATCGCTACAGATTAGAGAAATGCCAGTCGAAACAACTCTTAGGTACCACATCTCTCCTGTCAGATTGGCTAACATGACAAAACAGGAAAATGATAAATGCTGGAGAAGATATGGGAAAATTGGAACATTGCTACATTGTTGGTGGACTTGTGAACTGATCCAACCATTCTGGAGAGCAATTTGGAACTGTGCACAAAGGGATACAAAAATGTGCATACCCTTTGACCCAGCAATACCAGTCCTAGGGCTATATCACAAAGGGATCATACAAGTAGGAAATGGACCAGTATGTATAAAATATTTATAATAGCTCTCCTTATGGTGGCAAAGAATTGGAAATCAAGGGGATGCTCATCAATTGGGGAATGGCAAAGCAAATTGTGGTATATTAATATAATGGAATACTATTGTACAATAAGAATTGAAGAACAGACAGATTTCATTAAACCTGGAAAGACATATATGAACTGATGCTGGGTGAGGGGAGCAGAACCAGATCATTATACATTACAGACATACAGTATCTGTAAGGGCTAACTTTGATAGACTTGACTCCTCTCATCAATACAAGGTTCAAAGACAGCTCCAAAACACTCATGATGGAAAAAGCTATGGATATCCAGAGAAAGAATTATAGAGTCTGGATGCAGATTGAGGCAAACTATTTGCTCTCTCTTTTTCTCCTTCTTTTTTTAGTTTCATTTCTCCTTTCTCATCATTCATTCCATTGGTTACAATTCTTCTTTACACTGGACTATTATGTAAATAAGTTCAATGTGAAGGTAAATGTAGAACTGATAAGAGTACAGTCTCTGGGAACCCCCTTAAACTCTCCTTGAATCTTCCTACTTGATCTGGCCTTTGCCTGAGGCCATAAGCCTTTCATTATCTAGGCCCAAATCTTTACCTAGCCTAGCCCTCTATTGTCCAGCTGCTTCCCACCCTTGATCCCATCAAAATCTCATTCTCTTGTTTCCTGGGGTCTAGACCTCTAGTCACCCCAGTCCCATCAAGATCCTCCTTGGAATCCTCCTCAAGACCCTCCCTAAATCCCTCCTTTAGTCACCCCAGACTCCTGGACCACCCCTGGATCCCTCCCACAATCTTTCTGTATATATGATTCATCTTGCCTCCATGAAGGCGCTCAGATTCAATTTAGCTCAGTAGATTGAATCTGGCCTGCTTGTGAAAACAAGTGTCACAAATGGTAAGATTTCTTATGAGTCAACCCATTATAGTGAATCTTTAATAAACTTTTTTTCTTTGGCTGTGACAAGGCTTGAGTCGAATTCATCCGGCAGGACCCAGCGTGTAGGTGTTTTGGGTCAAGCACCCCTAAAAATACATGGTTCCCTAACCTCATCATTTTCTTTAACCTCATCAGAACCTACGTATGTGTTAGGAGGGAAGGGGGGGGAGGAGAGGGAGGGAGAGAAAATTTGGAATCCCCAAAGCTGTGGAATTGAATGTTGTAAACTAAAAACAAAAAATACAATAAAAATCCTTGATGCAAGGAAGAATTGCATGTTGCTGAATGATAGGTTGCTTCTCAAAACCATGGGCATATAAATCATAAAGAAGATTCTGAGAGGTCCATATCATCAAAGACATACACAATCTTATTCCAGTTACTCTCAATGACACCATCAGGGTCTACCATTGTCTTAGAATCAGGAATCTTGACTCACAGACATGATCCTGAGAAGGCTGGAATTATCCTCCTTTATTATAGGCATGATCCATATATACTTGAGATGTTATCATGATCATGCCCTCCTTGAAGGGAGGGACTACCTTTTGTTTTTCTTTGTATCCCCAGTGCTTAGCACAGTGTCTGGCAAATAGTAAGCACCTAATAAATGTTTATCGATTGATTGGCCCATGCTGATGTAGCTACATAAGCCAGTTTCAGCTCCTTTATCACGTTCATGTATCTCCCAGGATACAGGGCACAAAGAACCAGAAGAACCTTTAAAACCATGTTTTGCCATTTAGTTTTTGCTACTTCTCTTCTCCCTTGTTCAGTCTCATTTGGAGCATATTCAGCTCCAAATCTATCATCTTGTAAGTGCACAGAATTGGGAAATGTGTCACAGAAACTAGAGAAAATAACTCCGCTTCTCAAATGATTAACAAATACTTTGAAGGCAATGGAAAAAATTATAAATCCTTGCCAATCTTTCTTTAAGACCAGCTAAACATTAAAGGTATCATAGGTGAAATGGGCAGCTTGGAAGTATAGTCAATGAAGTGATGGACTAAGAATCGGGAAGTCCTGAGTTCATATCCAGCCTCAGGAACTTAAAAAGCTGTATGACCCTGGATCCCTTAACTTCAACTCTCTCAGCTTCAATTTCCTCATCTGTAAAATGGGCATAAAAAGAGCATTTATCTTTCAGGGTTACTGTGAGAATAAAGGAGAGAATATTTGCAGGGCACTTTGCAAACTTTAAAGACCTACATAAATGACAGCTATCATTATTATTGTTATTACTTTCATCAAATGTGCTACACATTCAGATGGTGCTTTTTCAGTCTTTTTACTATGGCCATTAACCACATTCAAATCTTGGCTCAAATTAGGCATGATTTTGTTTTTTAATCTACTTCTTATGTGGAAAAATGCTTCTTTCTATAAGCAATTTCTCTGAGAAATACTGACATAGAAATGACTTCTGCTCATCTCCCTAATAGAATGTAAGCTTTTTGGAAGCAGAAACTATTTCCTCATTGTGTGTGTGTGTGTGTGTGTGTGTTCCCAGCACCTAGTAGTCAGTCATTAAGCATTTAATAAGCATCTGCTCTATGATGGGCATTGTGCTAAGAACAGAGGACACAGAGAAAGGGAAAAGACAGTCTCTGCTCTCAAGGAGTTCACATCTTAATGGGAATGGGAAGTGACATGCAAATGGTTATGTATAAAAGTGCCATAAATAGTGCACATTGGAGTTATTCAGCAGAGGAAGGCATGAGTATTAAGGGGCATTTGGAAAGGCTTCTTGTAGAAGGTGTGGTTTTAGCTGCAACTTGAAGGAAGTCAGTGTGCAGAGATACAGAGGGAGAGAATTACAGGCTTGGGAGGCAATCGGTAATTAAAAAAAATGTCAGGAGTTAGGAGATGGAATGTTTTGTGTAAGGAACAGCAAGGAGGCCAGTGTCACAGGATTGCATCTACGTGGGAATAAGTAAGGTGTTAGTGGATTGGAAAAGTAGAAAGAGTTCATATTGTAAAGAGATTTCGATGCCAAATAGATGGCTTTATATTTGATCCTGGAGCCACAGGAGTTGATTGAATGGAAGGAGGAGGGACAGTTGCCATGGTCAGACTTATATTTTAGGAATATCAGCTGAGTGGACTGGAAAGTGGAGAGAACTGAGGCAAGGAGGCCAACTATAGGCTAATGAAATAGTCCTAGACAAAGGTAATGAGGGCCTGTATCAGAATGGTGGCGGTGTCAAAGAAAAGAGGAGATCTATATAAGAGGAGAGGAGGCCTATATATGATACAAAAGTAATACGAATAGCACTCGACAGTAGATTGAACAACAGGGATGTGTGTGTATGTGCGTGTATACATGTATGTATATGTAAAAGAGAGCAAAAAGTGGGCAATGACAACTAGGTTATGAGTCTGTATGGATGGTAAGAAGTAGTACCTTCCACAGTAATAGAGAAGTTTGGAAGGGTGAAGAGTATGGAAAGGACAGATCTGTTTCATATATGGTGAGTTTTGGATGTCTATGGATTATCTAATTTGAGACAGCAATATGTAATTGGAGATGCAAGATGACGTGAGACGTTAAAGCTGAATAAATAGATTTGAAAATCATTATCATAGAGGTGAAAATTCAATCCATGGGAGCTGATGAATCAAAAGATCTTGGCAAATAACTGGGACTTAATAAATGCTTGGTGATTGATTGACTTACTGATTCATCTCTATTTAACTTAAAATTGTCAGAGTTTCTGCCTTGATGATCACCTTTGCAATCCTTCCCCCCGCATCAACCCCAGTCATTGTGGCGTAGCCCCTCAGGCTACAAGAATCCCTGAAGAAACCATCTCTGTGCCCCCCTGTACCTGTTGTCTGATCTATCGACTCAGGGAGAAGTGAGTCATTGCACCCTCTGTTAATGCTGGTATGGGGGAAGGAAGAATTAGAGTTCTTATTAAGTGTATATGGGATTGGTAGTTACTTCCTTTAGTCCCTGTGGTGGTTCATCAAAAGTCTAGTTAAGTTATTAGCACATGAGCCTTTTATGACCAGGGACTTAATACAGTCTCTGGCATGTGTAGATAATAAATGGTTCTTGGCTAGATTAGTTTTCTCAAATTGAAAGTTTTAGCATTTCCAATAGAAAATGATGTAAAAAAATTAATTATTTCATATCCCTTAATGTTCTCATAGAAAGAATATTGGGATCAGAATTAGAAAACATGAGTTTGAATCCCACCTCTGTCAATTACTAACTGTAATCTCAAGGTCATGGGATTTGGGAATTGGAAGGGGACTCATTGGCCAGTTAGTCCAACTAGGACACTAAAGGAATTTTAACCAAAAATATTACTGAGAAGTACTCATTCCAGACTCTAACAACCTCCAAGAAGGGGGAGCACATACCTCTCAGGGCATCCCAATCTATTTAAGCTCTTTACACATATGTAAAATGAGGAGGTTGACTAGATGGTTTCAAGGTCTTCAGATTCTTTTTTTTTTAATTTAATATATTTAGTTTTCAGCGTTAATTTTCACAAGAGTTTCAATTACAAATTTTCTCCCCATTTCTACCCTCCCCCCACCACTCCAAGATGGCATATATTCTGGTTGCCCTGTTCCCCAGTCACCCCTCCCTTCTGTCACCCCACTACCCTCCCATCCCCTTTTCCCTTCCTTTCTTGTAGGGCAAGATAAATTTCTATGACCCATTGCCTGTGTATCTTATTTTCTAGTTGCATGAAAAAACTTTTTTTTTTGTTTTTGAACATCTGTTTTTAAAACTTTGAGTTCCAAATTCTCTCCCCTCTTCCATTCCCACCCATGCTCCCTAAGAAATCGAACAATTCAACATGGGCCACATGCGTATCATTATGTATACAATACTCATGTTGTCAAAGACTAACTATTTTGCTCCTTCCTAAACTATCCCCCTTTATTGAATTTTCTCCCTTGACCCTGTCCCTTTTCGAAAGTGTTTGTTCTTGATTACCTCCACCCCCATCTGCCCTCCCTTCTATCATCCCCCCCTTTTTTTATCTTCTTCCTCCTTCTTTCCTGTAGGGTAAGATACCCAATTGAGTATGTATGGTATTCCCTCCTCAGGTCAAATATGATGGGAGCAAGATTCACTCATTCCTCCTCACCTGCCTTCTCTTCTCTTCCTACAGAACTGCTTTTTCTTGCCACTTTTAGTGAGATAATTTACGCCATTCTAGCTCTACCTATCTCTCTCTCTCAATATATTCCTCTCTCATCTCTTAATTTGATTTTATTTCTTTTAGATATCTTCTCTTCATCTTCTACTCACCCCGTGCCCACTCTCTCACTCTCTCTCTATACATACATATATATATATATACACACACATACATATATACATACATACACACTCACATATACATATATGTACATATACATATATACATAAACACATATATATACATAAATATATATGTATATATGTATATGTGTATACATATATATATATATACATATATATATATATGCATATTCCCTTCCGCTACCCTAATACTGAGGTTTCATGAATCATACACATCATCTTTCCATGTAGGAATGTAAA
>CM053623.1:271772136-271792109 GCA_028646595.1 Phalanger gymnotis
GATTTATCTTGCCCTACAAGAAAGGAAGGGAAAGGGGGATGGGAGGGGATTGGGGGGACAGAGGGGAAGGCAGACTGGGGAACAGGGCAACTACAGTGTACGCCATCTTGGAGTGGGGGGGTGGAAATGGGGAGAAAATCTGTAATTCAAACGCATGTGAAAATCAATGCTGCAAACTAAACATATTAAAAATAAATTAAAATACAGAATTAAAAAAAAGACATAGAAATATTTAAAAATTATTTGGCTCAAGAGAACAAAGGAAGAGAACAAACATATATTAAGTACCTACTATGGCAATGGGCTAGGCATATTGCAAATAGTATCTTATTTGATCTTCACAACAACCCTAGGAAATAGGTGATGTTGTTTATTATTATTATTATTTTGCATTTAATGTAACTGAGGCAGAAAGACGTTAAGTGATTTTCCCAGCTTAACACAACTAGTAAATGTCTGAGGCTGAGTTTGAATTCCAGGCCTCCTGACTGCAAACCCAGTTCCCTATTCACTAAACCACTTAGCTACTCAGGCTGTAGATTTCACTTCCTTATCACCTGAATCCAAAGAAGCTGAGATGAGTGCCCAAGGAACCCTGATACTTGACTGGTGAATTAGGTTAAGTAATTTAGGTAAGGTAGTTTGACTCAGCTAAATCAACCAGTCAACTCACGGTACTCTTACTGCCTATCCTTATTGAACAGGCTTCTCCTGCTATGGCTAAATAAATCTTTTTCTTTCCTTCTTTTCAACTGTTGAAGAACCAATGAGTGTCTAATTTTGTTTTAATATTGAACCTAAGCTACTGGAGGGTTGTTGTTGAGTCACACGTTAAACAGGGTGATTGGCACATGTTCTTGTAGGATTGGAACAAGATGAGATTGCTGAAATTAGAGATGGGCAACGTAGAGGATGCTGAACCTCATTTGGCCTTCATTTTTCTGGTAGCATCTTTGATTGTGCCTCTACAAACATGAGTTCTTTATTTTTCCTTAATTGAGATAAAAATGTGTCATAGGACATCTAGTTTTTTTGGGCCTTCTAGTCTGGTAATTTGATCCACTTCCAAGTTGTACTAGAGAATCTCTTCAGAACTCTGTTTACCTTCAAAGTAAACTGCAGTCAATTATTTTGGGAAATAGACAAAGAGATTTTAACCCCATTGGAAAAGGACAAATTCAGAAGAACCAGCTCTAGACACCTTTGGTTAGACATCATTGCCCATTGGGGTAGAAGAAATCCTTCCGAAAGGACATTATTAGTTTTAAGGGACTCATTCATATTTGTGTAAACTGTTTGCTTTTGAATGTCTTTTGGAAAATGATAATGCAACTCAACCAGACAGTCGGCCAGTGATGGGGGACTCTTGAGGAATCCAAAAACAAGAGAATGCAAACCAAAGCAGATCCCGGGAAATTTAAGATTGTCTAACAATCATGATGAGGAAAGTGTTGGAGTTTTTTGTTGTGGTGGTTATTGTTTGTTTTTGTTTTCTTTTTTTTTCTTTTGACATCAAAGAGACCAGAGACAATTTTGCCATCTGGATTGTTTTGATTTTTTAGTGCAGTCTGTTAGGGTGGCCCTTGAAAGGACAATGCTAAATTCTCCCCAGGACCCCAGAGACATTTCTGGAATTGAGGTTGTGGGCAAATGTGTAACTGTACCACATTTAATTAGTTGAGAACTAGCAGGGGTGCTTCATTAGTTTAAAAATTCCCATTCTACAATAGTACTGTTCTTTCTCTGGAGCTTCCACTAAGGGATGCTTGACAACGAACTCAGCCCCTAGGAACATTTCTCCAACTCCAGAAAAAAATGGATACAAGTATTGGCCTAGAGGAGTTTTGTGTGTGTGTGTGTGTGCATTGTTTTGTATCATTCTCCCAGAAGAGGAAGGCAGAGTCAGACCTCAGCAATGGAAGCACTCCTCATATTCCTAATAAACACAGTAGGCTAGAGGAATCCTCCTGCATAGGGGAAGAGTTGGGCTACCAGAATGGAGCAGAGTTGGGTTCCACTATTGGCCTGCCAAGAATGCTCAGGCATGAGCACCATAGTGTAACAGTATCCCAACACAGGGCAAAAGAGCTCAGCTACCATTAGTGGCAGTTTTCTTGCCCCAGGCAGAAGTGGTAGCCATAGATCTTGACAGAATAGGCAAGCCCCAGCAGTAGCAGCAGACAGCAGAAAGTTTTAGGCAGAGGCAGAGAGAATTGGGCCCTTGCTGTAGAGAAGACTGGCTCCCAGCAGCAGTGGCAGAAGAGGGGGTACTGGCACATGCAGAGGTCAAAGGCAGACCATGGAAGCCCATTGCTTATTGTAATGTAAATCTGAGTAGCTCCTCCATATTGTTGTCAGTACAAGACATAATGATCACTGTAGAACTCCTTCTCAGAAAAGCTTTGCTTTCTGGTTACAAGGAGGGGTTGAAAGTGTCTAACTAGCCTTCATGGAAGAGTGGGAGCCGTTCCTTAGAGACTGTCACACTGGCCAAAGATTCCGCATTTCCTCTTTCTCCCAATGAACCTCTCACAGAAGAGGAGGTCCCCGTTGGTGGGCCAGAGCAGACTTAGAGAGTGATGTTTCAGGGCAAATTCTCCCTGAGCTGTGATATTCAGGCACGCTGAAGGAAATATCATCCTGGCTGTTGGCTTGGTGTCCCTAGTGCTGCTTCTGCTAATGGTGACCCTTTTACATTGAGTGGGCCACTGTGAACTGCCAAAATTTGGCATCAGTCACCAGACAAACTTGATTTTTTTAGGTCTTGTCTTTGGTTATGCCTAGGACTATCTTAGGCTCAACCACTCCTTTAAGAGCCTGTTATATTATTTGTTTTGTTTTTACAGTTATTCCTTCCACATCATGACTTTTCCCATCATGGTTTCAATATATTGCAGGTTGGCCTGAGAAATTAAATAAGAATTTTTGGGGAATTTTGCAGAAGCTGCAGATGACATGCAAAGGCCAGCACACAACACATAATTTATAACCAAATACCTAATCCAAATTTCACAATAAGGTAAATACTCCATAAAAGAAAAAAAAGAAAAAAAATCAGACTTCTCCTCTAGTACAAAGAGAAGGCCAAAAAATTTTACGTGGATTTTCCAGATTACTGGGGTGCCATACCCCTAACCTCCATGATGTAGAAGGGATAACTATTATGTTTCTGTTTTAGTTTTCTTCTCTTTTCTTTTTTTCCTGTTCCTCATATATCAGACTTCTTTCATGTATGACAAGACCCTTAAGCTATCAGAACCCTAAACGGTGCTGTGTGACAACAAGCTACAAAATAGTTGCAGATTCTTTGATAAAAAGAATTTCCATATCAGGAGTTCTGCACCATGATGAAGCTACAGGTCTAGATCAAAAAAACAAAAAAAGGTACAAACAACAACAAGCAAATTTAATTTAGTAACTTCTTGTGTGCATATTTGGCTAGGCAATCAGGGTTAAATGACTTGCTCAGTCTTAGAGCTAGTAAGTATCAAGCATTCAGGTCCAGATTTGAACTCAGGTTCTCTTGACTCCAGAATAGGTGCAATAGCCAGTGTGCCACCTGGATGCTCCTATTAATTTCTGATAGAATGTGTGGCTCATTTTTAGAAAAATCAATAAATTGAATTGCTAAACTGGAAATGAGAGATATAATTTGTTTTACATGAAGATTTTATGAAATGATTTCTTATATTACTTAAATAATTATGACATAATGCATATTGTTTGAGAAACAAAAATTATAGTTGAACATAACTTCATTATGCATTTTTATTTTTTTGAAAGACAGGAGGCACACATTCATGTTTCTCTGTGCTTTATACATGACACTATCATTACTGTTAATGCGTCATTGGATAAGATACTGATGCATAAAAGACGTCTTTTCAATATGATGAAGCCAAAGGAGGGGGTGAGGTTACATCATTTTAATATTAGTAACATGACAAGTATCTTAGGATAACTTAATTTGTTGAATATCACTCAGACAAGAATGCTGACAGCCATAGTTCAACAAGGTTTCCTGAAGGGAAAACACACACACATACACGCAGAGATAGAGTGAGAGACAGAGACAGAGAGAGACAGACAGAGAGACAGAGAGAGACAGAGTAAGAGAGAGAGAAAGATGAAGGAAGAAGAGAAGGAAGGAAGGAAAGAAAGAAAGGAAAGAAGGAAGGAAGGAAGGAAGGGAGGAAGGAAGGAAGAAATGAAGGAAGGAAAGAAGGAAAGAAGGAAGATAGAAAGAAAAAAGAAAGAAAACAGTTGTGTGTGCATGCATGTGTGTGTGTGTGTGTGTGTGTGTGTGATAAATGGTTCTGGTTGCTCTGAGAGTATGTTTTTCATTGAACAATTGGGAAGCATCTCTAAAAATGTTAAATAAACAAGGTATTTATTTTATTTCCATCACATAGTGCAACCATTGTCTTATTAATTTTTAAGATATTGTGTTGGTAAGGCAAAATGGACTCCTTAGCACTAGAGGAGTTTGACTTTTGTTTACTTTGAGTGAAAGTATTTTCAGCTATTAAGTGCTAAGCCCCAGGCCCAAAGCCTTATCAAGTGTGAAACCTGTGTGGGTTTAGATTAATGACTAAAGAGGGGCCAACTTGGGAACCAATGGTCTCTGGTCGTTGAAGCGGGGCTTGAGGATGCCAGAGGCTTGGCTTCAAGGTGAGGCGAGCTAAGAGACAACTACAGCTGAAGCTGAAAAAAGCCGAAGCAGGAGCTGTGGAAGCAGAGCTGACCTGTGTGAACCCAGCAGTGCGATCAAGGACTTGAGGCCAGTAAATATGAATTGGTTAAATACCATCTTGTTTTTATGTGGCCTCCTGGTTACTCTTGTGAGGCAGGCTTATTGGGCTTGGGGTTTTTTGGTCAAGATATTGGAATGGGGAGACTGGTTTGCGAATCTGTTGCTGTGGGGCCTAAATAAATGATTTGATACTTTCTACTTAGAGAATCCCTCATACCTTGCAGTTTCAAACCATTCAAATATATATATGATTATATTTGAGATCATAAATTCGGCCTTTCTACTACAGATATTTAGGTAGAAATAAAATGACCACGTTGCCTTAGCCATGGAGACAAGATACGTAATGACTAGAAGTGCGTTTTGCAGGGCTACTTGGCAAGTATACATCAAGGAAATTTTATCCAGAAAAGATAAGTGGTAGGGGATAATAGAGTTGAAAGCTGAAAGAGACCTTGGAGATCATCCATTTCAATTCCCTAATTATAAAGATTTTAAAAATAAGGGAGACCCAGAAAGCTTAAGTGACTTACTTGAAGTCACACAATTAGAGCTAAATCTGAAACCAGGTTGGCTGCTTCCAAGTCCAGTGTTCATTCTATTACATGATGTTTTGTTAAGGAAGGATTCCAATAAATAAAAAATAGCAGGATAGAAGAGGAATGATGCTCATGTAAAAGCTTAAGCTATTAGAGAAATCAGGCAAATCATTGGGGAAATGGGAGGAGGATACAGAGAATTGAGGTTAACCTCATCTGACAGGATAAATGTACAAATACTTAATGTCAGTTGACCCAACCCCTTTAGGGATGACTGTAGTTCTGTGTGCCTCTGTACATAGAATCAAACATTACTTCTTACAGATGGAAAAATGGAGACAGACAAATTCTAATGTCTGTGAGGTCACAAATAGAGTAAATAAACTTCATATGTACAGCAAAAGTAAAATTCCCATTCAAGAGATTCAAGGAATTCAAGGAATTCAAGGAAGAAGTTTTTTGGAAAATCTGTTAATGACATTTATTGAGTGTCTATATTGCCCTCAGAAAGTGAAATGGACTAAACAAGTCATGTATAAAATCAAGTCATTTGATTTGAATACAGATTATTTAAAAATATTCTTCATTGTAACATCACTAAGAGTTGGACTTTTACCTCTTAAAATCCTTTGCTTCCCTAGATCAGATTCTGGTAGGGCCACTGGATTTGGAGTAAGGAGACCTGGAGATTCAATCCTAGCTCTACCCAGGGCTCTGAGTTCTAGAACAAAACATTCAACTTAGTTAAACCTCATTTTCTCCACCTGTAAAATAAAGATAACATAAGGTTGTGGTGAGGATCAAATGAAACAATACTCACTCTGATTGGTGAGAGCTCTTCATAACAAACCCATGTTGCTGCTCTCTGACCATCTTCATGCTGGGTTAGCATCCTCATACCCTTACTTTAACCTTCCTCTTCCTTTCTACCTATAGCACTGGAAGAAAACGTTCAAATCAACACTACCATTTCTATGACGGCCCTCAAGATCCCTGTAATTTCCCAGTATTAAGCATCCAATTTTTTTTTGCCCACTCCATTATTTGTACTCCATCTCCCCACCCCCCTCAGTTTTTAATTTAAGCTACTTGAGGGAAGAAAATATTTTTCTTTGTGTATATGTGTTTCAACAATGCGGCTAGCAGCTTCAGCACCCAGAAAGCTGCCAGCTCGCAGAAAAAACACAGGTTCTTTTGATCTGCCTTAATAAGGAAAGCAAGGTTAAGGGGTTGGCAAGCTTACTTTAATTCAGCACACAAATATCATTCACTTTGTTCAGAGGAAAAAGCCAGCACTCTGAACTTCGGAACAAAATACAAACAAATTACAAACATCAACAGACAGACCTTTTCTGATTCAAATCCCAATACATAGTTACCAGAGTTCAACAAAGTCTCAGCATCTGGGTTTACAAGCTGGAGGGCTCCTTAACTACAGCTGCCCAGAGTCTCCTCATCAACACCATCTCAAGAGCCCTTAACAAATTACAAACAGACAGACCCAATACAATTCATAGTTACCAACATCTAGGTTCAGCCTGGGAGCTCAGAACAAGGGCTGGCCCAAACTCATGCACCACCACTGCTGTGGCAAAGAGCTCCAAGGAAGAAGAGGCCAACCCCTGGCTTTTATATCTTTGTCAGCGTCAGGGGTGAGTCACACATGCCACTCACCCATGTGACCTAAAATCATCACAAAGAGGTGGTCTAAGAGCCACGTGGTCTGTCCCAGACATGTAAACTAGGACCTCCCTGGAGTTAGCCCTGCCTTGGGCCACACCTTAGTTGCCAATCCACACCCACATAGGTTTTACACCTAATAGGGGTTTGGGCCTGGGGCTTAGCACTTAGTAAGACTCAATGAAATACACTGAATTACTCAGCAAAAACAAAAGCCAAACTCTTCAAGGGCACTTGTTGAACTAAGTGCTAAGGAGCCCATTTTGCTTACCAACACAATATGTATCCCCCATGATCCCCTTACATGGTCTGGCATATAATAATTATTGAAGAGATGCTTTTTTCCCATTGATTTACAATTATTGAAATTATTTTACATAGTGAATATGTACACATGTGTAAATATGTACATATGTTTGTATATGTGTAGGTGTGCGTTATGACTCCTGGAAGAAGAGGACATTTGTCTTTTTTTTTTTTTGAAGGGGGAAGGGAGGGCAATTGGGGTTAAGTGACTTGCCCAGAGTCACACAGCTAGTAAATGTGTCAAGTGTCTGAGGCCGGATTTGAACTCAGGTTGTCCTGCCTCCAGGTCTACTCACTGCACCAACTAGCTGCCCCTGGAAGAGGACATTTGATACCTAGGCAGAATCATCTAAGAATTCACTAGTAAGTGTTTTTGTAATATTTTTCAGGTTTGCTTTCTATCCCTATGCTCTTACTTTTTCATGTGATTTTTTATGTAGAAAGTTGATCAAGTTTGCTCCCAGTTCAACTTGATTAGTTTACAGATTCATGAGTCTTAGTTTGAGACTCTTGACTGTATCTCCTAATGGACATTTGTGGACATGATCCTTGGAACTTTTAGAAAGTTGGGTTTCATTGATGGAGCTATCCCTAAGACGAATCAGTGCCTTCCATTGTAATAGGATAGATTATTTTGGGAGTAGCCACCCCATTTGCTGGACTATAAAATGAAACAAGTTTTACCCTCTCTTTTTTTGTCTTTTGACCTTGAGAAAAAGAGCTGGTGCAGCTGAGTTGGTCATGCTTGCTACCCCCCAGGAGCCACTGAAGGTAGCCTTTGAGAAAAAGTGACCACATAGTATGATGCATGGGCTAGAGCCCATATGACCTGAGGATGTCATAGGGTTTCTGGCCTCCCTCTAGGAGCTCCCAGTGTCCTTTCTTGGGGCTAGAGCTATTTTCTGGGCTTTAGAAGCTCACTAACAAGGTCAAAGAAGTACATTCCTGAAAATATCTTATTCTTAGCCTAGCCTTCAAGAGGCAGTCACAGCATACCTTAGCTTTCTGAGAGATATCATAAGAGTTCTTGAGAGTTGCCCCTCCAGCAGCCCCAAGTTTGAGAGCTCCTGGATCCAGCCTCTATCCAGAAATTTGGGACTTCCTAGGCAACACGAACTTTGAGGGTTGTCCTGTAACCCTAGTTCAAGGGTTAGGTTTTTTGGTCTTCTACCAGGAGAAGGGGAATTTCCTTGGCTTTATGACTCTTGAAGAGAAAAGAGGACCATGAAAATAGCTCACAGGACTGGTAAGAATAACTGTAAGAAACTAAAGCCATGGCAAGGTGTAATGGAAACCAAAATGAGATTTTTCACCATTCTTTGTTTGAATGGGGTAGGTATGGTGGGATCTTTTTTGATTTGGAGTGTTTCTCAGCACTAAGACAATCAAGAGTCATTGAATTGTTTATGATGAGGTGCTGGTGCTTGGAGCTTTCCCACACTGATTTCTCACACTCTAAATGGCGAGCCTCAAGTGTCCCTAGGCCCTGAGACAGGTAAATAAGATCTGAGGTTGGAATTTGACTTCTGGGAGTATACTCACTGAAACAATGTGGGTGATGAGACTCTGAGCAAGCTGCTGAACCTGCCTTCTAGCTTTGTAACCCGGATAGATGTTGGTGCTTCTCTGAATTATGATTTGATCAGACAAGGTCTGTCTGTTGATGTTTGTAATTTCTGTTTGTATTTGCCTTGAAGTTCAGGGGGCTGGTCTTTTCCCCCAGAACTAAGTGAATGATACACATATGTTTGATTAAACTGAGATTGTTAACCCCTTAAAGTTGCTTTCCTTAGAAAAGCACATCAAAGAATCTGCACTGGCAGCTCTCTGTGTGCTGGTTGTTGTTGGTCTTACACAGCGCTGCTAGCAAGATTATTGCTACACAAGGATCAGTATTTTGACCTGCATGAGTTGTTTGAACACTATTAGGAAAATGGAATTGTCTCTCTAGTAATCTCAAAGTCTTTTCTCTTTCAGGGAGTATTCAAGCCTTTAGCTAATCTCCCTTGTGTGAGAGAATAATTCACCATCATTTTGGGGGTTGCCTTCTGTAACAACAACATTGGTAGCAGCTGCTGTGGAGGTGAAAGACCAACAACAATAATACACAGGAGGGCTGCTGGTACAGGTTCTTTGATCTGCTTTTCTAAGGAAAGCAACTTTAAGGGGTTAAAAATCTCACTTTAATTAAACAGACATATATCATTCATTTAGTTCAGGAAGAAAAGCCAGCACCATGAACTTTCAGAGAAAATACAAACCAAAATTATAAACAGAGCGAAATAATACAGTTCAACAGACAGGCTCCTGTCTGACCATAGCAAAACATAACATAGTTACCAGAGAAAGAAGCACCAACATCCAGTTTTTCAAAGCTAGGGCCTCCATGATGGCTACACAGATTCTTATCTGGTAAAATCACACAACCCTCTTCCAGTGAGTGAGAACCTCCAAAGGCAAAACGCTAACCTCTGAGTATATATACCCTTCTTCAGAGTCAGAAGGCAACTCAAAACCCATGATAATCAAAGCCATGACCTAGGCCTTCCCATGTAATAAGCAGGACATCAAAGACTCCCAATTCAACAGAAGATTCCTTACTGCTGAGAAGTACTCCAAAACAAAGACAACAAAAGGTCCCACTTTACCTGCCCTATTGAAACAAAGGCAAAACTCATTAAAGGCACTTGACTTAGGCAGTCAACCAAAACGTCGCACCCTAATTACCATAACACCTTCTAACAAGTCCAAGTATATTTATTTAAGAGGGGAGTTCAAGCAACAGAGTGGTACTATCATATGAAAAACTTTGAGACCCTTTGAAAAATAGGACCCATGCTGAACTTAGGGCAGTACTTGAATAGTGATGGCCTCTGTGCTTCCTTCCTTCATATAGAGGATGAAGGAGTATTGAATATACAGCCTTTGACACATTGAATGATTCTGTGTTATCATTCTCTTAAAGTGCTTTGCTAGGTGACAGTTATCCAATCTGACAAAGTAATCTGCTTTAGTGTCGTAATGGGAAAAGTAGAGATGAGACCCCAAAGGATTATCTTAACAATTTTAAGTGGCTAAGAAAAGCTTTATTTTTAAAAAGCTCACAAGAAATTTGGGTTTGTTTTGAGTGTATGTCTATGGAATAGCACAAAGGAAGATGACTTACTCCTGGGGGAAAGTCTCCTACTCATACCATGAAAAAATTTCAAAAACCTCATTTTCTAAAACTGCTTCTTGAATGCTTTCCAAGTGAAACAGATTCTGAATATTCTGCTCATAGAAGCAGTGCCTGTAAATAAGGATGAAGATTTCTTATGTTAGCAAATGGTGTTGATTAAATTTAGACCAAGGGCTTTATGGGAATATTTTGGCCCAGTTATGAGCATCTTTCCTCTTTTCTACATGCTTAAATCTTTATTTTCTTTTTAAATATCTGCCACTCTATCAATGACACAGTAGATAGAGTGCTGCACCTAGACTCAGGAAGAATAGAATTCAAATTAAACTCAGCCATGAAATAATTGTGTGACCCTGAGCAAGTCACTTAACCCCTGCTTACCTCAGTTTCTTCAACTATAAAATGAGGAAATACTAACACCTACTTCCCATGAGTTGTTGTGAGGATCAAATAAGAAAAGATTTGTAAAATACTTAGCATAGTACCTGGCACATAGTAGGCATTTTAAAAATTCTTATTCCTTCCTTGCCCCCCACCTTCAAATGTCCACTCGCTAGCTTTTCTGAACTGTTTCCCTTTTGGAACTCTAGAAAGTGTTAGGTACCACATTACAAATTGACTTTTCTTCGAGAGGAACAGTGGTGCAAAGGAAAGAATGTCTACTTGGATCCTCTAAGACAGGGCCTCAAAATCCAATCAATCCATAATTCAATGAAAAAATAGTGCTTAGTTTCTACCAGGAACCATGTGATGTGCTTGGGATACAAAAACACTAATGAAATAGTCCCTGCCCTCAAGCAACTTATATTCTAAAGAGGATGTGGGGGTGGGAACGGGGAGGCAATAGGCTCATATTTTGATATAAACAAAACACATACTAAAAGATAGAGGGTAAACTTTCAGGAGGGTCAGAAGCACAACCAGCTGGAAGGACCAAGAAAGACCTCATAAAAAGATTGTGTTTGGTCTGAGTCTGAGTTAAATAAAAATCTGTTGAATAGTTGAATGAGTGAATAGAGCAAAACCAAGTGCCAAGACAGTAAGAAAAGTTTTCATTTTCACATATTCTTAAACCTTAAAAATGTGTGGCATGTCAATATTTCTATTTTCATATCTATAGGAAAGCACTTGCTTTTATGTATGCTAGAGGCTTAATAAATCTCTTAATTTACTCTTCTTTCTATTTTTTCTTTTGAAATCCCAAATTAAAGATTTCTCTTGAAAAATTATATTCAGCATAACAAACTGAAAAGATCTATTTTTCTCCTTTCCTCTTATATCTACACTTCATTTGGTAGTATTTTCAGTGATTTAGGAGACTTATTGCAGTAACTTCTATATTCAAACCCACTTGGTGATTGAAAATATGCAGGCTAACCTATCCTGTAAATTTAATATGTCACACAATAAGAAGTAGAGGAAACAATTGGAAGAGTTTCCTATTGTTCATTCCTGGAATTATGAGCATGCTGGTACAGGACATGATTCAAGGAAATGATAGAATGGAGCTGTTGTACATAAAAGATGAGATGAAAAGTAAAAAAAAAAAAATAGCTGCCTAAGAGTAACCACTCCTCTCCTTACACAATTCTTACCCCACATACCCTCATCCTCATCATCTTCAATCTTATCACTTCCATGTCCCACTAGAGTTCTGCTTACCCATTCAGTTGTGCCCTCTGGGATTCTGTTTCCATATCTAAAAAAAGTCCTTTTATGTTGTACCTCTTCTTTAATTGTCCATTCCATCTTCTGGTACTCAAAGAAATTTGGCTATGTGATAAAGCATCTTTGGTTTCATCTCCAACACTGGACTTTTCTCATTAGTTTCTTTTCTCTCCTGGCCCTGCCCCCAACACATGGCATATCACAAAAGTCCTGTGGGGAAAGTAATAATATTCCATGCCTTCCATTGCTACTTTTCCATGTTCCTTAGTCATCAACATCAACCTTGTCTCCTTTCAATTAATCAATCAATATCTATTTTTAAATACCTATATGTTCCAGGCACTAGGAACATGCATATAATGAATAAAAAACAATGGCTACTAGAAAGGAGTTTAGATTTTAATTGGAAAGACAAGTTTATGTATAAGGTTGTATGGAATGAACATAAAGAAGACAAATGTACACAAATACAAAGTAATTAACTCTAAGGTAGTTTGAGAAGCAGAGTACTAGCAGTTGAGGAATCAGGGAAGCCTTTATGTAGAAGGTGCCTTAAACTGTATTATTCCAGCGTGTGAATCTTCCATTGCAAAGTTGTGGGGATAGGAGATGGACTGCCATGTGCAAGGGATTGAGAAAAAGCCAGCTTTCCTGGAACAAAATAAAAGGTAGGTGGGTGGGTATGGAGTAATTTATGATGAGGCTAGAAATGTAGGTTTGGACCAGATTGTGGAGGGCTTTAAAAACTAAGCAAGAGAATTTACGTATCATCCTGAGCAATAGGGAGCCACTGGAATTTACTGAGTTATGTAGTGATGTGGTGAAATCTTTATGGAAAATCACATTATTATCAGAGTGTAGAATAAGCTAGAGCCCGAAAAGACCTGAGATAAGTAGAAAGATTATGATGCCATTGCAACAACCTAGGTGATTGGTAAAGAGGGTTTGAACTAAGGAGGTAACTAGAAGAATAAACAGAAAAGTGTGCATGCAGGAAATAGAGAAATAGAAATGGCAATATTTGCTACCTTCTTAGACATGTGAGGTGTGGGAGAGTGAGGAGTCAAGAACAAGATGATGTTGTGATCTGGGAGACCAGAAGAAAGGAGACCCTATCCAAATTTTATTACCCAATCTAGATTCAGGCAGATTTTGCCTGTAAATTGCAAGTCATTCTTATTCTTTTCTTTAAAAAAAATGGTAAATTAAATTAGCAGCTAGGTGGCCCAGTGGGTAGAGTGTTGGGCATGGAATCAGGAATACTCATCTTCCAGGGTTCAGATCTTATCTCAGACACTTATAACCTGTGTGAACCTGGGCAAATCTGTTGTCCCTATTTGCCTCAGTTTCCTCATCTGTAAAATGAGCTGGAGAAGGAAATGGAAAACATCTCTAGCATCTTTGCCAAGAAAACTCCAAAACAGGTTCATGAAGAATCAGATGTGACTAATTTAAAACTTCAATCTTTTGTTTTCCCCCAATTACATGTAAAAACAATTTTAACATTCCTTTTCCCCATCCCATCCCTCCTCTCCCTAGAGAAGGCAAGCAATTTGACCTAGGTTATACATGTACAGGCATGCAAAACATACTTCTATGCTTACTTCTTTCTTAAGGAGTTGAGTAAACAGCTATCACTCCTGTCCTCATAATAAGGACTTCAATATAACTGTTGATATTTCCTCAAACACTCTAGCCTGCCAATTTCTCAGCCTCCTCAAGTACTGCATACCAAATACTTTCTCTTCCAATCTACCTCATGCACAAAGAGGGATGATCACATTCTTGATTTTATCATTGCCCAAATGTGTTCTACTCCCTTCATCAAAAACTCTGAAATCTTTTTATTTAATTATAACATCTGATCTAATTCCATTTTTCCCTGTTCCTATCCCCTGCTAAACCTATTTTTCATCATCACTCCTACTCATGTCTAGCTGAAAAGAACTTCCTGGAGTAAGTCAGATAACTGAGCTGACTGGGTTCGTTACAATTTGTTCTCTCATCTCATCTGATCCCTTACTGCAGCAAGGGAATAATTTTATTCATTCCTAATTGATTTTCTCATTCCCAACAGAGTCTATTCTAAGCTTTTTCTTCTCTCTTGATAACTGCCCCAATATTTCATTCCTCTCACCCTTTCAGCTAAATACTTTGCCTCATACTTAAATAGTAGAGACCATTTACCATGAGCACCTTTTCCTCTCCTGTTCTACATCTCAATACTGCATGACATTCCAGATTCTTTCTTCTTTTTCTTCAAATTCTGATAAACCAATGGTTGTTGTCACCAAGGCAAGCTCCTCTATTTTGACTTTGACCTTATTTTCACCATCGGTTCACTTTATCTCTCTTTCTCTGTCTCTCTTTTTCCCTCTCTATTGAATCCTTCCTAAATTTCTCCATCCTCAGAAACATCTTTACGAGAACTTTCTATTCCCTTAAGCTACTTTCTTTGATGTCTCTTCTCTTTTGAAGTCAAACTCCTGGAAGTTCTATGAACTTGTCTCCACTTTTCCTCTCACTCAGTCATTTATAATCTGTTCTCCAATCTTCAACTGCTGCTGCTTTTTCTAAAGATGTTAATGACTTTTCAGTTACCAAATTTAAGGGTCTTTCCTCAAACCTGACCTTTCTTAATGTCTCCATTGCAGTTGAGGTTTCTGAACATCCTCTCCTTCAGGATACTCTTTCTTCTCTGGGTTTTTCTCCTACTTGTCTGACCATTCCTTCTCAGTTTCCTTTGACATCTGATTTCTGAAGTCTCTTCCAAACCTGAAGTCCTAAGTCTCTGTGTTCTCTAAAAGATCATATGATTATGTATGCAGACCTAGAAGGACACTAAGAGGTCATCTTGTCCACCCCCCTCATTTCACTGATGAGAAAGCTAAGGTCTAGAGAAGTTAAAAGGCTTGCTTTGTATTTTTGAAAATGATCTCTTTAGAGACACCACAACCACCTTACTTGTACCATTGTATGGATGCTTTCTTCTGACTGGAAAATGTGAAGATCAAAGGGAATCACACATGATTCTGTGAAACCTATTTCCTTGATATACTTAGCCAGTTGCTTCTAATTTGACAAAATCACTCCTCTTTTCTTTCCTAGAGCCCCTCCCTCTTCAAATGGCAATGCTACATGCTTTCCACAGGGCCTTAGGATTGCTAAGATGCTACTGTCCAAGGAAAGATTCTCACTCTCTGCTTCAATGACTTTACTGACTAATGTCTGGCTACCTTTATTCTCTTTGGTTCCCTTTGCTCCATGGCCTAATTCTTTCTCAATAAATTTAATTTTCTTTTTGTTCCTCCAAATTAGGTTATCATACACTAATGGAGAATCAAAAATATTTAAAGGGCATATAATTGGTACGTATGAGGCTTACACTTACACTGGTGTTCTCAAATGTTTTGATTTAATTAAGCAAACTTAAAAGTGTGTACTGGCATAAGCAATACCTAGATGAAGTCCTAACCCTATGTGTATTGGCCACATTGTTCCTAGAAGTCCCATGACTATCCATATTGTGAAGCATCACCACAATGTCTTCATTTGATTCCTCATAGATAGGGTAGTATTTATACTTTTAGAATCTTAACACCCCTTGCAGAAAAAAGAATATTTGAAACAAAGTATTTAAACACACACACACACACACACACACACACACACACACACACCTGGTATTTCACTAAAAATGACAATGAACGTAGTTTTATCTGGAAGGGAATTTGTGTGGACAAATTTCTAAAGTTTTTTTTTTTAAATCACCCTTCTTGGTTATCTCTCTGTCGTAGGTGGTCATTGCTGTTTGTTGGGCTGTAAAGAGGGAAGAGAATAAGCATTTATATAGCTAAAATGCTAAGTACTTTACAAAAATTATCTCATTTGATAATCACAATAACCCTCCTAGGTACTGTTATCTCTATTTTATAGGTAAGGAAACTGAGGCAGAGAGAAGTTAGGTTACCTGCTCAGGGTCATACAGGTAGAATGTCTGAGGTTAAATTTGAATTCAGATTTTCCTGACTCAAGGCCCAGTTTTCAATCCCCTACTCTACCTAGTTGTCAATGGGTGGGGGAGGGCTAGGAATTTTTACAGATGAAGAAATTAAGTCTCAGAATGGTTATGACTCTCATAAGTAGTCCCATAAGGAGTAGACAATAGAGGAGGGATTCAAATTCTTGTTGTTTAGCTCAAAATCCAGTGGTTTTATCTATCTATCTATCTATCTATCTATCTATCTATCTATCTATCTATCTATCTATCTGTTTATTTTTGGTTTTTATTCCATTCCATAATACTGCTAGTCTGTGGTTTTATTCAGTTTCTCTGAATGTTTTTCTCCTTTAAAAATAGGGGTTATAGAGTTTTCCAGTACTGCTGTGAGATTTAATTAATTATTGTTTGCCAAGGGATTTTAGCTCTCTAGGGGATTTAAGAGGGTCAATCAAGTCTAAAATCCTGTTTCCTGGCTTTAGATGCCTATTTGCATGCTCTGGTTCAAGGACACTGAAAGTTGAACTACAGTTCCGCAAGGAAGCATGTGCTAATACTTCTTTCATATTACATGCTATGGTATTAAAAATGGTCTTTGATAGTTTGTTTTGCTTCAAGCTACTGCTTATGAAAGTTTCCACAATTTTAAGCTTTGGGGCTTCCAAAATGATTAAGTGTACCACCGAGTTACATCTGGATCCTATGTTGCCTTTTCTACAGGAAATAACTTTAATAAAACATTTTCATTTTTCAATTTCATCTAGAAACAATCTCTTAGGCATAGGGTTGCACACATGGAGTAAGGAGTTACTGAAACTATGTATGTTTGTATATATGGGCATTTTTAATAATAGTATTCATATAGCATTCAAAGGTTTGCAAAACATTTCATATACTTTATCTTATTTGCTCCCCATAATCACCCTGTGATGTAAATGTTACTATCCCCATCTTATAGATGAGAAAACTGATCTTAAGTGACTTGTCCATGATTAGCCAATACATTTTTAGACCAGATCCAAACCCACATCTTTCTGGGTCTGTGAGCCTAGCACCTTATCCATTACACCATGCTGCCTTTTGGAAAGGGTAATATGGAACAATGGCTTAAGAGTCAATCTTGGATTCAGGATAGTGATAATAGTAAAAAGAGTAATAGTAGCTAGCATTTATATAGAATTTACTATGTCCCAGGCACTTCATCAGTATTATCTCATTTGATCCTTTGAGTGACCCTGGGAGATAGAAGCTTTTATTATCATCCCATTTTTTCAGCTGAGGAAACTGAGGGAAATTTAAGTAAAATGACTGGTCTAGGGTCACACAGCTGGAACATTTCTGAGGCCAGATTTGAATTCAGGTCTATCCTTACTCCAGGCCTGGTGCTCTCTCCTCTGTGCCGCCTGGCTGCCCCAGGATCACCTAGCTTCAAATCTCATATCTAAATATCTTCCCTGAACAATCCTGGGCAGCAAGTCAGATAAGCTTTCAGTACTCCCAGGCAACTCTGTAAGACTTCATGTTATAGGAGTTAATCATTTGTATCAGTGAAGGAGTTTCTGAACAGATGGAATTCTTCACACTATGGAGAATACAGATCTGGATTGAGATGAAAACATGAATGTTGATATACATGTAGATATTTTTCATCATATTAATATGTCTTTTGCTGAAGACATTAGTAGAACCCTTCATGAGGAATAGGTAACTTTGACTTATTATTGTTCAGTCATCAGTTTGTGACCCCTGTGGAGGTTTTCTTGGTAAAGATAATGGAATGATTTGCCATCTCCTTCTTCAGATCATTTCACAGATGAGGAAACTGAGGCAAACAGGATTAAGTGATGTGCCTAGGGTCATATAACAACTAAGTGTCTGAAGGCAGATTTGAACTCAGGAAGAAGAGTCTTCTTCATTCCAGCCCTAGTACTTTAGCCACTGCACCACCCAGCTATCTGAAACTCTTGCTAGAAACTACTAATTCAAAGCTATGTTACCCAAAACTTTAACTATACAGGAGAATTGTGGTAAATGAGACACAAATAAAAATCTTTGAATTTGAAGATTAGGTCTAATTTATCTCCTAGCTTTTTTTTTTTACTATTCACTAAATGTTATCCTGCAACTCCCAAATTTTCCCCTAGCTCTCTTCCTCCTTGAACTTCACCCTTCCCAATCCCTCCTACCTGCTACTAAAGCTAGATACTTATCCTGCTGCATCTTCAAATTATTTATTTCCCCAGATCATTATTCTTGTTTTTCTCTCCAGGCCTTAGGTATCAGAAAGAAGCTTTGGCTGGTAACACTTTCTGAGCATGTTAGCAATTTGCTATTTTTCATCACTTTAAAATTGTCTTGTCATTTGAAATTGCTTCCAAAGTTACTGTTATCATTGTTAGAGTTGTTAACATTTTATCCTTTTCTTATTATTTCAACTTTCTAACCACTTTTAAAAAATCATGGCCCAATAATATTTGTCAAAGTAACAATGAATGATATGAGAAAACACCCTACATAAATGGGCAAATATTTCTTCTTCCCCTCATCTCTCAATCCCTTCTCTCTGATGGTTTTTTTTAATAGCTAAGGAGGCTTTTTCAAGCATCTTTTCAATGCATATGTAATTAATGATGAATGCTCAACAATGATAAGGAAATTAGAGGATTGTGTCAATGTTGACAGTCCTTTTTCCAACCTAATGACTTGCTTGTTAAATTAATGGCTAATGTCCTCATTAAGGGCTTAACAAGCCTGGCAAAATATTGATGATTTTTTTAGATAATCTGGTTGCCAGAGATTGCCTGTAGTATTCACAGCTGAACATTGCAGCTAGTAGTAGCTGTAAGTACTGGGTATGGGGAAACTTAAATCTCCAAATTCTGCAATAGGTAAGAGATTCTTTGAATTAAAACAAAACGTGATTCATGAATCAGCTTTACTTTGCCCCTTTACTTCCTCAGCAGCAACAATCAGCAAATTTGTTCAAGGGACTGCAGAATATGCAGAGATAAATAACACACATCCTATGCCTCAAGGATGTTAAGACCTGGTAAGTTTGATGAGACAAATAAAATATAGAATAAAATAAAATATGTGTAAGTACATGAAAGAGACACAAGAGAAAATAAGAGAAAGGAGTTGGTAGTCTGAAGAAACAACTTCTTCCATAGTGAATTAGGGAAAATTTGATGGGCAAAGTAGTATTTGAGCTGATATTTGAAAGATATGCAAATATGTGGTTCATAGGATCACATATTTAGTCACACCACCTCAGAGGCCATATAATCCTAGCCCATTATTTTTGAGATGAACAAACTGAGGCCCGGTAAGTCACTTATTTGCCTAGGGTCACAGAGCTAATGAAAGACATTACAGAGGAGGACAATGAGAGGCAAGGTGTCAAACTGACACCCTCTCTCCTCAAAAAAATTTTCAATGTTCTCTAGCACTTGTAGTAGGAAGGCCGAATTTATAATCTCAAATACAATCATGTATATGTTTGAATGGTTCAAAATCGAAAGGTATGAGAGGTTCTCTAAGGAGAAAACAACAAGAAATTTATTTAAGCCCCACTGCAGCAGAACCGTGAACCAGCCTCCCCATTCTGACATCTTGACAAAAAGACTCCAGGCCCAGAAAGCCCACCTCACAAGAGTAACCAGGAGGCCACAGAAAAACAAGATAGTATTTAGCCAAATCATGGCCTCACGTTCCTGCTCGCACTCCTGGGTCTACACACGGGTAAGCCCTGCTTCCGCAGCTTCCTGCTTCCACAGCTTCCGCCTCCGCTGAAGTTGTTTCCCGGCTCACCCCTCCTCGAAGCCAAGCTTCTGGCATTCTCAAGCCCCG
>CM053623.1:271792609-271816268 GCA_028646595.1 Phalanger gymnotis
AGCTCTTTTAGCCAATTCCTTTGCTAGGGAGGAATAAAATGGGTCCTCCCACCCTGGGACATTCATCTCTTCCTCTGAAGTTCTTCTGCTTCTAAATAGAGATCTTATACCTAGCGATCCCATCCACCTAGTCGCCAAATGTAGTAGGAAGGCTGAATTTATAATCTCAAATATAATCATGTATATGTTTGAATGGTTCGAAATCGCAAGGTATGAGAGGTTCTCTAAGGAGAAAACAACAAGAAATTTATTTAGGCCCCACCGCAGCAGAACCATGAACCAGCCTCCCCATTCCAACATCTTGACAAAAAGACTCCAGGCCCAGAAAGCCCACCTCACAAAAGTAACCAGGAGGCCACAGAAAAATAAGATAGTATTTAGCCAAATCATTTTTACTGGACTCATGCTCCTGCTCACACTTCTGGGTCTACACATGGGTAAGCCCTGCTTCCGCAGCTTGCTGCCTCCGCAGCTTCTGGCCCCCGCAGCTTCCTGCCTCCTCAGCTTCCTGCTTCCACAGCTTCCACCTCTGCTGAAGTTGTCTCCCGGCTCACCCCTCCTTGCAGTGGAGCTTCTGGTGTTCTCAAGCCCCGCCTCAACAACCAGAGACCATTGGTTCCCGAGCTGGCCCCTCCTAAGTCACCAATCCACACCCACACAGGTTTCACACCTGACAGGGCCCTGGGCCTGGGGCTTAGCACTTAACAGCTGAAAGTACTTCCACTCAAAATAAACAAAAGTCAAACTCCTCAAGTGCTAAGGAGCCCGTTTTGCCTTACGACACAGCACTACACAAATTAATTATAAAGTATTTGAGAAATATAAGAAAAGGTTAAAAAGGTAAGACAGAATTAAAAATGAATACACAGGGAAGGCAATAGAGAACTAGATGGTCAAGGTGAACAGGCTAAAACTAACTCATAAGGAACTGGGAAGAATATCTTGAGTAAAGGATGTCATCAAAGAAATGTATGATCACAAGAGAAGATAGGCTAATCACATGAGAATAGCAATGGATAACCAATTTATAACCACAATCTAAGTGCTTCCCATAACATCTTTTTAGTATCAAGAGAAAGTGAGTAAGGCATGCAGTGCTTTGGTTGAACCCATTGTTGTGAACTTATATCTGAGGACATTGACACTATAATATTTTAGTACGTGTAAGGCAATGAAGATTCAAAGACACAAATGAAATAGTCTCTGTGCTCCCTATAAGATTCGTATATCACAATCCTATCATGATCTTTATATAGTGACATAGTGGAGGAGATGGGCAATGAGGGAAAAAAAATAGAAGATTCAACATACAAGGGTTTTCTTGAAATAAAAATTTATTGTTATGTATTTTGAATCCTCTCTTATGTTCTGCTATGCACACTTTTTTTTTCCTTTTTACTTTGTATTTACATTTCAGTATTTAAGTTTATGATATGTTTAGTTTCTTTTCTCTATTCTGTATGTGTTTTCTGCCTCTTCCTTCTAAAATAAAATTTAAAAAAAAGGCAAGGCAAGGCAAGTCAACAAGAATTTGTTGAGTGCCTATTAGGTGCTGTGTTCACTGTGCTGGGGATAGAAAGAAAGGCAAAAGAAAGTCCATTCCCCAAAGAAACCCATAGTTTAATGGGGAAGACAATATCAAATAAACTAACAATGTACAAACAAAATATATTCAGGATAAATTTGAGATCATTTCAAAGAAAATGCACAAGCATTAAGGCAGACCAAACAAGTCTACTTGTGAAAGGAGAGATTTCAGCTGAGGCCTGAAGGAAGACAGGAATGATAGGTAAAAATCTAAAAAATTCCAGACATGAGATACAGCTAGAGAAAGTCTGTTATATAGGGAGATGAGAAAAAGGTTTATTGGAACCAGCTTGGAATAGGCACATTCCTTAATCTCTACACCAGAACTGTTCAGTGTTTTATTTGACTTACCTTAAATATTGTAGTGTCATTGAAAATAAGCAAGTATGTTATCTCTAGCAATAATTTCATTTAAAAAATGTAAATATTCTTTATATTTGAATTGCTTAATTATATTTCCATGAATTCTAGACAGCACTTCTTAATTTTTCCAATACATATTTCCATCAAAATCAACAATAAATGTATTGCTCAGTTTCTAAAGCTTACATAACCCACTTTTGTCCTTGTTACTTAAGCATATATCTGAGTGAACATCATTAAGTTTATCATCAGATTCCTGACATCTAATTCCTATGAGTTGTATGTGAATATTTGCTGACTTTTTCTAGCAATAAATTATCTCTTGATTGGTTCTATGTTCAGTCCCATACTCCCTCCCCCACCTCAAGACAATACTATATTTTCTATTTCTCCAAATGGCCTTTCTTTACTCCCTTGTTATTCAACCACATCCTGATATCCATGGTTACAAGAATGCTCTTAATTGTTGTTCATTTTATTACCTTTCTCGAAGATGAACTCAAAATTCATACTTGGTTTATTCATAAATTCTTAGAAATGGATATGTAGGAGGTAATGGGAATGCTCTGACCATGTAGTCCTGAAATATAAGCTCTAGTATGACTTCTTCTTCCTATTAATTATGTGAGGTCAAGTTGCTTATGTAATCATGCAAGTTCAGTGAAATTTGTATGTACTTCATATTGGCAATTAATTAGATACTTTGATTAATTTGATCTCATATTGTTTATACAATCTCATATTGTTTTATACCATTCTGTGAAATTCTTGTTCATTTAATTCAATATATTCTTCACGGAGGATCCATACAATAAGTTAGACCTATTTCTCTGATCCTTCTTAATACCTGTATAGTATGACTACGTAATACTTGCTACTTTCCATGACAGTATAGGAGGGACCAATCATTAGAAAATACATGTTTGAGAAAGGTAATAAAATATTAAGCATATTGGCTGTCTCATTTTGAATAAATCAATAGTCTACTTTTTTACTGATTTGTCACATAAAAGGTGTTTAATACATGTTTTTTGATGGATTGATTTGAGTATGGCATGTGATCTCAGGACCAGAGACTTAGAGCAGGAAAGGACCAGAGAACTCATTTATTTTAATCCTCCCAGGGTAGAGATGAGGAAAATGAGGCCCAGAGAGATTAAGAGTCTTGCCTGAGGTCACACAGTAGGATAAGTGGAAGAACTAGGATGTGAATCTAGGTCTAATTCCAAATACATTTATTTCTTAAATCACTTTTAGAGTTCAAACTGGCTAATATTCATTGATTCTATGATTTTCTTAGCCCTATTTTTTTTAAAGAAATTTCTCTGCTTTACTTTTTCAATAATTTTCTGCAGACTCAAAGTTTCTTTGGTTTATACAAATTTTATGGTTTATACAATTCTCACTTTCACTTCTGAAACATAACCCCCCTCAAAAAAATCCAAAGCACCCTAGCAAAACTAAAATATATATGTTAATCTTTACAATAGGATTTGTCCAGGTTAAGGAAAACATGGAGATTTTTAGAAACATCAAGTCATCTAAATGGTAAGATCTAAGTGAAGAAATAATTTGTATAATTACATGGATTCTTCCATTTTCTTCCGGATGTTTTAGCGTCACAGACATAAATTCTTGGAGTAGTGGTGAATGCGAGCTGTATGCATGAATATATTGATTTATTTCTGACCTGAACATTTTATTGGGAAGATGGGAATGTAAGTTTGCAGTGAGCCAATGAGATGGATTAAATGAACTAGAGTCATTTTCCTTTAGCTGGTGCTCTTTCGTTGATTTGATGTATTGATTGGTTTTAAGTGCACTCTCCAACCACACTCTCAATCCATCAGTTCCGATATGGGCTCCTTGCTATAAATTGGCAGTTAGACAGGTGCTGCTTATTGTAATGGGCAGGGTGGACATCATCCACTCTAATTATCCCTGATTTTTACAGTCTCCTGAATTATGTCCAGGTAATAACGGCAAAGCCTCCATCTGTCGTGGAAGTACAGGGTCACAGAGTGCCCAGGTGGAAAGATTAGGTTCACTGTCTTACAAATTTTGCCAGCTGCCATTGTATGTAGGGCAAATACAATTTCTAGCTTCATGATGGGGAATCAGAAACAAAGTGGCGGGCAAATTGTGAGATTCTTACAGATGTTTATTTTAATCTGTATAATGAAAATCAGATTATTTTCACTTTGCCTTCCTGTCATTGGCACAAACATATTTTATTTGGTTATTTCTATGTCCTACCTGGTCATCTACTCTTGTTATTTTTTTTTCTTATAGCCTAATAACAGAAAATATAGTGAAAAATTTCAAAGAGAAATTGTCCAAAGTTAATCACTTGGAAAATGTCTCAACTATATTATTCTGTATTGTACCTTCATATGTACTTTTCCTTAACCTCATGGAGACAAAGATCTTACAGAAATAAGCACTGCTGGAACCTTTCTAGATGCATTTCAAGGAAGATTTAAGCTCTTATTTTTAGCAAGAAGAGCCTAGAATAAATCTATTCTAGGATGCTTCTCTTATATAGTAAGATTCTTCATTGAATATCCAAGGAACATTTCCCAATTAAAACAATATTCAATTAAAATGGAAAATTGTAGAGGAAAAAAATATCCCATCGATGATCCCTGTCAGAAATTTTAGCTGCATTTTAAAATGATGACAAGAATCTTGTTAGTTATATGGATATTTGTTTTCAAATATTAACTAATGAGCCATCTTATAGTGGTAAATTCAGTCCTGTGCATAACAGCTTACTGGAAATAGGATTGCTTCATTCTCTCTCCCCCAATAAGCTGTCCTGTGATTTGACCAGTTCTATCTTTAGTATAAGATATGGGTACACCCAGGTGTTGTAGTGGATAGAAGTCCAGGCCTGGAGCCAGGAAGACTCTTTTTACTGAGTTCAAATCTGGCCTGATACACTAGCTGTATGTCACCACAGGGAAAGCACTTAAACCTGTTTGCCTCAGTTTCCTCATCTGTAAAATGAGCTAGGGAAGGAAATGACAAAGCACTCCAGTATCTTTGCCAAAGAAATCCCAAATGGAGTCATGACAAGTTGGGTATGACTGAAATGACTGAACAGCAACAACAAATACAAGAGTAAATCTTCAATGAGATTACTGGCTAATTTTGTTGCGTCCTGGAACCAGGAGCTCCACATAGGAACAAAATGGGGTTGGCAGTTTTAATTGGCTATTCTTGAGAAGCTATTGCCCAAATAATGAGAAGGAGATAAAAGTGGATTATTTAAAGGGTTACCTGAATACGGTTTCTAGGGAGAAGCATCCAGTGTTTACTCTCTGCCCATTGACATCCTTTCTTTGTTATCTGTTGATCAAGGAATTGACTAGGAAAAAAAGAGACTTTACTCTTCTGAGCCACCAAACATTTATTTTTGCTCATTAAGTAAGCAGTGGAGGCTGATGAAGTCCCCCATATATACAAATGCCTTTATTGCTGTAGGTTTGAATTACTGTCTTAATCATCATATTTTCTGAATTCCAAGGCGTTGCACTGTTGTGTGTTTGCATACTTTCCCTTTAAATTGTATTTGAATTAAATATTACTTTATCTTAAATAATTAATGATATTATATATGATATGAATGATTAGCTCCATTTTCTACCCTGGTGCTTCATTGCCTTGAGGAGGTGATCCTGGCTTCTCAAAAACTATGCTAATGAAGTGAAAGCTCCAGCAGGACCTACTAAGCCAGATGTGCCCAGTGGTACACTGGGTCTGTTGTCTTATAACCAGTATTGCAAAATTAAGCAAGGCTTATCACCAGAATGTTTTTCTACCACTACTGATTAACCAATTAATCTATAACATCTGTTAAGTACCTATGTGCAATTGACTATTCTTGGTGCTGGGGATAAAAAAACAAAAAAGAAATAAAATAGTCCCTTCTTTCAAAGAGCTTACATCCTATGTGAGAGACAACATTCACTTAACTACATATATACAAAATATTCACAAGATAATTTTGACTGAGAGTATTCAGAAAATATTTGTGTAAAAGGTGACACTTGAATGTAGTCTTGGAGGAAGGTAGGAATTCTAAGCAATGGAGCACAATAGATAGGGCATTACAAGCATTTCGGGTCAGGCAATACAATAATACAGCCACGGGAAATGGAAGGCCATGTGAAAACAACACCAAGAAAGCCATTTTGACTAGCACACAATATTCATAAAGGGGTTTTGTTCGGTTGTTTTTAAGTCAGGTTTGACTCCTCATGAACATAAAGATAACAAAGTTTGGTTTGCCATTTCCTTCTCCAGCTTATTTTATAAATGAAGAAATTGAGGCAAATGGAGTCAAGTAACTTGCCCAGGGTCATATAGCTTGTAACTGTCTGAGGCCAGATTTGAATTCAGAAGATGAGTCATTTTGACTCAGGGCCTGGCCCTCTATCCACTGTGTCACCTAGCTGCCCTATTCATAAATAGGAGCAATATGTAGCAAGACTGGAAAAGTAGGATGTGACCAGGTTACAAAGGATTTTAAATAATTAACAGAAGGGTTTACAATCAATTTTATAAGTAATAGGGAGCCATTGGAGTTGTTGACATGGTTAGTTCTTCACTTTAGGGAAGCAGCTGATGAATTGTTGATGAATTAGAGGAGGAAGAGAACAGAACTAGTGAAACCAATTGGAAGGCAACAGTCAGGGGAAGAGGTGATAAGGATCTAAACTAGAATTTGACTAGGTGGATGAAAAGGGAAAGAAATCATAGAAGACATATTGTGAAGGCGAAAGCAGGATCTAGAAGGTGACTGGATATATGGAATAAAAAAGCGAGTGAAACCTGGGTTTCTAAAGTGGTGGTAGTATACTTGATAGAAATAGGTGATAATTTAGTTCTGACCACAGCAACTCCTGAAACTCTTCTGGGACATAGAGGAAATGCCTGTTGACATATATCCTCATCTTCTCAATAGAATGCACTTATTGATGGAGAAATTCTGCTGAAAAATGATGGCTTTTTGGATGGGTCTTCTAGTGCTGAAGCAAATTTTGTAGATTCAGTGCACTATGAACAGTTTCAGGACTCCGCCTGTCAAATGTAAGGGACAAAATTTGTGGAGAAAAAAACAGAACTCCAATGTTCAGAGGAAGTAATTTTATTTGCATGTATTCGTTTAATTGCTGAGTTGGAAAGCAAAGGTGTCCTAGCAGAGACCTCTCTTTACGTGGTACTAGACTAATCTTCCAGGTCTCTACAGATGTCTAAAGCTAATTTAAAGAACTATGTTGTACATCTGCCTTTTCAAATCAAGATCCTGAAACATGTTTTCACATTTACCTGCTAGAATTTTTTTGAGCCCTGAATTGTGGCAGGAAGTCTAAGGTTATTAAGGAGGGACTTACTAACTCTTTGTATATTGGAGGGTTACTTTATTCCCCAGAGCCCGAGCTAGGGGTAGGGAAAGAATAATGCTCATTAAAAAATGGATAGACTTATCAAAATGAGGATTTTCACTGGTGGGGAGTGGTGATAAGTTTTTCTTGTCAGTTTCTACATTGGCAATATTATCCCTGATTTTCCCCTTTAGTGGCTTCTTTAACAGAATTACTTCATGGCTGTCATAATGACCACCAAATTTAGTGGTATGTTCATGAAGGGAGTTTATAATATAAAAATGCCTTTAGGCTGATCAGCCATTGGTCAGTGTCAGAAATACTCTCTATGCATATGCACTAATCATAACTTTACCACATATGGATTCTACTCACATAGACTTAGGGCATGTTTATATGTTGATAAGTCATTTAATAGAGTTTATCACATGACTGAAAAAAAAGAGTCAATCATGTTTGTTCTTGGATTAGGTCAAGATTTGGAAAATGTGAGATGTTACAAATTAAACAGGTAGACAATTTGAGGGAAGGAATAAATGAAGAGTAAGGGTTAAAGAAGTGTTTTCAAGGGAATGGCAAGATTAATAGAGGACAGATAGAGAGAGAGAAATGACAGAGAGAAAGACATCAAAGTGACTTCTCACCTATCATGTTTGAGGTAGATGAGGACAAATTGTTTGTTACATAAATGGATCCATAATCTCATTACTGTGGCTATGGCCTCCAATGGTGAGATTTCAAAAACCCATTCCTGATGTTACCATGTTACTATTCTCCACGTAATCTCATAAATCCTTTGTGTGATGGTGACCTCCCTCTAGATCTCTTGATATAGATTATGGATCTCTGGATCAGAAGACCTATGTGTGAATGCCAGCTCTGACACTTATTACATGTGTGACCTTGGCTAAATCACTTTAAGTCTCTGAGGTGAGACTTTCATCCTCTACAAAACATGGGAGACGAACTAAAAAGGCACCGAAGTCCTTCTGAGTTCTAAATCTGTCATTCAATGATCTAGTGATTTTCTGGGTCTCAAGACTCTAATTTGTAAACATAAATATGACATTTAAGATCCTTGGAAATTCAGAGTATGGATTGTTTCATTATTTGTACTTTTATCCCTAGTACCTAATAGTGCCATGCACAGAACATGTGCTTAATAAATAGTCATTGGTTGTTCCTAATATTTCCCTCATTCTAACTAAAAGTGAGATGCTCTTCTACATGCTGTTTCCACCCTCTCAGTCATTTATTTCTCTGAGTATATCACTCATGCCCTATTTGTATAGGCCTTTATTTGTAATGTGTTGTCACTTTCTCATGATTATTATAAGTTATCCACTTCATTGAATAGCCAGATAAGAATGAGATAAAATAAAAGGCATATAGTGAGCTTTATGTAATGGGAAAATTCCTGGTCTTAGAGTCAGAATACCCAAGTTTCACTCCTAAATATGTCAATAAGCTGTGTGACTGGGGACAATTCATATCAATGTCCATGTTGTTGTTTTTATAATTATCATAAAGTGAAGGGTTAGACCAGATGACCTCTGAGTTCTTTTTTAACCTAAAACACAAAAACAAACAAATAAAAAACGTAACTCAATCATGAAATACAACTTTCATGGAATAAGGCAGGTGAAGTCTTAGCATCAGTCTTTTGAAACAGGTTCATCTTGTCTGGATTTCATCCATTATCAATTTCTTCATGAGGACAATTGATGAACGTTCTGCTTATACTCTTTTATCATTCTTTATTTCCCCCATCTTCCAACCCCTGACTCTGTTCTTCATTCTGACCACGACCTCTAATATTTCCACCTTTTATTTCATCCATGTCACATTTGCTACATTTAGCTGTCCCCCAAGTTCAATTTTAATCTTTTTCTTCTATACTATCTGCACTGGTAATCTCTTGACTCCCACGGATTCAATTTTATATTTATGCAGATAATTCTCAGATGTATTTATCCACTCTTAACCTTTCTCCTGCAGTTTAGTATCACATTGCCGTCTATGAATTTGATGGTTCCAAGCTGATGTCTCGTAGACATTTAAAACTCAAGACATACAAAACAGAAGTCATTATCTTTTCCCTCAGACCTTCCCTACTTTCCAACATCTTCACAACCATTCAAAGCACACCTCCCAATTACCTACATTCTCAATTTGGCTGTCATCTTCAGCTGCTCATTTGTCCCTATCCAATCTAGTTTTGTCTTACCATTTTTATCATCACAATTTATCTTCATGTTTTGTATGTCACCTCCTCTCCATTCACAGCTACCGCCCTAGCAGAACTGCTCATGCCTAGACTATTGCAATAGCCTGCTTACTGGTGCTCTTGCTTTGAATCTCTCCACATTTCAGTTCAACCTCTACTCAAAGGCCAAAATAATCTTCCCAAATCACAGTCCTGACTATGTCAATATTACCTATTCAATATATATCAATAGTCAACTACCACCTCCAGAATTCATATAATGTTTGGCTTTTAAAGCATGTCCTGTCCTAGTTCCTTTCCACCTTTCTAGTCCTCTAATACTTTAGGCTCCTCCAAGGACTCAATGATCCAGTAACATTGGCTTTATTTTTCCTTGCACATGAGGATGCTCCATCTTTCAACTCATCGCCTCTTCACTAGCTATCTTTATGCCTAGACTTCTCTCCCTCCTCACCTCTACCTCCTGTTTCCTTCTCTTCCACCATGATTCAATTCAAATCCCACCTTCTGCAAGAAGCCTTATATCCCCCTCCTCTCTCAATCACTAGGGACAGTGCCTTTCCTATGAGATTACCTCTCATTTTCTGTGTGTATCTCATGTGTCCATAGTTGCTTACATGCTTTCTTTCCCACACAACATGAGCTCCTTGAAGGCAGGGACAGTGTTTTTGTCTTTTTTTTTTTTGTATCCTCAGAGCTTCCCAAAATATCTGGAATGTATCAAGTACTGCTGATCATATGCTTCCTGGTTTAAGTTTTTGTTTGTTATTTGTTGGTAACCTAATAAGTTGGTCACAGAGATATGGGCGATTCCAGGACACTTTCCAGTTAAGAAAACAGAGCTTTTTTTCAATCTTCTAGAGATAAATAATGTCATTAAGAGTGCAGTGCAATGTTATAAAATCAGTTTGTGCTCCACAGCCCTGTGCAGCAGATAATATGATTGTTATTCCCATGTTTCACATGGATAAACTGAGGCTCAGACTTGGTCATTGTCATGTGGCTAAGAAGTATAAATTGAAACTCTTAACTCAGATTTTCTGACTCAGAAATTCCTTCCTCTATACCATGTCATTAAAGAGCAAGCATGAGTAAATATGAAATTATATTTTTAAATCACTTAGCACAGTTCCTGAAATATAGTAGTGCTATATAAATGCTAGATATCATTTTAATTATTATTGTAAAATGATAATAATAGGGCATTTTTTGCTTTTTTTTGCTATAGTGTGAATAAACCATTTGAGAAGCCTTAAACATATTATCAGTGATATTATATTTATACAATCATTCAGCAGGTAACTATTGATTGCCTAAATATATCTCAACTCTGCGTACAAAGGTGTTTAATAAATAATGATCTCTGTCCTCATACTCATAGGATCACAGACAGAAAGGAGCTCTGAAGTTTTCAGGTCCAATCCACTCATTTTACATATGTGGAAACAGAAAGCTAGAGAGGTTAGTGGCTTGTAACAGTACTCAGAGGTAGTAAGTAACCTGCAGAAGGAAGATTTGAACTTGAGTCTATCAATCCAAGCTTAGTGCTCCCATTTCAATATTCTTTCTAACATACTGCCCTTCTTCCCTAAAATGTTTCGAATTTGCTTGGAAAGGCAAATCTAAAAAAATATGAAGGGTTAAACAACAATGTGAAATAAAGATTCAATAATTGTCGCAAGGGATCCTGAGATTAAGTCCCTGGTAAGTGGCATGTATTGTGGCTATGGATTCAGAGAAGAAAAGCCAGTGCATTAATGTTAAACCTCCATTTAAAATTTGAAGTCATTTAAAAGAGCAATTCATTTTGATATTTACTATCTTAGGAAACAATGCATTTTTTCTTAAATATTCTCATCCATATCACAAATGCTGAGGGGAATGGAGAGAAGGGCACATAAGGAATCCAAGAAATTTTGCATATATCAAGGCAATCTCAAGTCTATTCCTTATTGCATATCCTTTTGTGACTATTAGATATTAAAACTGAGTTTTAACCAGGTTACAAAATCATTATTTTTAATATAGATATTGAGTATATTTTTTTCAACATTCATAACCAGACATGACTGGTGTATGTTTTTGTTTATGTTTGGTAGGGTTATGAGTTACATTTTTGGAGATAGAAGAAAGTGCTAAAATAATATAATGTCATATAATTATAATATATAATTATAGTATATACATAATACATGTATAATATAATAAAAATAATATAATGTTGACTTTAGCACTTAATTTAACCATCACCTTTAGGCTGGACTTTGGTATAAGTAATTGGTCATTAATTTGGAATTAATTGAATGTCTGTAGATGTAAATATATATCACAGCCTACTTTAAAATTATTCTGGTACAAATGTGGTGCGTTTGAATATTCTTCAGCTTTTGCTACTTCATCATTTCTTTCAGAGAACTTTCAACTTCAAAATATTCTTATATTCATGGGCTTTTGATTGATTTCCTGTGTCCAGATATGTATTGAAAACTCTCTAAAGAACTAGATTTCTACACATTGACAAACACAGATGCATACATGTGCGGGCACACACACACACACACACACACACACACACACACACACACACACACACAGCAACAGCCGTAACAACAAATAAATGTATAAAAGAACCTTCTCAAAGATTTTTTAGTAGTGGAGACTATTGAGCTATAAGCCATGGCATGTGTTTATTGTGAGAACTGGGAAAGTGACAGATGTGGAAGGCAGTTCTGAGAGGCCCAATCAGGTCCACAGATAGCTACAACCATGTCTGATTAGGTAGACAGCTCAGATCATCTGTGTGTACAACAGCCTGGAGGTCCCTAATTGTTTTGCAGATCACTTAGCAATTAATGGTGCCATTGTCCTTGGACAGACCATTTTGCAGATCAATATGGCAAAGTCAAAGCTGAGAGGGGACAGAGTGATAGTAACTGAAGTCACTCTATTAATAGATAAGCCCACAAGCAATGGCTGTGTAGTCAGTGGAAGAAGATTGTGTTTCTTTCAGAAACAAGCACAATTTGTATTATCCTAGGGAAATGTCAGGAAAACCTTAACTAGAATTAAAATAAGCACTAAATCAAAAGAGTATTTGTCCTTCAGTCCTAACTATGCTTTCCATTCCTCCTTGGATCTGTTTTCTCATAGTCTGATAACTGTTTTAAAATAATAGTCTCTCAAGTTTCTCTTTAGTGCCCAAGGCATTTTTCAAGCTTTTACCCTATTGTACCACCACTGTTCCCTCTGGCCTCACATCAGAATACATGATAATGTCCGTCCCCCCCCACCAAGACTTCAAGCTTTCAGAGAAGGTGTCTAAAAAAGCCAGCATAAACCTTTTTTAAAAGAGAAGGAACTTAATTTTCCACTCCAGATAACAACATGTGCTTATAAACACATAGGGTTTTAACCAATCCCCCCCCCAAATCTGTCCATCACAATAAAATATACTTAAAACTAGATATTGCCATGGGTTGACAGGCAATGGAATGATGTAGAAGAAATAAATTAAAGGGCTAACTCCAAGTGAAATCTGCATATGTGTGTGTGTGTAGGGGCTAGGAGGGGGCAGGGTTGATAGATTTTAAATACAGCAAAAACAAAGACCTCTTTAAGTAATGATCATAACATATTAAATTGAATTTTCTTAGATGACTTTATAAAATAAAATAGATACTAATGTAAATACTACTGTCCTTTGTTGTAGTAAAAGCAGTAGCAATAATGCTAATAATAATAATAATAAACATATACACAATGTTTTACTGTTTGCAAAGCATTTTTCACATCTTATTTGACCCTCACAACAAACCTGGGAGGTTTGCTCTATTATTATCTTAATTTTATAGATGTTGATGTAAGGGGTTAAATGATCTGCCCAAGGTCACATGATTTGAATTCAAATATTCCTGACTCCAAAGACGTTTTGTCTACTAAACTTGCTTAGATGCTTATAACAATAACAACAGCCGACATTTATACAGAGCCTAAAGGGTTCCAGATTGCTTTACGTATATCTCATTTTATTCTTTATTCATTATTTTATTCTTTATTCTATTCTTGAAACAGGCAGGAGTTTCTGAGGCAGAAGCTTATATTATTCACATTGTATAGACGAGGCAGCTGAGATTCAGAGAAGTAATAAATAAATGTGTTGCCCGTGGTCATAAGAGTTACTAAGTTCCAGTATAAAGGGCCATTCTTCAATCATGTATAATGATGATTAAGGAAAGAGATCATCGGAAGTTTTCTCCCAATGGAGCAGCAGTTACCTTGTGCCCCCTTTGTTTAAGCCAAGGAGTTTTATTAGAAATTTCTGCCCGATTTCTTTTACTGAATGCTTTAAAAGTTTCTATCTCATGCCTTTATTGTTATTACTTGTGAACAAGGTTGACAAAATTTTAATTATGTTTCCATAATATCTGATATTCTTGCTTTGACCATTCTTTTAGTTTTACCACATCTCACTTTGAAATATTTGGTCAACCATGGTAACTAGCCAGTTCTATAAACCTGACACCTTTGTCAGTCTGTGAAGTGTCACATCTAAATTGTTTTAAATCTCACTTCACATGCTTTTGTTTTCTTGTTTTTAATGGAATATTTTTAATTTTTCATGGACTAAATTCATTCAATGTTCTGCCTTTGCTGTGTGACATTTGAGTTTGATATTCTATTATTTGGAAGACTGAAAGGACCATAGAAACCATCTAGTCTAACTCCCTCATTTTCCACATAAGAAAAGTGAATTGAGGAGAGGCTAAGTAATTTAAGTTTATGCAACAGCTGAGCCAAGACTAGAAACTAGCTTCTGTTTTTTTATTACATTATTTATTCCATAATAGCATCTAATCATTGTCCAGTTATGAGTGGGAAGAAACAACTTTAAAAGTTATCAATACAGTATATGTAGATATACATATATGTGTGTATATCTACATATACACATACAAATGCACATTTTATATATGCATAGATAGAAATATGTATATATATATTTAAATATAGATATAGATAAATATGTAGATAGATAAATAGATAAAGACACATCTATTAGAATATGAGTTCTGAAATACATAATGCTGTCCTCTTGGATACACAAACACACATATTATATATATACACACATATTAATATGTAAAATATATACCTATACATAACATAAAAATTGTGTCGATGTGTGTGCTTAAGGAAAAGGTGACCAAAATCATAAGTTTAAGTAAGACACATAGTTATTTTTTTTTAAATAATTGGCTAAAAAATACTACATTCAAAATAGCCTTAGTGTGTTTTTTTTTTCACTTTTCACCTGTCAAATTTTCTCAGTTCATTCTTTGTCTTTCTTTTTGAAGCATGAAAACCCAAGTATGTAGACAGTATGTTGGCAATACAAAGTTTTCATCCTTCACTGTTTTCTACTGAGCTATTTTTTCATCTATCATGCAACTTTTTATGGGTCTCTGATCCGACCAGCAGATGTCAAAATGATTGATGAAGCTGCTGGTCTGAAAACCTTTGGGAACTTGGGTCCCTGGGTGTTTGGACAACAGGGCAATGAAATGCTTTGTGCTTGGAGAAACCTCAGCTCAGAGAGGAAAGATTCAAAGTTACATAAAGTTATGTTCAAATGGGTAAAAAAGTAACTTTTGGAAGAAAATATCCAGCTCCTTATTGGTGTCAGTTGAACTCATACATCGTGCAACAAACTTTGGACCACTCATTTCCACATGCTCCTTATAGAAAATAAAACCCCATACAGTTGACTCTATTAACAATATTTTCTATAACAACCAATGCATCAGTCAAAAACCCCACAGTAATTCCTTTATCTGCACCTCCCTTAATTTATCTCAAACCAAGAATCAGCATGATAGGGTTGTTAAAAGTCCTTAATCTGGAGCCAAGAATATCTGGGTTTGCATCCTAACTCAGATGCCCACTCCTCCCAGAAGCTCCATTTAATGAGGTTGCCCAGGCCAGCTGTCTCTTCATTTCTCATCTGGTTTTACTCCTCAGCACTTCTACTTGCCCTCAGGAATTTCATCATCCTGCAGCATCATGTCAATCCTGAAACTCACTTAGGATTTCCTGCCCTCGGGGGCACTATATGGCTTGGAGAGGGTAGAGTGTGGAGTATGGAGAGCTTCTCCTAGATTTTCCACTGAAGCTGGGTTCCCAGGCCAGCTATTTCTTCATTTTCCACTTACCTCCATTCCTCTTGAGTTTGTCATACTTCCATATTGTGTACCCTCCCTCCCTCCCATCTTCAACTTATTTTTATGTGTTTTCATACCCCATTAGCTTGTGAGCTCCTTGAGGGCAGGGGTGAGGTTTTTTTTTTTTGGTCTATCTTGTTTTTTTGCCGTATTTTGTATTCCTGGCACATAGAAAAGTGCCTGTGTACTTACTGAAAGATCCTAGGCAAGTCACTTGCCCTCTCTCGGCATCAGTTTTAGACCTTTGCATCTATAAGGGGCTTCACTTAGATACACCTAGATCTCCTAACATGAAGGCCCCCTGAATCCTGCTTTTTCTTGTCATGTGGGTGCCAATGACTTCTTTTATTTAGCTACATTGCCAGAACAAGATACATCTTTCAAATTTGACAGACTGAGACAGTCTCTCTCTTGCCTGTATGTTCTTTCCTGCTATGTGGTGAAAGGGTGAGGTTCATAGTCCAGGATATTTTTTGTTTGTTTTTTTATTTTACTCTGATTCCAGAAATGGGTCTGGAGTGTTTCTATTTTGTTTTATTTATCTTTCAAAGTTTTAGGTAGGTATCAGCAGTGATTTCCATGAGAACCAGGAGTTCTAGCCATGGTAACCTTGGGAACCAGGAGTAAAGTCAGGATGTTGCAGCCACCCAGCCTGGCAGAGAAGCCCAGAGAAGCCTGGGTGCCTGGAATTTGAGGAGAGGTGTTGTTGGACTTGGAACTGAGACTGTGTGCAAGCTTCACTAAACTATAAAACTAATCCTCTTGCCCTCCCCTGAGATTGAGGTTGAGGTGGTATAGATGTATGTGTGTATATATGCGGTGGGAAGGGGGGAAGGATAGATTATGTTTCTCTTGTATTGGGGGAATCAATTTATATATTTATAATTGTACTTTTTGAAGTAAACGTTCTTCTGTAAAAGCTAATGCTAGTATTAGTGGCTAAACAGAACTTGAGTTCAGGGGAACAAACCCCTAAAATCAGGGGGAACACCATAGCTAGAACCATTTCCAAAGATCTTAGGCACCCCAACCCCTTTAATGGTAACAGACACAATACCCCAGGGGAGAGTCAAGATGTAAAAAAACATACCTGGCCTTCAGGTAGTGGGGCAGGTGGGGAGGATTGGTCAGTGTTATGTTCTCTGGGCATCAACATCCTCATATGCAAAATGAGAGGTTAGGATTTAAGGACCTCTAAGGTCAATATCTAGAAGTCTGTGAGAATATTAATGTATAGCTTTTAAAATGTATAGCTTTTAAAAGCAATTACAGATTCATTTTCCATTAGGGTTATTAAATACTATTTTAGTAATGCAGTAATTGACTACAACTGAACAAGTGCCCTTCATTTCTCTCCTTCTGTTCAGCTAATCTCTCTGTTTTTGACCTCCAGAAGCCACATATATAAGAAATATGTATTTTCCAAAATATCCATCAATTCAGTACAAGAGTTGGTAAATTCATTTTCTTACCTGGTGGATTGGGTAGTAGAACTGCCAGCATAGGGTGTAGGTCACTAAAAGGCATCTTTAAAACATGAGAAATTCTATACTTTAACTAACTATTGACATATTTGTCCATTTAAATAAAAGAAGGGATCAGACCGAAAAAAGATAGTTCTCCCTTTGACCCCAAACCACCCCCCAATACACACACACACACACACACACACACACACACACACAATTTTCCAGTGAGGGAAAAATGTTAAAATTAGAATGCAAACCTTCCAATCACATGCCAATGAAAATTCAGGTATAACTCATGTAACACAAAATCATGAAATTAAATTTTCCGCAATACTCAAATTGTTTCTTTCTGGCTGCTTGTAGTATTTTCTTCTTGATCTGGGAGCTCTGGAATTTGGTGACAATATTCCTAACAGTTTTCTCTTTGGAATCTTTTTCAGGAGGCAATTGGTGGATTCTTTCAATTTCTATTTTACCCTCTGGCTCTAGAATATCAGGGCAGTTCTCCTTGATAATTTCTTGAAAAATGATATCTACACTCTTTTTTTGGTCATGGCTTTCAGGTAGTCCAATAATTTTTAAATTATCTCTCCTGGATCTATTTTCCAGGTCAGTGGTTTTTCCAATGAGATATTTCACATTGTCTTCCACTTTTTCATTCCTTTGGCTCTGTTTTATATTATCTTGATTTCTCATAAAGTCACTAACTTCCACTGCTCCAATCTAATTTTTAAGCTAGTATTTTCTTCAGTGGTCTTTTGGACCTCCTTTTCCATTTGGCTAATTCTGCCTTTCAAGGCATTCTTCTCCTCATTGGCTTTTCGGAGCTCTTTTGTCATTTGAGTTAGTCTACTTTTTAAGGTGGTGTTGTCTTCAATATTTTTTTCAGTATTTTTTGGGTCTCCTTTAGCAAGTCATTGACTTGTTTTTCATGGTTTTCTCACATCATTCTCATTTCTCTTCCCAATTTTTCCTCTACCTCTCTTAACTTGCTTTTCCAAATCTTTTTTGAGTTCTTCCATGGCCTGAGACCAGTTCATGTTTTTCTTGGAGGCTTTTGATGTGGGCTCTTTGACCTTGTTGACTTCTTCTGGCATTCTGTTTTGGTCTTCTTTGTCACCAAAGAAAGATTCCAAAGTCTGAGTCTGAATCTGAGTGTGTTTTTGCTGCCTGGCCATGTTCCCAGCCAACTTACTTGACCCTTGAGTTTTTCATAGGGGGTATGACTGCTTGTAGAGTATAGAGTACTTTGTCCCAAGCTTGAGGGGCTGCACTGTTGCTTTCAGAGCTATTTCTACACAGCAAGCTCTGCCTCACCAGCGCTCTTCCTCCCCCAAGAACCGCCAACCCGGACTGGACTCAGATGTAAGCAGGCTCTGCACTCCTGCTCTGATCTGCCACTTAATTCCTCCCATCAGGTGGGCCTGGGCCTGGAAGCAACTGCAGCTATAGTTCTGTAGTTGCACCTCCTCCACTGCCAAACCGTGAACTCCTTTCACTTTGTCCCCTGCAGTTTTTCCCACTAACCTTCTCTGTTGTCTTTGGTGTTTGAGGGTTGAGTAGTCTGGTAACTGCCACAGCTCACTGATAGAGGGCTCTAGGGCCTGTTCCGCCTGGCTTCTGGTCTGGTTGGTCCAGGCGCAGCTCTGCTCCCAGCTCCTTGAGCGTTAGACTTTACCGCACAACCATCCATGCGGTCCTGGACTGGAGCCCTGCTTCCCTCTGCTCTTTTGTGGGTTCTGCAGTTCTAGAATTTGTTCAGAGCCATTTTTTATAGGTGTTTGGAGGGACCTGGGGAGGGGAGCTCATGCAAGTCCCTGCTTTCCATTCACCATATTGGCTCCAGCCCCCATGAAATTAAATTTTAATAGAGGAATTTTGAAAACAATTTAATACTTCACTCTAATTGCACTTATGGGGTTTGTAGAATTTGAAGTTCAATAATCCCACTTTGTGCTAGATGACTTATCATATTCAAGGAGAGATAATATTTTATTATATGCCTTAGGTGAGGCAACATGTAATAATAAAAAGAATGCTAGACTTGGAATCAGGGAGATTCAAATACCAAATTTAACACTTTCTCATGTGACCGTTTTTGCAATGCCCCTAATCTTTATAGGCTTTATTTTCTGAATTAATACTACTTTCTTGGTTCTTAGATCCTTATTGAAATGAAAAGCAGAATTAAAGAAATTTTCCTATTTATTTTAATTACTATATTTATTGGGAAATGTCTCTATAAAATGGTGACCTTTAATGGTAAATTTTATCTATCCTAGGAAACAAAGAAAAAAGGATCTACCTACAAAATATCGTATATAAGTGGAATTTATTTTTAAGAACATCCTCTACAGACATCCCAGGAGGGCTGAAATCCCTGGTACCAGAGATCTCAAAGTCTGTGTCTCGAAGTGGGTCAACAGCTATAATGTCACATCAGTGCATGAAAAAGGCAGCAACAATGATGGTTTCTCAGGTCCTTCTTTTATGAAGAAAAGGTTTTTCCTTTAATGTGTATCACTAATGTTTCCCCAGTTTTCATTGCTTACTGTGAGTTCTAGGACAGTGACTGATGGGGAGCAAGGTATTATCTGCTATCTACATTCCCTGATCTATACTTGGTGACTATAATTCATTGAGGAAGTGGAAGAAAATAAAGAAATAGAGAGAATATCTGCCTCACTCTATTTATTGGGCCTACTCTCATGACCTTGGTTAGACTCTGAGAAACTTTCCCAGAACTCCAGAGTGCATTTCTTTTTTTTAAAATTAATTTATTTTAAACTTAAATACACAGTAAGGGAAGAAAAAGAAACATATTATAAACTTAAATACAAAATAAGAAAAGAAAAAAAAAACATTACCATATGCATAGCAGAACATAAGAGAGGATGCAAAATATACAGTAATAAATTCACATTTCAAGGAAGTCTACATAATAAATACTACACATTTTTGTTCAGATCTTTGCTTCTTTGTAAGGTTTCTTTTTAACTCTGTTGTACACTTTTTACTTCATTTTTCCCCTCCCCCGCCCCTCCCCAAGAAGGCTACAATTAAGTGTGGAGAATGCACATACATATACTTAGATATCTATAATCAAACTGTTATATAGACATATACATTTATATGCATCAATGTAAGACCATATTGTACACGTTTGCCCTCTGTTTCTCTGAGGGTGGATAACGTCTAAGTTCACAATTCCAAGTCTTTCCATATTCTTCTAAGTCTACCAACCCATCATTTCCCAAACCAGAGCAATATTTCAATTTTATACCATTTGTTATTTTAAGTAGTCTAAAACAATATTGATTATTAAGGCTGACATATGGTGTTGTTTCCCTATTTTTCTCTTTTGATTAAATCTATTTTAGTTTTAACTTTGTCTGAGATCAAGATTACTACTCCTTCTTTTCTCCCCTAATAAATTCTACTCCTGATCTTTATTTTATGCTTGTATGTATCTTTTATTTCCTATCCCTGCTGACATGTCTACTTTATTTCTACCTGCTATCTTGCCTTCCTGTTACTTAACCTACCCCTTTCCAAAGACCTTTTTTCCCCTTATCCTCTTTTTTCTATCTGAATTTATACTTTTATAGCCTTCCAAATATGTATGTTATTCCTTCTTTAACCCATTCCCATTAATCTAGACATCCTTCTATACTCCTCCTTATCTTATTCTCTCAGTTGCTTGTTTCTTTATAAATTTCCAAGACTTGTTTTTCCCTTCTAAATATATATATTTAAACCAGATCTGATGTTAGTAGGGTTTCCTCAAAAAATTCCTTCCTTATCCTTTCCCCCTTCCCTAGCCCCTTTGCCTTTTGTCTCTTTCTAAATTTAAAAGACTTTTATACATATATATATATATATATACATATATATATACATATATATGTATTGTTTCCTCTTTAACCCATTCCCAGTGAGAGTAGGGTTCCAGAATTATCAGCCCTCCTCCCCCACTTAATTCCTCTGTGTCAGTTCTTCTCATACTTCATTTGTATAAAATAGTTACTATTTTTTATCTTTTCCTGAACAGTTTTACTTTTTAGAATTATACCATACTTAGGTCTACCCTAATTTTTCTTTCAAACTACCCAACTAATACCAATCTTAAACATATGTTTTACATTTGCTCATGCAAAAAGTAAACAGTCTGTCCTTACTGAGTTCCTTGTAATTAGTCTTTGATGTGTACTTTAAATTTCTTTTGAATCCTGTATGTCAAATTTTCTATTAAGTTCAGGATTTTTTGTAACAAAGTCCTGAAAGTATGGCAATTCATCAAATATAGATTTTTTTCATTAAGGATAACTTTGCTGGGTGTGATATTTCCAGCCACAAGCACAGTTCTTTTGCTCTTTGATATATAGTGTTCCAAGAGCTGTAGTCTTTTAGTGTCACCACTGCTAAGTCTTGTGTGATTCTAATTGTGGTTCTGCCATATTCGAATTGTTTTGTTTTTTTCTTTGTTGCTCATAATATTTTCTCCTTGAGTTCGGGGTTTCAGAATTTGACTAAAATATTCCTGTAGGTTTTCTTCATGGGTTCTCTTTTAGGAGTGATTGGTGGATTTTTTTTCTATTTCTACATTCCCCTATTGTTCTAATGCTTTAGGACAATTTAAAAAATATATTTCTTGTATTATAATATCAAGGTTCTTTTTTTGATCATAGATTTCAGGAAGTCTGATTATTCTTATGTTTTCTCTTCTTTATATGTTCTCCAGACCAGTTGTTTTTCCTCTGAGATGTTTTATATTTTCTTCTATTTTTTCATTCTTTATGTATTGCTTTATTATTTCTTGGTTGTATGGCCAACACAGTATTCACAGCACCAATGGTGACTATGAATATGCTGGTGTAGTTCTGAATTGCAAAACATAACAGACTCTCTATATGGAAGACAGAACCAAAACATTTATTTGAATACCAGAAAGCCAAACCCCAACACCAAAAAGCCAAATCCATCATAGCAACAAGGAAGTTAATACACATTATCACTGCAGAGAGCACCACCATCCCAAAGCCTTCTCCCTACTTGGGTTTTCCCACAAACAAACACTCACAGCTAGCCTGCTTACCTGTTTCCTCTCTCTCCCTCCACTCTAACTGCTCTGACCAGCTTCCTCCATTCAGCTCTACCTTTCCTGTTCCACTCTTCCTGTTTTACCCTTCTTGTTCCACCTGTTCAGCCATCTCCTCCCACTACAGGCTTCATGTGACTTAAGCAGGTCACATGGGACTATTAATAAATGGGAAAGATCATCCCATTAAGCAAAAATACATTAGCAATATATTAGTCTCTTATAACTTTGCTGGTTTTCCATTGTCCAATTTTAATTTTCAAGGAGTCATTTTCTTCCTTAAGATTATGGATCTCCTTTTCCAGCTGGTTGACTTTCTTTTCTCAATCTTGTTTTTTGTGGATTGTTCTTATTTTTAAAAAATTCCTCAGTCTCTCTCATTTGATTTCTAAATTTTTTTAAGTTATTCGATGACTTCTTTTTGGGCAAGTGTGTAATTCCAAGCAGAGTGGGACTTTCTGGTTTTTTTTTTTTTTTTTACTGTTTTCTCTTTTGGAATGCTAAGACAATCAAGTGCCTTTAATGAATCTTGCTTTTGCTTGAATCAGGCAGGTAAAGTGAGACCTTTTGGTTTTTTTTTTATTTTGGAGTGCTTCTAAGTACTGAGGTAATCAAGCAGCTTTGATGAGTCTTACCTTTCAAATGTAATGGTAAGGAAAGTGGGATCTATTGTTTTGAAGTGCTTCTCATCACTGAGGCAATCAGGTATCTTTAAGACTTGCCTTTGTTGAGGGGGCAGAGCCAAGATGGCGGCTGGGAAGCAGTGACTGGCGTGAGGTCCCCACCAAGTCCCTCCAAAAACCTATAAAAAAAATGGCTCTGAACCAATTCTAGAGCTGCAGAACCCACAAAGTGGCACAGGGAAGCAGGGTTCCAGCCCAGGACAGCCTGGATGGTCTCTGGGTAAGGTCTGTCCCGCATGGAGCTCCCAGCTCCCAGCTGAGGGTAGTGGAGCTGAGCCAAGCAGAGCCCAGCGTGCGCAGCACGGACCGCGGACCGACCAGACCATGAGCTGAGACCATGAGCTGTGCGGAGAGTGCCTTAGCATCCCGAATTACTGAGCTGTGGCATTTACCAGACCTCACAACCCACAAACAGCAAAAACAACAGAGAAGGTTAGTAGGAAAAGCTGTGGGACTGAGTTTGCGGTTTGGCCACCGCCCCTGGGGCAGCAGAGGTGCGGCAGCTTTAGAAATACAGCTGTAGTTGCTTCTGCCCCCAGGCCCACCTGGTGGGAGGAATTAAGTGGCTGATCAGAGCAGGAGTGAAGAGCCTGCTGAAGATTTAAGCCCAGTCCGGGTAGGGGG
>CM053623.1:271816768-271885067 GCA_028646595.1 Phalanger gymnotis
CAAAAGTAAAAAAGGTTTTTTTTTCATGCAACTAGAAAATAAGATGCACAGGCAATGGGGCATAGAGATTTATCTTGCCCTACAAGAAAGGAAGGGAAGGGGGGATGAGAGGGGAATGGGGTGACAGAGGGGAGTGCAGACTGGGGAACAGGGTAACCAGAGTGTAAGCCATCTTGCAGTGGGGGGCGGGGTGGAAATCAGGAGAAAATTTGTAATTCAAACTCCTGTGAAAATCAATGCTGAAAACTAATAATATTAAAAATAAATAAAAAAAAGACTTGCCTTTGTTTGAATCAAGAGTCATTGATTGGAAGCAAATAGGATGTGGTGCTATTGATTAAAGATCTTTCCCACACCCCTTTCGCTAAGTAGGACCTGAGCCCTCAGGGCCTTGAACAGGGTGCATGAGTTCTGAGATTGGCATTTTGATTTTGGGGGTTCACTCATTTGAAGTGTTGATGATTTGGCCAGAGAAGGCACTGGGTAGCTGTAGGAACTACTCCGTCCCCCTGCTTTGAAAACCCAGATGTTGGTGGCTGTCTGGTAACTATGTATGTAATATCCTGGTCAGACAGCTAGAGTCCTGTCTGTTGATTTCTGTGTGTTATTTGCTCTATTTATATAATTTCCGCTTGTAATTTCTGTTTGTGTTTTCCCTGAAGTTCAGGTTCTTGACTTTTTCCCCCAAACTAAGTGAATAATATGTGTATGTTTAAATAAAGTGAGATGGTTAATCCCTTAAATTTGCTTTCCTTAGAAAAGCAGATTGAAGAACCTCTGCTAGCAGCCATTTTGTGTGCTTTTGTTGGTGGTCTTTAATCTCCACAGCAGCTGCTAGCAATGTTGTTACAAAGTGACCTTTTGATGTTACTCTTTGGGGGTAGGTATAATATCAGTTAAGGTGGGACTTTCTTACTGTCTTAAAATGATTAAGGGTCTTCGATTGAGTCTTACTAGGTGCTAAACCCCAGGCCCGAACCCCTATGTACTAGGTGCTAAACTTATGTGGACATGAAACCCTCAGGGACCTAAGGGGAGTTGCTAAGACCAGAGCCAATAGTAGGAGGCTAAGTTCTGGTTGCTCAGATGATTTTGATGACGGATAAAGAGGGTATAAAAAGCTAGAACAGAGCTATTTGCAGGGATTCTCACTCAGGGAAGAGTGTTGATGTGGAAACTCTGGGCAGTTGTAGTTAAGAGCCCTGCAGCTTGTAAAACAGGATGTTTGGACTGTCTTCAACTCTGGTAACTATGCATTGAGATTTGAATCAGACAAGGCCTGTCTGTTGATGTTTGTAATTTGTTTGTATTTGCTCTGAAGTTCAGGGTGCTGGCTTTTTACCCTGAATTAAGTGAATGATATTTGTATGCTGGATTAAAGTAAGATTGTTAACCCCTTAACACTGTTTTCCTTAGTAAAGGAGATCAACAGAACCTGTGCTGGCAACTTTCTGTGTGCTGGTTGTTGGCGGGTCTTACACCCCTTCAGCAGCCACTAGTAGATTGTTGCAACAGTAGGAGATGTTTTATTTGCTTTGGTATCCTCTTCTTAAAATGACTCTGGTCTTCTCTATTCCTATAGGACCCTTCTATAGTTGGATTGTTTCTCTTTTGCCCACTTATTTTTTTAAATTTGTAGCAGCATATTATTGTAATTACCTCTAGTGCTGGGTTACAGGTGATGGTGCCTCTGACCTCAGATTCTCCTTCAGTTCTGCCCTCTGATCTAGAACCAAAACCAAGAATTTCACCCTCCTGGAAGTGCCCACAGCCAGCAGCATCCCCTTACCACTGCTTCTACACTCATCCTGTGGTTACTTTCACCTAGGGTTGCATATCGGCAGCACAGCTGTGCCTGGCATCCCTTATCAACTGAGGGGGACTCTCAGATTCCTGACTTTTCATAATATCTGGAAGATAAAAATTCCTGTGTCTGGGAATGAGGCTACCTCCCAAACCAGTTAGCTTCAGGGCTCACCACTTGCTATTTCAACAGAACTAGCCTGGAGGAGTTTAAAATTCACAAGGACCAAATCTTGGTCCTGCGACTTTTCTTTGGATGTTCTCCGATTTTTCTAAAAGAACCGCTGTTCTGCCCCAACTCAACCATGTTACATTTGTCCTAAGATACTATTTTGTCTTGTTGTTAGACATATCTGGAGAACTTGGAATTTTCTTTCTTCTTCTTTACTCTTCTTTCTTCTTCTTCCTTTTATTTATTTATTCATTTATTTGTTCATTCATTCATTTATTTATCCATTCATTCATTCATCCATTCATTTGTTCACAAATTCATTCATTCAGTCATTTGTCCATTTATTTATTTATCTATCTATTTATTTTTGCATCTATGCATTTATTTATTTATTTATTTATTTGTTTGTTTGTTTGTTTATTTGTTTATTTATTTATTTATTGGGTGAGGTAGCTGGGATTAAGCAACTTGCCCTGGGTCACACAGTTAAGTGTTTGAGACAGGATTTAAATTCAGGTCCTCCTGATTCCAAAGCCAGAACTCTATCCACTGCACTACCTAGTTGCTCTAAGCTTTGAATTTTCTGACCTACTCCACCACCTCCCCAGTATCCTCTGTCCTCCATAGTATATTTCTTTAATGAAAGCTCTAAGTAAAAGCCAAAATGGGTCAATTTTCAGGTCAAGGTTTTGTTTTGTTTTGTTTTGAATACTTCGTACATTGGAATCTATGTGATAAGTCAGGAGGCAATTATTGGGGCTAGAAAACCTAATACAATTTTGTTTCTTTGATAAGGAGGGGATAACAATATTTGTTATGGTTACCTCACACTGTTATTATTAGGATATTCCTTTGATAACCTGAATGTGAAATATTTATTATTTATCATAAGTGAACACTGACAATTTGGCGATGTCCAACAGAGATTAAGATTTGTCAAAACCTGTTCAATTCCTGATGAACATATCCACATAAGGTAAATATGAAATATTTGATTGAGAAAAGTGTCTCTACAGTTGTGGCTTTTTGGTTTATCAATCATCATTAAGGTTCTATATAGCTATTTATGACAGAAAATACTGGGAAAAGCTTGAAAGGCTAAGCAAGGATTAAAAACTTCAGTCCTTAGCTTTATGTATTGCTATCTTTTTCTTTTCTATTCATTTTAACAACTTGAAAGGTGATTAAAAACTTGAACAAAATAGCTAAAAGTTTCCACTTCTCAATTTGAATGTAACCTATGCAAGCTTGATACTTACATTGCTGAGATTTCTAATACTCTGCCATATTTTCACTTTGAGTCATTGTATTTATGATTGTTTGAGGATAATAGTTTCATTAATGTTTTAGCTATTTAATTTTTCTTTAAATATATGACCTTAATAAACCCAATTTTCTCAAATTCAAAAATTGTTATTGCCTTCCTTCTTTCCTTCATTTCTTCAAACAAAGGGAAACATGTCACTCTTTTCTAGGAAAAAGAAAAACATTTCCCCCATTCCTTCAAATCTATCCCTTAATTACATCTATGCCATCTCTTCTAGGACCTTGTTCACTCAATTATTTTGTCTTTCTCCAGTCAATTCAATCTCTCCATCTCTATTTTCGCTCAGCATACCAACATAAAAAAAATTCTCTCCTGTACTAAAAGCAAGATGAGCAAACAAAATAACTTGAATTTCTCCCAATTATCCCCTCTCCAACAATTTTATTTCTCTCCTCATTTGGCAGAAACTTTTTCATGTTTAATGTTTATACCCACCATTTCTACTTCATTCAGTATCTATTGTCTATTTACACAACCCATCCTTGCAATAGGACCGTCTTATAGGTAAATCCAATGACTTTTTTCACATTTCACATTTTCATTGCTCTCTCCTGGGCTCTAATATTAGGGTAAGTAGTTGTTAGACAATTGTCAATGGCCTGTTAGATATTTCTACTTTTGATAATTTCACTTTTATTACAAACTCAATATGCATATGTGTAATGGCAAGCAGGGTGGGACTTTTTGCTATTTATTTTTTGTTTTGGAGTTCTTCTCAGCACTAAGGTAATCAAGTTACTTTGAATCTTGCCTTTGTTTCAATCAAGAGTATTTGATTGAATCGGGAGTCTTTGATGACCTGCTTAGGTCACAGGAAGGCCTGGTTCTCATGGGTTTGAGTCACATGGTTGTGATGCCCTCTGTTCCTGAAAAAAGTGTATATACACTCTGAGATTAGCATTTTGCTTGGTGCTCACTCATTGAAAGAGTGCTGGTGTGGAGACTTTGGGTAGCCAATAAGGACTCCCATGGCTTTGAAAACCCAGATGTTGGTGCTTCTCTCTCTAGTAACTATGTATATATGTACTGCTATGGTCAGACAAAAGACTGTCCATTGATTTGTGTTATTTGTTCTGTTTATATAATTTCTGCTTGCAATTTCTTTTTGTGTTTTCTCTGAAGTTCAGGGAGCTGACTTTGTCCCCTGAACTAAGTGAATGATACATATATGTTTAATTAAACTGAGATTGCAAAACCCCTTAAAGTTGCTTTCCCTAGAAAAGCAGATCAAAGAACCTGCGCTAGCAGCCCTCCTGTGTACTGGTGTTATTGGCCTTACATGGGCACAGCAGCTGCAAGTAACATTTTTGTTACAATATGTGACTTTGAAACCAGCAAGACCCAGGTACAAACTTTGCCTCCAATATGTGCTGAATGTATTTCACTAGGCAGTGATTCTCAAAATATTATTAGTGGAATCAAAACTATTGTCATAATAACATTGGCATTATTCTTTTATTTTTACATTTCTTGCACTTATTTTTAACATCCTTTTAGTCATTGCCCAATTGATGGGCATGCCCTCAATTTCCATTTCTTAGCCACAACAATAAAAGCTGTTATAATATTTTTTGCATGTATAGGTCCTTTTACTTCTTTTATCCCTTTAGTATAAAGACCTAGTAGTGGTATTGATTGAACAAGGGGGTATACATAGTTTTATAGACCTTTGGGCATAGATTTAAATTGTTCTCCATAATAATTGGACGAGTTGACAACTGTACCAACTATACATTAGTGTCTCTATTTTCCCATGTCCCCTCCAGCATTTGTCTTTTGTCTTTGCTGTCATGTTAACTAATCTATGTGTGAGAATATACCTCAGAGTGATTCTAATTTGTGTTCCTCTTATCAATAGTGATTTAAAATATTTTTTTCATTTAAATACAGATAGCTTTAATTTCTTGTGAAAACTAGCTTCTACTATCGCTTGACCACTTGTCAACTGGGAGATGGCTCTTTCTTTTTAATAAATTTGACTCAGTTGCCTATATATTTGAGCAATAACATCTCTATCAGAGAAACTTGCTGTCATTTTTTATAGTACTTCATTGTCTTATTGCACCTTTTGGCAAAATATAATTTTCTAGCTTATCTCTTTTAATTATGTCTATTTTTTGCTTTTGCTTTGTCTGAGATTATGATTGCTATCCCTTCTGCTTCAGCACCTTACTTTAATTCTGTATATCTCTCTATCTCTCTCTCTCTTTCTCTCTCTCTCTCTCTCTGTGTGTGTGTGTGAACAGCATATTATGGATTTTGGTTTGGGAACAATATTCCTAAGAGTTTTCATTTTGGGATCTCTTTTAGTAGGCGATTAGCAGAGGCTTTCAATTTCTACTTTACCTTCTGGCTCTAAGATATCAGTCAGTTTTCCCTTATAATTTCTTGAACTACAATATCTAGCCTCTTTCTTTTATCACAGCTTTCAGGTAGTCCAATAATTCTTATCTCTCAACCTGTTTCCCAGGTCAGTTGTTTTTCCTATGAAATATTTCACATTTTCTTTTATTTTTTTCCTTCCTTTGACTTTGTTTTATTGTTTCTTAATGTATCATGAAGGCATTAAATTCCACTTGCTCAATTCTACATTCTAAGGAATTATTTTCTTTAGTGAACTTTTTATGCCCTTTTCTATTTGCCCAATTCTGGTTTTTTAAGTATTAATGTTTTTCAATAATTTTTGTACCTCATTTACCAAGTTGTTTATTCTATTATCAAAATTTTCTTGCATCTCTCTCTCATTTCTTTTCCCAATTTTTCTCTCTCCCACTACTATCTCTCTAATTTTAGCCATTCAAAAACTTCTTGTTCAACTTGTGTCCTAGTTAGATTTTTTTGTGTGGCTTTCTTTGTAGCTGTTTTTATATCATTGCCTTCTTAGTTTGTGTCTTTGTCTTCCTTCCCACAATTGTAGATGTTTACAGTCATGTTTTTCTTGTTGTTGTTTGATTATTTTTCTATCCTATTTCTTGTCTTTTAACATTATGTTAAAGTTTGAGGGGAGGGATTGTCCTAAGCTTGAGGCTTTTTTTTTTGTGATACTGTTTTCAGAGATTTGAAGGTTAGTTTTGAGAGTCAGCAAGGTTTTGATTCTTCCAAGGTTGTTTGATCTTAAGAGTGGTGTGATCAATACTCTCCTGGTCTGCATTCTCATCTTTACCCAAGAATGGCCCCTGCCCCCATCCCCTACCCAACCTCCAAAAACATCATTGCTAGCAGTCCTCTTATCCCTTGAACTGAGACCACAACCTCAGATCCCGTAAAGCCTCAAGTACTCATTTTCCTTTCTGTTCTCAAACCAAGACCAGAACCTCCACTCCTTTATAACCAACCAGAAGTGTTCCCCTCCACTATCAAACTGCAACCCAGAATTGCACATAGGCAATAGATGTGCCAACCAGCACCCAGTCCTTCACTCAGTGACAGCTTAGAGTACTTTGCAACATCTTTTTGGTCAATTGTCTGGACCCACCCACCCCCACCTCACTAATGTCTCTAGGCTGAGAGCTGTCTCCACTGCCACTGCTGATACTGTCACAGAAGTTTGTGAGGCCCACAGCTGTTGGTGTTGCCATGTAAAATCTTGATTGCCCCCCGAACACATGTCACAGATTTCTACTGATGATCTCATAAGTTGTCTTGGGATGTTGGCTATGCAGCTCTGGAGTTTCATTTGGGGAGTTATTTCAAAGGTGCTTAGAGAAGAATGCTGGGAGAGTTCAGCTGGATTGCTGCCTCTACTCCTAAATCTTTACTCTGCCCAACAATGCAGATTTTATGTAATCCATTTTTATTTCTAATATGGTAAATATTGATAGATATAAAGCATTTAAAGAATAGCTCTTTGGGATCCTCAATAATTTGTGAGAGTGTCAAAGGATCACGATATCAAAATGCTTTGAGAAGCATGCTCTGGGCAACTCTTTAGGTTTACAAATTGTTGGGAAGGGGCTGAGTGGCCTGCATTGTTTGAGGTTATTTTCACTCTTGAGAATTCCCTATGCACATGAAATCACAGGTCCTATCCCCTCCTCTTTTCTTTTTCTGCATAAATAGATACATATACACAAAACCAGGTAGATGGATAGATATACATACATGCCTTTATTATAGCATAAGTATGAGATTAAGTAATACAATATTGTAATAAATTATAACAAATGTTATACAATATAATAATATATTTTATATAATTATATTATACACAAAATTAGACTCATTATTCTGACTTTGTTCTTGACTTCCCCATTTCAGATTAATGGACCTTGAGGGTGATCTTGTTATAAAATCTGAAACCTCATTAATTACTAGAGTGGATTCAGCTGATTCGGCTGGCTTGGCAGTGTCGCCTTTCTCCATCTTTGCTCCATAGGCATTTCTACTGAAATTTAACATTTAATGTAACCTTAATTTTAACTGAATACAACTCTTATCCAGGCTCTATTGCTATTTTCAACTCTATATCCTGTGATTCATGTGTTGGAATGACCACATATATGTTCTTTAAATCTATAACAGAAATATTCTGCCATTCACCCTTTCATTCAGGCCAACATTTAAATGTTACCTGATCTCTGGAAAAATTCTCTGGCATCTGTTTCATTTAGAGATGGATTACTACCCTCTTATTTACTTATTAATATGTCCTTGCTTTCTGTCTTTACACATGTGGATCCCTGGGTTAGTCCTCCTGATAATTTCTATTGACGTCCTTTGGATAGGTTACTTAAATTCTGCGGGACCTTGATCATTTGGATCTATATAAAGAGGTAGCTAGATAGTGCAGTAAAGAGAATATAGGATTTTGATTCAGAAAGACCTGAATTTGAATCCTGTCTCTGACATATGTTAGCTATGTTACCCTGGGTGAATCATTTAAATTTTCCAAGGTCTCTGAATTGACAATTTCTTAATTTCTTTAAACACACACACACACACACACACACACACACACACACACACACACAGCAAAAACCAGCCTTCTTACTCTGTCACTCTAACTCCCCCACTTGAGAATTAAAGAAAAGCAAACCACCTTATAGACATATATAGTCATTCTGAACAATTGTGCACATTGGCCATATTATTTTTTTCTTCTTTCTTTCCTCTAAGTCCTTTACCTCTCTATCAGATTGAACTTTCCCACTGTTTACATTCTTAAGAACATCAACGTGTAACAGAACTACTCCCAGACCTCATTTAATTAGACTCCCTCTATGACCCCTCATGATCACACACAAATGACCTGATGTCCTCTGATGGGGAGGGTGGGGCAGGCATATGTGTCATCTTCATATTTAGAAAATATATTATATTAGAATTTGTATTAGAAAATATTTATATATTAGAAAATATATTTATGTTAGAAAATAAGCAGTTTATCCTTGTTTAGTCAATTATTATTTCCCTTTCATGTTTACCTTTTTATATTTCTCATGACTCTTATGTTTGAATTTAAAAGTTTCCCTTAAAATCTGTTCTTTTCATCAGGAATGCTTGGAGGTCCATTTCCCCACCCTTATCCCCAACCCTACCTCAACACTATAGCATTACACTCAATTTTTCTTGGTAAGGAATTCTTGCCTGTAAGTTCACACCCTATAGCTTCTAGAATATCATATTCTTTTTCTTTATAGTAGTGAATCACGCTAAGTCATGGGGGATCCTGATTGTGGCTCCTTGGTAATTTAATTTTTTTCTGGCTCCTTTTGGTGTTTTTCCTTTGACCTGGAAATTCTGGATTTTGGTTATAATGTTTCTGTGAGCTTTTATTTTGAAGATTATTTCAGTAGTTAATCAATGGATTCTTTTGGTTTTTCACTTTACCCTCTAAGAGATCTGGGCCTTTTTAGTTTAAGATTTCTTGAAATATGATGTCTAGGCTCTTTTTGTTATCATGGTGTTCAGATAATGAAATAACTTTTTTTAAAAAAAAATTTCTTGAACTTTTTTCCCCTGGTTATTTGTTTGTCTTATGAGATGATTGTTTTTAATTTTTTTTTTATTTTTAGTTCACAGCATTCAACTCCACAAGTTTTTGAGTTCCAAATTTTCTCCCCCTTCTTCTCCTCCCCCTTTCCCCCAAGATAGCATGTAATCTGATATAGGTTTTTTTTACATGTACTTTCACATTAAACTTATTTACACAACAGTCAAGTTGTAAAGAAGAATTATAACCAATGGAATGAACCATGAGAAAGAAGAAACAAAACCAAAAAAGAAAAAAAAAAAGAGAGAGAGCAAATAGTTTGCCTCAATCTCCATTCAGATTCTGTAATTCTTTCTCTTGATGTGGATAGCTTTTTCCATCATGAGTCTTTTGGAGCTGTCTTAGAACCTTTATTGCTGAGAAGAGCCAAGTCCATCAAAGTTAGTTATCACAGGTACCGTGTGTTTGTAATTGTGTAGAAGGTTCTCTTGGTTCTGCTCCCCTCCCTCAGCATCAGATCACATAAGTCTTTCCAGGTTATTATGAAGCCTATTTGCCCCTCATTTCTTATAGAACAATAGTATCACATTATATTCACATACCACAACTTGTTTAGCCTTTCACCAAATGATGGACATTCCCTTGATTTCCAATTCTTTGATACCACTAAAAGAGCTGCTTTAAATATTTTTGTACATATGTGTCCATTTCTCATTTGTATGATCTCTTTGGGATACAGCCCTAGGAGTGGTATTTCTGGATCAAAAGGCATGCAAATTTTTATAGCCCTTTCGACATAGTTCCAAATTGTTCTTCGGAATGGCTGGATCAGTTCACAACTCCACCAACAATGTAACAGTTTTCCAATTTCCCCACCTCCTCTTCAGCCTTTATCATTTTCCTGTATTGTCATGTTAGCCAATCTGATCCTGTATTGTCATGTTAGCCAATCTGACAGGAGAGATGAGGTACCTAAGAGTTGTTTTGATTTGCATTTTTCAAATCAATAGTGATTTAGAACATTTTTTCATATGACTATAGATATCTTTAATTTCTTCCTCTAAAAACTACCTGTTCATATTCTTTGGGATATTAGGTACTTTATATTTTCTTCTGTTTTTTTTCTGAGCCTAATTTTTAGGGATTTTGATCCTTTGCCAAGGTTTTATCCTTCTTGTGAAAAACTGGTAATTCTTTTTCGAATTTCAAATATGTATGAAACTAAGCTAAATTTATAAGAATAGAACCTTTGCCCAATTGATACATGGTCAATGGATACAAACACGCAGAGTTTTATATTGTTTCAGGAACTCAGGGCCTCGTAAGTGCTCCTAAAATGGCCTGATCCAGAGCAAAGTCTGATTGTTGTCCACCTAGTCTTAGTTCTACAAGTATTTTACCTGATTCTCCCTCAGAGCAAGAATAGAATGTTGCTGGATTCAGCCCTTATTACTCAACTAGGAAGTTCCAGAGCTCTAAGGTCAAGGAGAAAATATTGCAAGTATTGAAAAAGAAAAAAATTCTAACATCATGGAGCCACACTCAGAAAAACATAAGATTTAGCAACTTCTACGTTAAAGGATTGGTAGGCTTGGAACATGATGTTCTGGAGGGCAAAAGAGCTAGAGTTACAACCAAGAATTACCTACCCAGCAAAAATGAGTATAATCCTTCTGGGAAAAATGGATATTAAACGAACTAGAGGACTTTCAAATATTCCTGATGCAAAGACCAGAGCTGAATAGAAAATTTGACTTTCAAATATAAGATGCAAAAGAAGCATAAAAAGGTAAACAGGAAAGAGGAACTATAAGAGATTCAATAAGTTTAAATTGTTTATATTATTACATGGGAGAATGATATTTATAACTCTTAAAATCTTTTTTTTTTAATTATTAGGGCAGTTAGAAGGAATATACATAGACAGATAGCGGAGGTTTAAGTTGAATGTGCTGGCAGGATTATCTTAAAAAAATATTAAGAGATGAGAAAGAAGAATGCCCTGGGAGAAGGGGAAAGGGAGAGGTAGAATGAGATAAATTATCAGACATATAAAAAGTCTGAAAGAGATTTTACAGTGGAGGGGAAAATGGGGGAAGTGGGGAGGGGCAGACATAAGCATAACTCTCATTGGAATTGACTCAAAGAGGGAATAATATACACATTTAGTTCAGTATAGAAATCTGTCTTACCATAAGAGCAGGGGGGTGAGGAACTGATAGAAGGGAGGGCAGTTTTGGGGGAAAAATGCTCTAAATCACTGTTGATTAGAGAAATGCAAATCAAAACAACTCTCAGTCAGAAGCAAAACATTTCTGAGAATGGACAGGTTAAAAGGAAAGAGGATATACAGGAGGAAAATAGGTTGGAAGGAAATATATAACTGGTAATCATTACTGTAAAAAAAATAGTGCATTTCTCTAATAATGACTTCATTTCTCAAACATATAGAAAACAGCCAAATTTGTAGACATAAGAGCCATTCATCAATTGATAAATGATCAAATGATGAGGAGGCAGTTTTCAGACAAAGTAATCAAAGCTGTTTATAGTCATGTGAAAAAAAAAGATCCGAATCACTATTAATGAGAGAAATGCAAATTAAAACAACTCTGAGCTACTACCTCACACTTGTCCAATTGGCAAATATTACATAAAAGGAAAATGACAAATACTAGAGAGGATGTGGGGAAATTAAAACATTAATGTACTATTGGTGAAGTTGCATACTGATTCAACTATTCTGGTTAGCAATTTGGAAGTATGCCCAAAGGGCTCTAAAATCATGCATACCTTTTGAGTAAGCAATTCCACTACTAGGTCTGTATCCCTAAAAGCTAAACAGCAAAAAGGAAAAGACCTAAGTGTACAAAAATATTTATAACCGATCTTTTAATGGTGTCAAAGAATTGGAAATTGAGGGGATGCCCATCAATTGGAGTGTGGATGAAGAAGTTGTTGTATATAACTGTGATGGAGTATTACTGTGCTTTAAAAAACAATGAGCAAGATGCTCTCAGAAAAAAAAAAAACAGAAAAATTTACATGCACAGATGCAAAGTGAAATGAACAGAACCAGGAGAACATTGTACACAGTAACAGCAATATTGTATGATGATCTAATATGATCATCTTAGCTATTCTCACCAATACAATGATCCAAGACAATTCTGTAGGACATGTGATGAAAGGTGCTGTCCATCTCTAGAGAACTGGTAGAGCCTGAATGCAGATCAAACATACTTTTAAATATTTATTGTCTGTTTTCTTTCACAGAATGACTTACATAATTGTTTAGCATGACCTCATGTCAAATTGCTTGCCTTTGAGGATCATTTAATACATTTTATATCATTTTTTGTAACTTTCAGTAAGGGACAGAGCCTTTTATTAATGATCAACTAAAAGAAGAGCTGAACCCAAGCTTCTTTGTTCTCTGAGTTTACCCTCTTCTTATGTCAACAAGCCCACATGGGGCTCATTTAAGAGCATTCTTTCCTCTGTCCATGGCCATTAAGAGTGAGAATCTTTATCCCAGACACTATCTTGAATTATGTCACTTTTTCTTATCTTAATATTTTATGGACATATACTGTTATGGAATGTTAATGGTAAATTAAACACAGAGATCCTGGGTTGTAATTCCAACTGACACTTTGTCATCTATCCTGACTTATTGTATTTACAACCTATTCCATTAAGGAAAATCCCTGTTTTGTATCATGGTTAAACATACATGGGGATCATAAAAGTGAAGTAATACAGACTTGCTGAGTCTGTTAAAGAAAACTGTATTTAAGCTTTCTCATCTCTTTGTTCAGCAGTCAGATTTTGTCTGGCTCCCTGCATGCATGTCCACTATGCTTTAAGGGAACATAATAAGCAATATGCATATTTCTATCTCCTAGCCTGTTTGCCTCCTTTAACCAAACTTTCAGGTTAACACCTTCTTCATGAGGGGTAGGGAGGGAAAGGAACGAGGAAGAGAATTTGGAACTCAAAATTTGAATAAAAAAAGAATGTTAAAATTGTTTTTATCTGTAATTGGGAAAAATAAAATATTAAATAAGATTTTTAAAAAATCATGTTAATGTTAAATTTCTCTATAGGTTATAATAATTATAATAATAACAACTAGAAATGTTCTCCTTTCAGATATGGGCAATTTTGCCAATTGAAATGGATGGAAACAAGAGGACTTCTGAGAAAAATACTGAGAAACCCAACAAAGAACAGAAAGTAATTTACTGAGGGGAAAAATGATCACTGTGCCTTGTTTTCTAGCATCTAATCTGCATGTAACTAAATTTGAAAGGAAAAACTGGGAATCAGGTCCCTAGAAATATTTGGTGACTACAGGGTAAGTATATATTGCCTAGTTATGGTTCAGCCGTCAGAAGTAGAGATATTTATTTCTCACCATGAGAAAGAGTTAGATCATCTCACTATTGAAACCTTGCTTAGGAATTACAAAGTAATTTAGAGATCATAGAAAGCTCAGTGTTCAGAAGAATTCAGAAGAACATATCATCCCATGAGAGACCTCTGATTCAGTGTAAAGAAAGACTTCGCAGTCACTTAACTTCGCTGGGCTTCAATTTTATCATTTATAAAAATAGAGGTTTGGATAAAATGGTCTCTGAATTATTTTCAAGCTTTAGAACTACAATCTTACAAATGTGCACTGCTATTTGTTTTCTTGAAAGAGTATATTGAAAGAAGATAGACTTTACCTTTGAAACAAATGACTGACAGATTCCAACTAAGGAAATTAGTGGCACAAAGTCTGTTTATCCCAGTCATAGGATTTCTGCTTTTGTCCAAAGAACATAGCATTACTTCAGCTGTACTGAAGAGGTATGATGTTGGCGAAAGTAGTGACCAAAGAAAAAAAGAATGACCCAGAAGATGAGTAGTTTAAGTGGAATATTCTAAGGAGAAGGGATCTCATCTATCAGTGAATTGTTATGTAGAATGTTGCTGAGGAAAACAAAAGAAATCAGGGTCAGAATCCAGAGTTTCGAGTTACCCAAGGCTAATGTGTTCCTTATGCATAGGCTTTTTCCTATTGCTTCCTTATGTTTATGCCTACTCTTCTCCATAGACCCTTTGTGTCTCATTAGGAAAGCATGATTTATCCTACTCATTTTTATCTATTTTTTTAATTTAATACATATTTCTGATAATAGTTCATCATGGATATTTGTATACTGGGGCTCAGAAGCTACAGAACTGAGCCTAATGTTAGGATGCTAATAGGGAGTAGTGGCTTCCTCTCCTGGGGAACCCCTGACCTATCAGCGATGGTGCCAGATACATTCCTACATGAAAATAATAATAATAATGTCTTACATTCATTTATCTGTTTAATATTAAAATACTATCATCTTCCTCTTAAAGATACAGAAATTGTAGCTTGTACAGCAGATTTAGATTTATTTCTTCATTTTGCATATAAGGAAACTGAGACCCAAAGACGTTAAATTCCTTTGAATGGCATCCCATATTAGAAACTATCAAAGTTAGGATTAAATTCTGGCTATCTAACTCAAAGTTCAGTTCTCCAGATTTCGAAAAATGCCAACTGAAAGAAGAGAGTCTAATTCATTGGCATCCTTATTGGCCTTAGTGAGTCATGAGAGCGGTAACAAACTTCATAGGAGAGTACAGTGAACAGTAAAATTATTGATGTAAATCTAACTTCCATTTGCAGAAAGACTCAGGACCATTTTTGTAATCTCTCTTTACCCTTAGGTGAAAGTAACTATCACCGAAAAAAATCAATATAGGAAGAATATTTTAAAATATGCCTATAGCAAGAATCAGAAGTGTTCTATTTTCTGTAGCAAATTCGGAAGTTATCATAAAGGTCAATCAAATATACTTCCCAATAGCTCTTTTATTAAGAAAAGCTATATAGAATGCTTGCAGTCCTTGGTGAAAATAATATGTCAAGTCAATATTCTTTTTGCTGGAAAATTAAACTGATATTTATACTAGGAATAAGAAACTGAAAAAAAATTCATGGAATTTTAACTTTTTCACCTCTCAGAAAAATTCGGACTGTAATTGTGATATTGTACTTGGTTCATAGACCTTCATTTGAAGAAGTTTTTACGTTGTAATTGAATGTTTTTTATTTAGGTTTTTTTATTTTTTTCCTTTCTAATGAAGAAAGCACATTCAGGAATTAGGAACTGGAGATAAAATGTACAACCTTATCTTTCCTCTAACAGAATCATGCTTCAGTGGAGAAGTGTGCAGAAGTAGTCAGTATATGATATAGTTGTCCTCCTCCATTCTCTAAGAAGACCAAAATGACATCACTATGTTGGAGTCAAGGCATAGTGTGTCTGACTGTAGCTGATGAGAGAAATATGAGATCAGAAGGCTCTAACACAGGTCAGGCATAAACAGCACACATGAACTTTGCAGTGGAGAGGTCTTTAAATTTGCACATCTTATATTTCTTTTGAACTATTGCAATTCTGCTTTGCTCATACAGCACAGCACCTTCTTTGATGCAGTCACATCATGCTGGGTGGTCTTTTGACAGTGTACCCCCAGTCATGCAATTGATTTCCAAAATTCTTCCGAGAGACCATGATATGAATGAATCAATAAAGGAATATGAATGAAAGAATGAGTTAAAAAGAAAAAAAAACACACTTTTAAGTGTTTACTCTGTGCTAGCATTTGTGTTAAGAATTGGAAATATGAGGAAAAGCAAAGCAGATAGCCATTGTCCTCAAGGAACTTATTTTCTAATTGGGCAATACAATACATAAAAGGTATGTAACGTAAGGCAAGGTAAGATAAGGTAAAAGCTTAGTTATTGGATGTCAGGGTACTGAAGGTAGAATCAGAATTCCAATCTGAGAAGGAAGAAGGAGGTCAGAGTGAAAATAGTATAGATTTGTGAATTTCTAGGATTTGGCATTGTGGCCTGATTTCAGATCACCATGATCTTTCCTCTTTTTTTTTTTTTTATGAATTCCTATAGCATTTATTTCTTATGCCTTTTATTTGGTCCTGGGCATACATAGTACAATTATTTGTATGTATTTATTTTTTCTTTTTTTCATATTATTTTTAAAAGTCCTGCATATACTGTAAGATCCTATACTAGCAACAAAATGAGAGAGAAAAAGCTACAGAAGAGTGATAGAGTTGTAAAGCATGTAAAGCATGCTGCAAGCATCTTCAGAAAAAGCCCCAGGTTTTCAAATCTGACACCATCAGGAGCCCTCTGAAAAATAAATTACAAAAAAAGGCTGTTTGAAAAGAGAGATTAAATATAATTTCTTCTCAGGTGCCCAAGCAGGGCTTTGCTAGCTCCTCATTCCAAGAATTGGCTGCTTTGGGGGTATATTTGTCATCAGTTTCATTAATTTTGCAGTCTGATTTTTTTCTTCATTGTTTTTGTTATTTTACCCCAGTCTTCCTGAATCTTCTTCAACTCTTTAAATCTAAGTTTCTTCAGATCAGCTGTGCTCAGGTCAATCTGTTTATCATATCTGAGCTCATATACTTGACTATTTTTCTTCTTCAGTTTTTCATAGATCTTCTAAACAGTAATGTGGTGGCTCAGGGGCTTTGACACTTCATTTATTGATCTCAGTGGATGAATCACTGCTGGCTCCGATGTAATAACATAAATGGTTTTCTTTTCCTTTTGTTTCATTGCAAAACTTGATAAGTTCATTCTTGACATTGCTTGGGGAAATGGGACATCTCTGTTTCTAAGATTCTGGTAAAATATGACTAGAAAAGAAATTCATACTTTATAATCCTAAGGGTCTGGCTCCCAACTTGTAATACAGCTGGGGCAACACTACTGCAAACCCTTGGGTGGCCCATATCTTTCTGCTCTTTTTGTCTTGTCCACTCTATCTCTGTTTTTATATTTTCTTTCTATTTCCTGGTTCCCAAACTAGATTGTGAGGGTTGTATCTTTGTATTTCAAGTACCTGAAACAGTGATTTGTGCATAACGGACTTTTGATAAATGTTTATGGACTAAAATCTTCAAAATAAATCAAATATCTATGACACTTTCATTCTAATGTCTGTTATTCACCCTCAGTAGAAGATGCTGAAGCAGTGACAAAGCAAGATAGTGATTGGTTATGGCTTTGACCCCTCTCCTGCTTTGTAACATGTAGGCTTGTATAAAATCTAGTATGCACATACTTTAAGAAAGTGTGATATGATTGCATAGCATTAAAATGTTGTTTGTTACAATTGTAATAAAAATGTGCCATATCAATAAAAAAAAAGAAAGATAGGAATAGCTATTCGAAATTTGATCATAGAAAGAGAGAAGAGAAACGAGTATGTGAGATGCAGTTGAGAGCTGGTCTCTACTTAGGACCTTTTTACAGAAAACAACTAAAGGGACTTTTAATACAAAGATTTTTGCTAATTATGAGTCAAAGGCAAATGAGAAAATTAGTACTACATCAAAGAAAAAACAAGGGAAGCCGTAGGGGCATAAAAGGAAGGGAAATTTATTAGGAATAAATTCTCACTCAGAATTCTCTTTCACCACAAATTGGTACGGTGAACAAGCCAAGAACTATGCTATGAGAGTTAGCTACATGACAGCAAACGTGAACTAGAAGACCTAAAAATTTATTCCCAAGTGTAGTTTGTAAAAGAAATTTTGCAAAAGTTTACAAAGAAGGAAGTAGTTTGAATTTGTGCCAGTATCAAATTCTGCATATCAACCTCATTCAACTTGCTCTCCCAATTAAAGGAGAAAGTAAAAGGGATGGGAGAATGCCTCTTCTGTCTTGAGGCTACAAAAAGAATGAACAGTTCCTCTGAAGTGTAACAGCTGCAGGCATTTCTCTGAAGGGCAAAGTGGGCAAGCTGGTACTTGCTCCTTTCTATTTCCTCTTCCCTTTGGGAAAGAGAAGAACTGAATCCTTCCTAGACCTCATCTACCATATTTTCCCATGTATAAGACACACCTTAATTTTGGGGCCCAAATTTGAAAAAAAAATGTATTACATAAAGTTATTGAACTCAAGTTTTATTCATCTGTTTATAGCTTTCAGGCATCTTTTTGGGCAAGTCTGGTGCATATACGCATGCTTAGTCCATTCTATTTAATGAACCTGAAGCACCAATCGTGTCTTCTTTTGAAATCAGTAATTTCTTTTTCATCAGCAATTCTTCTTGTCTGATGCTGAACCGTCTTTGTGGACACAGGAATTCCAATTGCCCTTTGCTCTTCAATCCATATCTTCAATTCCCTCTCTAAATCAGGCCATTTTGCTGAGTTGTCTCTCAGGGCCTTCTTCTGCCGTGGCATTTTCAGTAGCGTTTCTTCTTTCTATAGCCAGTCTCGGATTGTTTTCTCAGTTGGAGGAGGACCAAACTTATGTTCAGCAGCATGATTTACGTTCATCAACACTATATGAAAATCTTTTCTGAGCCATTTCTCAGCAGAACATGGAAACATGTTAACATAATATACAGGTAACAAATGCAAAACAATGAGTGCAAAGACAAGTGTGAAAAAGCAGGAAAAGCAAGTAAAAAAATCTACAACCACTGTATAAGATGCACCCAGTTTTTAGACCCCAAATTTTTTGGAAAAGGGTGTGTCTTATACATAGAGAAATATGGTAACTACATTCACAAGACTGATTCAGGGTGGATCTTTTCTTTAATATCCTCCTTCGCCTCTGACCAGCTCCTCATTCGCCCTAAGACTAGATATCTAGTCAGCCAAATTTTATTAGAAAAATTTACTAAGAGAACTATAATGGCCCTCAGATTCATTTAGGCACTTTCTCTGCTATTTTATGCAATCGACATTAGTTGAAAATCCCTAAATTCAAATCTAATCCCTAGCTTAAAGATCACCATGGTTGAAATTTCTTCGTAGGTCTGAGAGAGAATATTTTCCCCTCTTTGTTACAATATCCAGAACATAGGTCTTTCCTTAAGCTCATTACATTTGAATGGAAGAACTGCTTCCATGGTAAATCAAAGAAGAGATAAAACTAAAGAGATGGGATAAATTATAGAGCTCTTAATGAACCTTAAAGCACCACATAAATGTAGTCATTGTTATCATTGTGTTATCATTAGACAAAACTATAGTTTTATGCGGAGCACTTGTGTGAAGAGAGACAGTTTTAAAATATTCAGAGAAAAGATATATATCCCAATGATTAATATATCCCAATGATTAATAATTCTAGAGGGGAAGTTGGTCCAAAATTATAGGAAGCCCTTAACAATTAATTTCCAGTGGCACAAACAAACAATAACAAGGAAAAGGCAGAACTTTTCTCTCAGAAGAAAGGGATGTGACCAAAGAAAAGTGTATAGGAATTATACATTATAGGAATACCTTCATCATAGTACAGGGTGTTCCTAAAGTCTGGACACATAGGTAAAAATGCATATTTTCAAGAAATGAAATGAATTAAATTTTTATTTAATTGAAATATTGACAAGTAACATCTTCGGTATGATTTCCATCATTTGTGCAAGATTCATGTGAACTCGAGGCAATAACTCTACATTGCCACTAATTGCTTATGTGTCTAGACTTTAGGAAAACCTTGTATATTGACAAAATCTTTTATGCAACCCTTGTGCACAACTGGTGAAGATGCTGACTACATGATAATACCATTATGTACAGAATTATTTCAATGACTAGATCTAAAGTTCTAGCCTTTAATCAATATTACCTTGGAGTGTCGTTTCTTTAGGAGTGCCTTATGTTATCTGTCTGTGGACCTATGATATTCATTATGTTTATCAGGGTCTTTCTTGATGGAACTGATGGCAAGCTTTTCAGTTCTGCAAATGATATAAATTTGGGGGGATATCTAACTCAGCAGCAGAATCCAAAACAACAAGAACAACAACTTCACAGGGCTGAAAAAAACAAACCAGAAAAATACAATAGGATAAAGTTTAATAGAAAACAACATAAAGTCCTATACTTAGATCCAATAGTAAAAGTATATGATAGAAAACATGACTAGACAGTAGCTAGCCTTTAGGTAGTGATTTAAATTGTGCAAAGCAATTTATATACATCTCATTTGATCCTTAAAGCAAACTTTGGAAGTAGGTGCTACTCTTATGTCCATTTTGAAGGTGAAGAACTGAGGCAGACAAACATTAAAGGACTTACCCAGTGCCACATAATTAGCAAGGGGTGAGGCTGGATTTGAATTAGGATCTTACTGACTCCAAGTCCAGAATTCTATGCACTGTGCTGCCTAGTTGCCTCTAACGAATATTAGAATGCTTTCTATGAAAGTATTGTTTTCACAAACTTGATGCAAGATCAATACGATGTGGAAGTCAGAAAAGCTAAGGGTGCAGCATCTAGAACAAGGAAAGGAATAGTCCTTTTATATTATTCCTGAGTCAGATCACATCTGGTGTACTTTGTTCTCTTTTGGTAGCCATGCTTTTTTTCTAAAGGAAAAACAATGGAAAACTGGAGCAACCTCTTTAGAGCAAAGCCTGATTGGCCAAAGACCTGGAGACAACTGCAGGTGAAAGTAATGAGGAGGCTTTATTCGGGAGATGATTTAAAGAGAAATTATAGATGTCTTCAAGGATTTGAAGGGTTGTAATGTGAGAGAAGAAACTTATTCTACCTCCTATTCTATGTATTCTACCTTAGCAGGAGGAGCCTGAAGTTACGGAGAGGAAAATTTTGGCTCGATAGATGGAATGAGAGCAACAAAAAAGCTAGCATTTATAAAGTGCTTTAAGTTTGGGAAAACACTTTACAAATATTATCTCCTTTTATTTTCATGATAATCCTGGGAGATAGCAGCTCTTGTTATCCTCATTTTGTAGGAAGGGAGAAAGGGAAAGAAAAAAAATATCTTTGTGTCACGCACTTTGTTAAGTTGTAATGACATTTTAGATTTGAAGATCTTTCCCACCTATTAATAGGCCATGTGACCTGCTTATGTCACGGGAAGCCTAAGTCACATGTGGTAGGAGGAGCTTGCAGAGGGGAAAAGGAAAGTGTGCCAAAGGAAATGCAGAGAGAACAGTTAGAGCTGAGCGAAAGAGCAGACATGTGCTATCCTATGAGTGACTGTTGGTGGCAAGGCCCCAGCAAGGAGGCAGGAAGGTTATGGGATGGAGTTGTTCACTGCTGTGATATTATTGTGCATTGAATTTTGTGCTGCTGTGATGGATTGGGCTTATTGGTTTCGGGACCTGGTTCTCTGGTGTCTGAATAAATGGTTTACTTCTTCTACCTTCTATATGGAGAGTCTCTTGTATTTTGCCATAAAGAACCACATAGGCATTTTGACAGTTATCGTCTATGTTGTGATTATTGCCTTGCTAATACATAAGTACTTTACAAATATCTCATTTGGTCTTTGCAACAACTCTGTGAAATAGGTGCTATTATTTTACATTTTATATACATTGTTAAAACTGAGTCAGGGGGAGATATTGACTAGGGTCCTACATCTAGTAAGTTCCTGAGACAAAATTAGAACTCAAGCCTTCCTGATTTCAGCGTTTGATTCACTGTGCCACCTAGCTGCCTCATGAAGAACTTATTAACAATTAGAACTTTCCTAAAGGAGAATCGATGGGGTATGGGCTCTGCCCTCACAACCTCTTTTGAACTTTCCCATGAATTTCAGGAACACAGCCCCTAAATTCAGATCCCTGGCATTTGCCTGAGTCACTGGATCATTCCACTATGATCCTTTCAACTTCCTTTCTTTGTTCCCTCTGACTGAGCCCAGCCCTTCCTTGTCTGTTACCTCTGGCTGCTTTCCACCTTTAATCCCATCTACACCCTTCTCCTTCACCTCTTGGTCACCCCAGAATACTGGCCTCTCCTTGATCCCATCTAAATGTTCCCATAATCTTCTTCACTACAATAAAGTTCAGTCTTCTCTATTAAATGCACAGATTCTTAAAATCCTGCCCACTTCTATTGGTGACACGATAAGCCTTGTCTCTGACTGAAAGAAGGATTGAGTTGAATTGTTTCCAGGCAGACCTATGTCTTTTACCTTTGAATTTCCAGGTTCTCAGTATCCCTAGACTGCAAAAGAATGAGGTACCTCGTGAAATGGAGTATTCCCGTTAATTAAAGGTACACAGTGAAGAATGAATGATCACTTATTGCGGATGGTGTAGAGTTAATGTCTTAGCATGTATAGTATGAACTAGATGACCTGTAATGTCCCAACTCTCAAAAGAATGAATGCAGTTGAGTAGCACTGAGCAAACACTGCAATATTATCAAGAGTATCTGCCCAATAAAAGATTTGTAACACACAGTTCAAACAAGATGGAATCATAAACATCTAAATTATGCTGAATTAAAGGCCAGCCAATTTTTAAGAGCCAGAGACTCTTGATTCACACTCAAATCTGCTATAAAATTCTAGGTGATTCCTGGCAATACTGTTTACTATGAGAAACAAACATACACATATTTATCTACCTCAGGCTACTTGAATCACTATGGGACTTATTTTTCAGGGGGTTTGAGAGATTAAATCCTGATTTATGACAGACTATATTTATAACCCAGATTGGATTCTCTAAGACAAGAAGGAAAGGGCCAAGTCTGGCCATTCTTTATTCTACTCCGCCCCCCCAACTCCCTTCTGTGCTTCTGAATTTCTAAACTTTGCTAGTTGCCTTTTCACCTTGGGATGTTCTTCAATGGCTAGCCCTAAGCCCTTTTCATTTTTGAATACTTCTTTCTGTTCAGGGGCCTCCATTTTGGGGACAGGCCCAGGCTTGCTCTTCTTCATTTTCATTTTAGCTATGGCTCTGACTCAACAATCCTCTTATACTTTTGCTGGTACTTCCACTTGACCCTCTCTTGCTTTTCAGGTTCCTTTTGTTTGCTGTCTCATACTGTTAGAATGTAAGCTCCTTGATGGCATGAACTGTCTTCCTTTTTGCTAGTATTTGTATTCACAGAAATTGGCAATGTTCCACTTAAAATTGTTATATTCCCAGAAACTAGTAAAGTTCCACTTAAAAAATTCTTGTTTTCTACCCTGTATGGCTGAAGCTGTTCATGGCAAGTAAAATTACCTCTTTAACACACAGAAGGCATAGACTTATTTTTGGAGGAAATGTCTTAAAACCTTCATTCTTAGTTTGTCTACCTGTTTTCTTTTTTCCTTCTTTTTCACTATCAACAGTAATAAATTCCTATCCTTCTGCAAGATTTAAATACACACACATATATTTATATACATATATACACATACATATATACACTATATGCAGAATATAATATATGTATACACATATATACATTTATCTATCTATCTATCTATCTATCTATCTATCTATCTATCTATCTATCTATCTATCTATCTATCACATTCAGCATGCCTGAGGTTGAGTTACCAATAGCATAAGATTTCAAACTGAACTTGAATTTCAAGGAATGAATTCATTGAGGAATTGTATGCCTCATAGTTACCTATTTGATAGTGAAAGCATTTGTGCTTACAAAGCTGAATCCTCAAAGTGCTTCACTAATGTGGAAAGTGTGTGTAGGAGGGTCACTTTCAAAATTTAAGGATTGTCTGCCATCAAGTCCTTTGCTTAGAGAAAGTATTAATATATCTCCGTGGTGAGCCAGGAAAATAAATTTTAATTGGCAACATGGTGACACCACATTTTTCAATACAATAAAAAAATACTTAACACGAAGTGATTATGCTTTTCTTTCTCGATTTAAAATGAAATGAGGAAAGAGTCTCAAGTGATGATATTTTTATAGAAATAATGTGAAACAATTAGAGTTTGAAGGAACAACAGCTCTGAAGGGAGCACTACATAGATAAGGTAAGTGGCAGGAGTATGCAGACATACAATTAAGCAAAGAAATAAATGAAACAGGGGAGATGTCTCACAAGTAATGAACACCATCTCTTTCTCCTTTGTGGTGCTGCTACAAAAGTGAATGGAATGAGTACTTAAAAATAGATGCTAAAATATAAAGAGGAATATAATTTAGTATTAGTGTAGCATTAATTCCTTGGGTTTGTATATGTATATTTCAAAAGAATTCATAGGTTTAAAACTTTCCTTCCTTCTTACAGATATTCAGCACAGAGATGGAGGGACAAAGTACAAAAACATTTTTTAAAAAGATCTTTAAGTTATTTAAAATATGGTGAAGATTTATTTTGTTCTTATTTATTGCTAATATAATGTTGACACATTTTTATTTGATCAATATTTTTCATATTACAATTAAAAATGTTTTATCATACATTATCTTCTTGTTTTTCTACTACCAGTTGTCACCCACTTGTGAGGATTATCTTTTTTTTTGTTTCCCTAATAGTATAAATTTTACAAAACAGTTGAAAATTGAATGAGAAATAAAGTAGCCATTTTATGTTCTTAACATTTCAGAAAAGAGCAATTTTGCTGACTTTCCCTACTTCTCATTGCTCCTTTAAATCAAGAGATGTTAGTTATCCTCTTGAATTGAAAAATCTCATAGAATATCATGTCTTATCTAATTAGTGGCCCATGAATTCCTAGGAATTAAATACCCTATTTGTATCAAAGTAGATATTAGGTTCTAATTTGGAAACAAATATTTTACTCTGGAATGTTTCATAAGCATATTTGTTGAAATTTTTTATAGCTTACCTCGATGAAAGTGAGACTTCAAAAATAAACAGAAAATACATGCTCTAAATGCCTATGATTAGCCCTCAAATGCTGTTAACTATATAGTTTTACAACTAGGCTTCTCTTTAATTTATTTAATGGTTCTGTTCATTCCTCTCATAATTGCTAAGGGATATTTTTAAAGAAACAAATTAAGAAAAATCATAACATATTTGAGTGATAATTACAATCATTCATTTAATAGAAATGGTTTCATATATTCCAAAACATGAATGGAAGTGTCAACTTGTCAGTGTAAATACTTCTACCAGTGATGTGTCTAAGAACCTATCAAACCGGGAACTACTGTTCATGTTTTTTTGTTTATTTGCTTTTTATTTTTTTTTTGTGTGTGTATGTGAATGAAAAGTCGTAGTAGCAATTTTTATGCTTTTTTAAACTTTTATTTGTTTTTCTTGAGAGGCTACCAATGTGTATCACTGAAGATGTCCGTGAACATCTAGAAATGCAGAAAATAAATTTAATCATTTTTTTCTGATAGTAGAATCCTATTGTCTCCAGGGAAAATATCTCCAGGTTAACCATGAGGGATATTATGGTATGTCCAAGTCTTTTACAATGTTAGTTGCCTTTTTTAGGACATGTACCTCCTAAAATGGGCACCTGAGAATGAGAACGGTTCTTTGAATATTGTACTCTTTTGACAGCAAAGGGCAATGGAATTATCAGATTCTGTTTTGGTTTAGCCATTATTCTATTAATCCAGGCTGGATTTGCAGTGGCTTTTTTTTGGCCACTGTTCAATATGATTATTGAGTCTCATTGAATTGCACTTTACCAAAATCTCTAAGTATTTGTCAAATAAGTTGTTATTGAATTCATCTTCCTACATATGTACACACGTGGTTTACTTTCAAAATCTAAGTCAAGGCTTTTATGTTCTCTGTCCTCTTAAACTTCATTTTTATATATTCAGAATATTATTTTAGGGTTTTAGTTTAATCTGAATTCCAGTATTGTAATTCAATGTGTTCCCACTTGCTGTCATTTGAAAATACCAACAGAGCCATATTCTTGAACTAAGGACTGCCCCTCCAAATCAACCTAGCTCAACTTATTCAACCAATTATAAGTCTTTCCAACTTTATTATCCTCTTGTCTACCTTTTCTTCATTGCCACTCCACCCCCCCCCCAACCAGGTATAGCACTGCTGAAATCTAGATAAACTATTTCTATAGCATTCTTAGATCTATCCAAACAAACAAACAAACAAACAAACAAAACAAGAAATAAGCCAAATAAAGTGAAAGAACTACAGATAAAAGAAGAGAAAGGAAAGAAATCTTCAGGAAGATATTTTTAACAGAAAAAATGAGTATGAAGAAATAAGCAAATAAATGAAAGCTCCTAATGTAATAAAAACAAAGATAGTATGAGGCAAAATAATGACTGAACAAGTCTCTAGATAAGAATTACTTGAGAATAACTAAGACTAGAACCTCTGAATATAGAATTGAATGGTCAAAATTGTTCCAAGTCATTGAGAAGCTTAATAAAATAATTTAAGGATAAGATAATGAATGAAATTAGAGCTCTTAATAAAAAAAAAACCTTGAAAATGTTTATGGTTTAGAACAGAAGGCAGACACATTTGATAAAATGGTAGACACCCTGAAAAAGAAAATGAATTTTAAAAATAAACAAAAACATTATATCACAGTGAAATGTAGCAAAATTGGAAGAACAAATAAAATTTCCATAATCAAACAAAAAGCCAGACCATATTTCAAAAAATCATAGAAATAGGCTTGTCCTACAGATATTACAAGAAGAGGGCAAAAAAGAGATCAATAGAATACCTATAACATCAATTAGAGAGAATCCAGAGGTGTAATACAGCCAAAAATGTAGTTGGAAAGTTCCAAGGCTCATAGGGTAATAGCAGTATTTGCCCATAATTCATCTGAAATCTTATGTCACCTATACAAAGCTTACATCTCATAGATGAGAACACTAGGGCGCAGAGGTGAAGTGACATGCCCAAACTGATACAATTAGTAAGTGTCCAAGATGGCTTTTTAATATGGTCTCTGGACTATGAGTTTAGCACTTCAATTTCAGTGCAAAAATTTTCACCTCACCTCAATGTCTTGCTGAAACAAAATTAAAGCACAGAAATACATAGGAGGAGACAGCTGAGATTCCAAGGAATTCCCATCAGAATAGCTCAGAATGGTTCATACTCAATTAGAAAGGATAGCAAATAATGTGGTATTTAGTATCAAAAATGAACAAAAGAAAATTATTTTCATCTAAGGATAATAGTCTTTTAAAAGTTCGATATAATCTTAAAGGGAAAATTATGTTTTTCCACACATTTAGGACTTCTAAGTATTCTTTTTGAGAAAATATAAGTTGGATAAAAGTTTACAAATGCAAATACAGTTGTATACATTATGCACACACACACACACAAACAAATAAATGTAAACTTAAGAAAGCTTTTACAGAGTTTGAACAGCTTGGAAAAACTAAATGATGATCCAAATATATACTGAAAAAAGAAGAAAACACTATTTTCTCTTCAGACAGAGGCTCTTAAATGATTTTTAATTGACTGGATTAACAGGATTTCTATGTCCTCTAAGGATCAATGAAGAAACAAGCAAACAAACAAAAAACAGTCTCTGGGCTTCAGAGTCCAGAATGAAGTACACCAGAGAAGTAAAGGAGAAGGGAAGGAAAGAATTTAGAATTTCTTATAACTAGATGACTCTAGAATAAGATAATGACAGAAAGAGATGGGGGTTAGTCATGATTAATCAAACGAATGTGAAAAAATATATTGACTGAATAAGTAAATGTAGGAATAAATTGAACCAAGGAGGATACAGATGGGTATTTGTATTGAGGAGCAGAGTCAGAGAAGGTGTTATCTTAAAAAACAAAAACAACATACTATTGAGGGATGATTGGTTCTCTCTTTACATGTATACACACACATACACACATACACACATACACACGTCTCAATATATCTGCATATGTCCCTCACTGTATATGAAATATATATGTTGTTAAAATTTATAAATAAATTAATAATGTAGGTATATGTCTATATATTATATAACATTGTATATAAACATATAGCTGTATGTATATGTAAAATAAATGTATATTTACACACATATATCTCTGTGTGAGTGTGTACAATATGTATAATGTGTGTGTATAATATGTATAATAAGTAGATAGGTATATGGGGAAACTCAAGTAAACTAGAATCTCTTGCGTGAGGGCTTGCTAATCCCTTTTCAGGACTGCTTATACACTTTTGTGTGACTCTGGAGAAGTCATTGAACTTATCTGTCTCCTCATTTGTAAAATGCCAGAAATAGAACACAAAGACTCTAGCATCTTTTCCAGGCTTACATTTTATGATTTTATTATCAACCAATATTTATTAAGTACCTATTATGTGCCAGGCACTGTGTAACTTTGGAAAACTCACTTCATACTGTTTCACTATGTAATCAAAGGTTTAGTATAGAAAACCTCTAAGGTCCTTCCCAGCTCTTAATCTATGGCTCCATGATTCTAAGATAAAAAAGAATTGAGCTGTAACTAAAAATAACCCTAGAAAAAAATGGGTGACAATTATCTAAACAGATTCTTTTTTTAAAGTAGAAAACTGGAAAAAGGCCAAATTGTAGTATATAAATGCAATTTTATATTATTATTCTTTATGAAAGGATCTATCCACAGATAGATAGATAGATAGATAGATAGATAGATAGATAGATAGATAGATAGATATGAGTCATAGAAAATTGAAAGATTTTTATGAAATGATATAGAATACATAAAAAAATATATTCAATAACTTGCTATTGTTTAGTCATTTAGTTATGTCCAGCTCTCCATGACACCATGAACCATAGCATGCCAATGTTGCCCATGGGGCAAACAGGGGTTAAGTGACTTGCCCAGGGTCACACAGCTAGTAAATATCTGAGGCCAAATTGGAACTCAGGTCTTTCTGACTTCCAGCCAAGCCCTATATCCACTAAGCCACCTTGCTGCCTCAAAACCATAATGATAATATAAATGAAAACTATATGAAAAGGCAGCTGAACAGTTGAAATTAAATGACTGATTTCAGTGCCAAATACCAAATTATGTATTCTCTCTTCCACTCAGTAGGGAGATGAGAAATTACAGACCTAAACAGTGTAAAAACTATTCAACAGAATTATTTATAGACAGTTTATTTATGAATAGTTTACTTAAATATTTTTCTTTGTTACTGCAAGGTTTCAGTGGGGTGCTAGTTGTGTACGTAAATGACTGTGATATTAAAAAAATCAACAATAAAAATTTTCTTTTTAATTAAGCCAAAGATAATATTAAAAAATTGAATACAATAAGTCTCTAGCATGAGTCAAAATAAGAACTGTTTTTTAAAGAAGAGTAACATTAATAAAGTATTAGCTAATTTGATTTTTTAAAAGATGGAGAAAATCTAAATTGACAAGATAAAAAAATGAGAAAAAGGAATACATGAAGAGGAAAACTATAAATACTACACATACACACCTGCAACTGATTATATGTGAGCAAATCTGAAAATTTAAGTGAAATGAAAAAACAGAGGAAGAAAAAATATAAAATACCAACTTAAAACAATAAGGGGCAGTGGAACCAAGACTGCATTTGGAAAGCAGGGACTTGCTTAAGCTCTCACACAAATCCCTCCAAACGTCTGTAAAAATAGTTCTGAACAATTCTAGAGCTGCAGAACCAGCAAAATAGCAGAGGGAAGCAGATCTCCAGCCCAGGAAGGCCTGGATAGTCTCTGGGAATGGTTTATCACACAGAGCTGAGAGCAGAGCGCAGCAAGGACAGACCAGATTGGGCGTCGACTGCAGCGCACCTTAGGGCCATGAATCATTGAGCTGTGGCACTTACTAGACTTCTCAAGCCAGAAATGCCAAAGACCATGGAGCAGGTTAGTGGGAAAACTTTTAGATCAGGTTAGAAAGCAGTTAGGCCCCAGCCCTGGGGGTAGCAGAGGTGGTGTGGTGGGGGAGCTCCAGCATCAGCAACTTCTTGAGTCCCTGGCTCACACAGTAGGAGGAATCAAGCAGCAGAGCAGAGAGAGAGTGCCAGGCTTGCTTTGCCTTGATTGGATCTGGGTCGCAATCCTGGTTGGCAGTTCGTTGAGGAGGAGGAGTGCTGCTTTGGCAGAGCTTGCAGTGAAAGAAGAGTAGAAGTCGCTCTGAAAACAGCAGCGCAGCCACCAAAGCTTGGGACAAAGGACTCTACTCTACAAGGAGTCATATCCTGACAAAAAGCTCGAAGGTCAAGTAATTGGCTGGGAACATGGAGAAAAAGGATGCAGACTCAGACTCTAGAATCTTTTTTTGGTGACAAAGAAGATCAAAACATACAGCCAAAAGAAGTCAACAAAGTCAAAGAGCCTACATCAAAAGCCTCCAAGAAAATATGAATTGGTCTCAGGCCATGGAAGAGCTCAAAAAGGATTTGGAAAAGCAAGTTAGAGAAGTAGAGGAAAAATTGGGAAGAGAAATGAAAGAGATGCAAGAAAACCATGAAAAACAAGTCAATGACTTACTAAAGGAGACCCCCCCAAAATAACGAAGAAAATAACGCTTTAAAAATAGAGTAACCCAAATGGCAAAAGATCTCCAAAAAGCCAATGAGGAGAAGAATGCTTTAAAAGGCAGAATTATCCAAATGGAAAAGGAGGTCCAAAAGACCAATAAAGAAAATACCACCTTAAAAATTAGATTGGAGCAAGTGGAAGCTAATGACTTTATGAGAAATCAAGATATTATAAAACAGAATGAAAGGAATGAAAAATGGAAGACAATGTGAAATATTTCATTGGAAAATCCACTGACCTGGAGAATAGATCCAGGAGAGATAATTTAAAATTTATTGGACTACCTAAAAGCCAAGATCAAAAAAAGAGCTTAGAAATCATCTTTCAAGAAATTATCAAGGAAAACTGCCCTGACATTCTAGAGCCAGAGGGTAAAATAGAAATGGAAAGAATCCATTGATTGCCTCTTGAAAAAGATCCCAAAAAGAAAAGTCTTAGGAATATTGTCACCAAATTTCAGAGTTCCAAGGTCAAGGAGAAAATATTGCAAGCAGACAGAAAGAAATAATTTAAGTATTGTGGAAACACAATGACGATAACTGAAGATTTAACATCTTCTACATTAAGGCTTGGAATATGATATTTTGAAGTTTCAATGGAGCTATGATTAAAACCAAGAATCACCTACCCAACAAAACTGAGTAAAATGCTTGAAGGCAAAATATGGATTTTCAATAAAATAGAGGACTTTCAAGCTTTCTCATTGAAAAGACCAGAGCTGAAAATTTGACTTTCAAACACAAGAATCAAGAGAAGCATAAGAAGGTAAACAAGAAAGAGAAATCATAAAGGACTTACTAAAGTGGAAATGTTTTCTTTACATTCCTACATGGAAAGATGATGTGTGTAATTCATGAGACCTTTCTCAGGATTTCTCAGGATTAAGGTACTTGAAGGAAATGTATATATATATATATATATATATATATATATATATATATATACACACACACATACATACATACACACACAGAGAGGACACACGGTGAGTTGAATATGAAGGGGTGATATCTAAAAAAAAAAAAGAAGAGAAAATGGAAGTCCTAGAAAGAAAGGAGGAAAGAAAACTCCAAAGAACAAAAACTCTATTTCAGATGAATTAAGTTATTTTTATCAAATATATTTAGATAGCAAGTAACTCTTCACCTAACTGTAATATTTGAAAAAGTGAGGATAAAGCACCTTGCTAAGTTACTTTTATGAAAGGAGTTTGCTCATTGGTCCAAATAAAGTGAAAATAAAATGGAAAAAATGTATATACCTATGCCATGAATAAATGTTTATGTAAAATACTTAATTCTTAGCAAAAAAAATTATAACAATGTATTAACATACTCATTGACTAGGAAACAAATATTTATTAAATGTTTACTATGTGTCAGTCACTGTGCTAAATTCTTTACAAGCCTTGTATCATTTGATCCTTATAACAACCCCTGGAGGTAGGTGCTATTATTTACATTTTACATTTGATAAGACTGAAACAGATATAGGTTAAATGATTCAAGATGACACAGAGTACAAGTGTCTGAGGCCTGATTCAAAATTTGGTCTTCCTGACTCCAGGCACAGTGGTTTAGCCACTGCATAATCTAGCTGCCCCATACCTACAGACAAGTTGGATTTATACCAGCAATACAGGTATGGTTCAAAATTAGGAAAACCATAAACACAAGCACATAAATGGCATGTAATTAAATAAAGAGACTAGTACACAAATGAATTCATAATTTTTTTTTATGATTCACCATTTCTTCTATTTGTACAAAATAGTGAATAATCACACCCTGGCTAGGAGAAAACAGTGGCTTAGGGTTTAAACAAGTCCTTCTGTCCTGAAGCAACTGTTTTGAAGGCTTGGGACTAGCAGCTTTAGCTCCAGCATCTTTGGGTTTGGACTCGGTGGCCTTGGGGTCAGTAGGTTTAGCAGCCTTGGAATCACTGGGCTTTGTGGCCTTAGAATCAGACTTGGCTAACTTGGGACCAGTCTTGGGGGCCTTAGAGTCAGATTTGGTGGCCTTGGGGCTAGATTTGGTAGCCTTGGGATCAAACTTACTGACCTTGGTGGCAGACTTGGTGGCCTTGGGGTCAGTGGGCTTGGCACCCTTGGGGTCAATGGTTCTAGCAATCTTAGAGTCAGGCTTTGTGATCCTGGAGCCTGGACGTTTGATGCCGACCCTAGGGCCTGGACACTTGCTGGCCATCTTGTGGCCAGCATGCCGGGCACTGGCCTTGGGGATCTTGGGCCTGAGGAGCTTGGCCTTGGCTTCTTTCTCTCTCTCTCGCTTTGGCCTCTTCCAGTCGGTGGAGTGCCTGTTAGCGCAGGCTGCGGTGTAAAAATGGCTAAGTCTAAGAACCATACCACTTACAACCAATCAAGAAAATAGCACAGAAATGGCATCAAGAAGCCTAGGTCACAGAGATACAAGTCTCTGAAAGGGGTTGACCCCAAGTTTCTGAGAAACATGTGCTTTGCCAAGAAACACAACAAGAAGGAGCTGAAGAAGATGCAGGCCAACAATGCCAAAGCCATCAAGGCCAGAGCAGAGGCCATCAAGGCCCTGAGCACCACGGCCTCCAAGGTCAAGCTGCTCAGGCCCATGAATTCATAATTTTAATGCTATACTAGCCAACTTTTTTAAGTGAAACTTTATAAAACTCAATAAAATAATAACAAAATTTTTTGGAAAATTAATTCAGATGACTGAGAAGAAAAAAAAAATCTTTGATAAACTAGAAGTCTTGCCAGAGTCAGGAAGACCTGGGTTCTAATCCTGTTTGTGCTGTCTGTATGATTTTGAAGGGGTCACTTAAAAATTCAACAATATGACTGTCTTTCTGAGACTACAAGTTGCAGGGGAATAGCAATTTTCATTTGTAGGAAGCTTTTCTATACCAGACCAGTAAAAACATAGGAAGTGCTAGAAAAAAAAAAAAATCACTAAACCTATAGGAATAAAACTCCTTTCCTTAATTTTATCAGTAGTATTTATCTACTCAAAGCAAATATCTAACAGTATTTTGTAGGAAATATCAATTGAAGCTGACTCAGTAAGATCAAGGGTAAGAAAAAAGTATGCTCATTATTTCCACTAGTATTTGTCACATATTAGAAATGCTAATTCTAACAGTAAGACAAGAAACAAATTAAACTAAGAGAATAATTGAAGATTAAAAAATGAAAAGAATCTTTTTTTTTTTTTTTTGCTTTCCTTAAAATGGAAGTTCTGAGAGGAGCAAGCCAAAGAAGGGGACTAAAAGGGTGGATTATACTTCCAACCTGAGGAGTGTAAGAGTGAAGGAGTGAAGCCCAGGGAATAATGAAGAGGTTGGGGTTTTTTTGTTTGTTTATTTTGTTTTGTTTTGTTTTTCATTTACTTGCTTTTTAAAAGGGAATTTACTGAGGAGTTGTAGTAAGAACAAAAGTTTAAAAAAATTCTCCACAAAATTATGAAGCATAGACTTTCTCTTCTGAACACAAAATTCTTAGAGAGAGTGGGCTCAAACTCAAGGTCAGAGGTAGTATGACATATGTAGATGCAAATTTAGCCCAGGAATAGCATATAACTCCTAACCCATGGAGTCCTTTTCTTCCCTTTATCCCGCCAAGTTCACCTGGAGATGTTATACAATGGTAGCTGAGTTTCTTCCTTCCTCCTCCCTTCCTTAGCTAGGCTGACTCCTTTCTATCCGGGAAGGGGGTGTATTGTTGATGTTAGTTGATGATAGTTGATGACTAAGTCCACTGATAGGATAAGTCCAGCTATGAAGCAGCTGCTTTATTGGCTCCTTACCAGATGTGACTATTGCTACTACTAGGTGTGTTGGACTCTGCTTCCAATTCTGGTTGCTGGTTGGACTTTCGAACAGCACTTTTGACTTTTGAAAGCTCACAAGGTTATAATTGGTCATTCACCTAAGATCAGGAAAGAATAGACACAAAAAAAGAAAAGTACCACCAGTTCACAGACACATGATACCAGGATGTGTGTATATGTGGAGTGGGGATGGACTAGACCTTGGTAATGCTAGCGGGAAGCTCACAACAGTCTTTTTCACTCCAAAATTTCCAGAAAAGAGAGGGCTGAGGATTATGGATCATCACTTTGGAATATTCCTGGAATTCTAGCATGGCAGGCAAATAAGAGTTGCAGCATGGATTGTGGTTGGGAGGAATCACAACTTCTTCACATCTGTGGAGATCCACTGGAGAGATTCAGCTCAACAACTTGACTTGCTTGCTTCTATTAAATATTTGCTATATAATTGTATGGTACAGATAGGTGGTACAGAGGATTGAGTGTGGAGCCTGAAATCTGGAAGATCTGATTTCAAATCTGGCCTCAGACACTTTCTAGCAGTGTGACCCTGGGAAGTCACTTAACCCTATTTGCCTTGGTTTCCTCATTTGTTAAATGAGCTGGAAAAGGTAATGTGATAAACCACTTATTATCTCTGCCAAGAAAACTCCAAATGGAGTCATGAAGAGTTGGCCACAACTGAACGACGACATACAGTTGTATATAGACATAGGTTTCTATACTTCTTTTCAACCAGGTATACTCTTTCATGGAGAGTTATGAATATCATTCCAAGAGGCTGCTTATAAAATCATTTGACATCTTTATATGAAAAAATATATTATTTTGTTCATTGCCTATGCTCTATTGATTGTATAAAGACCCTCCCAAGTCTTAAGTATTACTTCTGACTCACTGCTATGGCTGTATTTCTGTGTATAAGAGGTGAATTAATTTAAGGTTATTCTTTCTATGCCATAACTATCGCCCTCCAAATATCTAATTTTGCAGTTTTCTGGGCTGTTTCCCCCCTCCTGCTTAAATTTGAGCTTAAAGCACTTGATTAGGTAAATAGTTATTTTGCCAAGCATATTCTTCCCAAACTTCATAAGAGTTAATCCACCCCTTCCCAGGAATCCATATGTTGCTAGAAAGAGTGGCAAATTGATCTGTGAAAAGGAAAGGCAGCAGCTGTTGCCCATCATCCTGACAAGGGTACCAGCCTATTTCCCCTCTCATCCTGCGTGTAACAAGCCTATTAAAGTTAAGCTATCTCAGGCTTCTGGGCTGCTATTGCCCAATTGATATTCAAGCACAGAATCAACTTATTCTTAGGGCAGAGAGCAAAGTGAAATCTCTGTCTGGAACAGAAGAATAGCTTTGGGGAGATTGACTATATATAGGATTTTCCCTGTGTGTCTGTGTTTGTGCTCCATTTTATTATGCCTTTGCTACTGGATAGAATCTCCTTTGGTGGATAAAAGCTGTTGACAGTCTGGAGCACATACCATAGACTTTAAGTAATGAGGATGTCATGCCATAAAGTAAGTAAAATCTGCATCCTTCACGATACCTTGTAAGCCTGTATCTGTTTCCATGGCTGTGCCTATGCCACAATTCAAGGGCCCCAGGCAGTCAGAAGTCATGGGATACATGTACCATCATTCCTATTTTGCAAGTCATGTTCTAGAAAACAAAATCCTACTATTTGATAATACTAAAATACCCAAATTTTTACTTCTTAGGTTCTCATTTTTTTCTTTAAATGGTCAAATTTTAAATGAAAAAAGGAGATGGAACACATCTCCTGGATGCATAACTAGGTCCCTCAATTGCCTACTTGAGACTTCAAGATTGCTGGATACACATTGATTTTGGTGGCAATGAAATGCAACTTAGTGGTAGTTTGTGGGCTTAATGAATCTTGGTTAGGTTTTAGCCACATTGCAGATACATCTAGGATTTCAGCATAACTTAATTAGTCATGTCACACCTACACAGGTCTCATTGATATGCCTTATTAAAGAGTCAAAAAACACAGCAATGTATGATTTCATTTTGGGGCAGGTTATTGATATCTTCACACCTGAGAGCACCTGGAATTACTTAATCTTGTATTATTTATTTTTACTCCTGTGAGGGATGATGCTATCTTTTCTTTAAAAGGCCTGAATTCACATTCTGAGGAATGAGTCAAACTTGTTGTATAGCTCCAAAAGTTCAGAATTTATTCCCTTTCCCCTTCTCCCATATGCCACATTTTTTCCCACTTGCCTACCTCTGTTTTTCTTTCCATTCTGCTTTGTCAGAATTATTCCTCTCACCCTTAACTTCTTTAATGGACTAATAATCATCATAGGAATAGGAATTAGACCTGTGATTTTCTTAGTATAATTTTATTAGGTAGATAATCACATATCATCTTATAGATAGGTGACACAATCAATAGAAAGTTGGAATAGAGGGCCATAAGATCAAATTCAACCTCAGACACTAGCTTGGATACCCTAGGCAAATTTTTTTAGCTGTCTTGTTCTCTCAGGGACAGCTAGCTAGGTGGTGCATTTTGGAGTAAGGAGGATTTCTCTTCTTGAGTGAAAATCTGGTCTCAGACACTTATTATTTATGTGGCTGTAGGTACCTCAGTTAATCCTAATTGCCTCAGTTTCTTCATCTGTAAAATGAGCCAGAGAAGGAAATGGCAAACTATTCCATTATCTTTGCCAAAAATATCCCAGATGGGATCATAAAGAGTTCGATATGACTGCAAATACTGAACATCAACAGAACATTTTACTTTACATCTTCAGCTCTGATTGGTTTGAACTCTGTGGAACATGACGCTCTACCTAAGATAAGCTGATCACCTGCAGTCTCTTCATCATGCTCTTCAGCTTTGTATACTCTTCCAGGGGTGGGGAACCTGTGGCCTCAGGCCTTCTAGCTCCTCAAGTGCAGCCCTTTGCCCAGTGGTGGGATTCAAATAAAATGACAACCAGTTCTCCAAGACACTGAGCTGAGGTGCTGCTGATACTGCTGATGTGGCAGGTGCAGGCTCTGCCCCTGCTAAAAACTGGTTATCCAAACTCAACCTAAAATTAGGTTCCAGTTCTGTCAAACCGGTTCAAACCGGCTGAATCCCACCACTGCCTTTGACTGAATCCAAATTTCATACAACCAATCCCATTAATAAAAGGATTTGTTGTGTAAAACTTAGACTCAGTTAAAAGGCCACACTTGAGGACCTAGAGGGCCACATGTGGCTTTGAGGCCCCAGGTTCCCCACCCTTGGGATTATACCTTCTCAATTCCCTCAGCGTCCTCTTCTTTTGATTGGAGGGTTGTACAGTGAACCACTAAACTCTGGGATCTGGACTTCTGAGATCATTCTCCACTTTCCATCTGTAGCCCTAGTTAGTTTGCACTCTGTGGAATATAATGCCCCTACACAGAGTACCCTCTGGATCCCATCTTTTCCAGTTTCCTTTCCATGTGTTGTCTTTCCTCATTAGATTATATGCTTCTCAAGAGCAGAGATTGTCTTTTTTTTTCTTATTTGTATCCTAGTAGATATTTTCATTCCTGGAACACAGTAGGCACTTAGTAAATGTGTATTGAATTGAATTGTGTGCCTCAGTTCCTCTGTAAATGATAGGGCAACTAGGCAGCTTAGTTGATAGAGTGCTGGGCCTGGAGTAAGGAAGATTCAGTTTCCTGAGTTCAAATCTGGCCTCAGATACTTATCATCTGTTTAACCCTGGACAAGTTTACTTAGCCTTGTTTGTCTCAGTTTCCTCATCTTTAAAATGAACTTGAGAAGGAAATGGTAAATCACTCTGATATCTTTGTCAAGAAAACCCTAAATGGGGTCACAAACAGTTAGACTTCACTGAAAATGACTGAACAAAAAATAATAGGGATAACAATAGCTTTTATTTACCAGGATTGCTGTGAGGATAAAATAATATTTGTGAAATGCTTTGTAAACCTTAAGGCATTATACAAATGCTAGCTATCATCATTATCACCACCACCACCACCACCACCATCATTATCATCACCATAACCATCACTATCATCCCCATTTTACATATGACAAAAATAAGGCTTGGGGAGACTAAATAATTTAAACAACTAGTCAGTTGCAGTTAGCATGGTACCCCAGATTTTCTGATTCAGGATCCATAGTTAAATATTAACTTTTTTAAAAAGTTGATTGATTGTAATTTTCATAGAACTATTTAAAAATTAATTTCATTTTTCAAGCACACTGAAATGAGCTTTACCCTGCATTGGGGTAAGTTCTCATTTGCATATCAATTGATATTTTTCATCAATATTTGTAATATTTGTAAAAGTACTTAGCGAAGCACCTGACACATAGTAGTAGTTATTATATAAATGCGTATTCTCTTCTCCTTTCCTTCCCCTGCAGAAATGAATATGGTTTTCACAGACCAGTATATACAATCATGCATACTGGTTAGCAAATAAGAAGTTGACGTGAAACTGTCTAACTTCATAAATGTCAGTGCAAGATAGTATATCCTAATAATATAGAATACACTAAAATTATGACCAAACATCAAAATTACTTCATCTGCCAGAGTACAAAGCATTACAATTTTATGAGGAGACCATATTTCTGAAGAGGTACTAGCTAGCAATATAAACTATATTTTCTTCCTTATATGCACATCGGTATATTAAATCTGCCCCAGATTCTATTAGGATCATTAGTGAGTATTATATTATAACATCGAGACAACAGGTTTGTAATGTCTTTCTTCCTCTTTTTTCCTTTACTTCTCTGTTAACAATGTAATTAAAATGCCACCTCCATCTTGAAGTGTTCCATGATCCTTACCAAAATTGTCACTTTCATTACCACTTCCAGTAGCTCTTCATTTGTAGCTTTCTAATGAATTTATGGTATCATGTTTAGGATGTGAGTAGAATCTACCTTCCTTATAGTCAAGTACTTACATACTTTTTTATCTTTGTGCCTGTTACATGTAACATAATAGCTCATATTTTATAATAGCATTTAGTAATTGTATGTTACATTAGATTAAATTAATTTATATATTAATTGTATAGTATTTATAATTATATATCCATTATAGTTATAAACATAAGTATATATACTAAATAGAACTGTAAAGAATAATATAGATTAAATATAATTATATGTACTAAGTATATGTAAAATATAATTTTATATACTAAATATATTTATATATGCTAAATGTATAATATATAATTATATTATATATATAAAAATTTCTTATTTTTATATCTGATCCTCAGAGAGAACCATAGATGGATAGATAGATAGATAAAATATTAAGCATCTGCTGTGTCTCACACTGTGTTAAGCACTGGAGATAAAAATAAGCAAGATAAATGAATGAGAGAATAAAGTGATTATTAAGTGATTATTATATGCAAAGCACTATACTAAGTACTGGAGAAATAAAAAGAAAACTAAAAAATCCCTCCTATCAAGGAGCTCTCATTTTTTTTTAAGCTTTGTGAATTTTTATTTTTTAAAACTGTCAGTTGACATTTTAAAAATTTGTAATTGATTTATTTTTAACATTCTTTTCTTTCTAAATCGTGAGTTCCAAATCTTTCCCTCCTTTCTAGGCCTTCCCCTACCCACTGAGAAGGCAAGCAATATGGTAGCAATTATACATGTGAAATCACATAAGACATTTCTTTATTACTATATTTAAAAAAAAGCAAGAGAAAATTTGCGAAGTGAGAAAATCATAGTTCAGTTTGAACTCAGAGTTCATCAGTTCTTTCTCTGGGGGTAGATAGAATTTTTCATCATGAGTCTTTTGGAATTGTCTTGGATCATTATATTGATCAGAGTAGCCAACTCTTTCACATACAATCATCATTACAACATTGCTGCTACTGTACATAGTAATATCCTAGTTCTTTTCTCTTCACTTTACATCAGTTCATAGAAAACTTGCCATATTGTTTTGAAACCATACCCCTTGTCATTTCTTACAGTGCAATAGTATTGCATCACAATCATATGCCACAACTTGTTTAGTCATTCCCCAACTGATAAGCATCCCCTCAATTTGTAATATTTTGGCACTCCAAAAAGTGCTGCTAAAAATATTTTTTGTACATATAGGTCTTTTTTCCTTTTTCTTTGATCACTTTGGGGTACAGATCTAGTAGTGCTATTTTGGGGTCAAAGGGCATAAACAGCTTTATAGCTCTTCAAATGTACTTCGAGATTGTTCTGCAGAATGGTTGGACCAGTTCACTACTCCACAGCTTACTAATATATATATATATTTTCCTTCATCTCCTCTAACATTTGTCATTTTTGATAGATGTTGGTTACCTCAGAGTTGTTTTAATTCTCATTTCTATAATCAATAGTCATTTATAGCATTTTTATATGACTATAGATAGCTTTGATTTATTCTTTTAAAAACTACCTGTTTACTTCCTTTGATAATTTATCAATTGGGGAATGGCTTCTATTTTTTATAAATTTGACTAAGTTCTGTACTTGTTATGTATTTGAGAAATGAGGGCTTTATCAGAGAACCTTGGTTTTTTTAATTTAATATTTTATTTTTACCAATTATATGTTAAAACAATATTAACATTCTTTTTTTCAAATTTTGAGTTCCAAATTCTCTCCCTATTGCCCCATCCCACTGCCCCCCCTCCATTGAGAAAACAAGCAATTTGACATAGGTTTTACACATAAAGTCATGCAAAACATCTCTATGTAAGTCTTTCTGTGAAAGAAAATACAGACAAAAAGAAAGTCAGGAAAAAAGAAAGTAAAGAAAACGTATTTTAGATCTGCATTTAGGATCCACCTTTCCTTATTTAGAGATGGATAGCACCTTTCACCGTAAGTCTTTCAGAAATGTATTGGATCATTGAGTTATTCACAATAGAACATCATAAAGTATTGCTTTTATCTTGCACTATCTTCTTCTGATTCTGCTCATTTCAATTTGAATCAGTATATGTAAGTCTTTCCAGTTTTTTTTTCCTGAGAGCACCCTGTTTGTCATTTCTTGCAGTACAATAGTATTCTATCACGATCAAATGCAAAAACTTGTTCAGCCATTCCCCAATTAATGGACATCTCCTGAATTTCCAATGTTTTGTCACCACTAAAGGAGCTATTATAACTTTTTTTTTGTGCATGTAGGTCCTTTTCCTTTTTTTATCTCTTTGGAATAGAGACCTAGTAGTGGTATTGCTTGGACAAATGGTATGCATGGATGTATGCCCCTTTGGGGATAGTTCCAAATTGCTCTACAGAATGGTTGAATCAGTATATAATTTAACCAACAGGGCATTACTGTTTTAATTTTTCCATGTTGCCTATCTGATAGGTGTGTGGTGGTAGCACAGAGTTGTTTTAATTTGCATTTTTCTAATTAATAGAGATTTAGATCATTTTTATATGATTATAGACAACTTTGATTGCTTTGTCTGCAAACTGCCTGCTCATACCCTTTGACTATTTATCAATTGAAAAATGCCTCATTTCTATAAATGGTCTCTTTCCAATATATTTGAAACATGTTGTTTTTATTAGAGGAACTTGTAATTTTTTTCACAGTAATGACTAGCAACTATATATTTCCCTCCATACTACTTTCCTCTTTTTTATACTACTCTCTCTCTCTTTTCACCCTGTCCATCAAAAATGTTTTGCTTCTGACTTTTTTACCTACCCCTATCTGCCCTCCCTTCTACTGGCCCCAGTCCCTTCTCTTATCCCTTTCCCTTTATATTTTCCTTTGTGGTAACATACATTTCTGCACGCAACTAAGTTTGCATGTTATTCCCTCTTTGAGTCAACAGAGAAACTTGTAAAAATTTAATACTACTTATTTGTCTATGTTATCTTTTAACACAATGTAGTTTCCCTCATTCTCTGTTTTAATTAGGTCATTTTTGCTTTTGCTTTGTCTAAGCTTATGATTGCTACTCTGGCCTTTCTTTTTTTAACTTCAGCTGAAGCATGTTAGATTATGTACCATCCATTTATTTTACCCCTTATTTGTGTATCTTTCTGTTTCAAATGTGTCTCTTGTATATACAGCATATTGCTGGATTCTTTTTTCAAATTGATTCTGCTATCTGCCGCCATTTTATGGGTGAGCTCATTTGATTCACATTCACAGGTATCATTACTATGTATTTCCCACCATCCCATTTTTTTTGTTTCTTTTCTTTCTCTTCTTATCCTATACCTCCTCAAAAGTCTGTTTTGTTTCTAATCACAGCCTCCCTTAATCTGCACCCCTTTTATGATTTTTTCCTTCCCTTTTCTCTTATCTCCCTCCACTTCTGTTTCCCAGTTGGATGAGATAGATTTCTATACACAACTGAGTGTGTGTATGTGTGTGTGTGTGTGTATACTTCCCTCTTTGAACAAATTCTGATGAGAGTGAGGTACAAGCATTGCTCACTACTCCCCCATTTTCCCTTTCATTGTAAAAGCTCTTCCTTGTGCACCTCTTTCATGTGAAGCCCTTGCCCCTTGCACCCCCAAGTGCTAGCACTTCTCTTTTCCTTGTAATTGAAACCAGAGCCCTTGCTCCCTTGTGACTGATCTCCAGCATCCTCTCTGCCCTGGAACTACAACTCAGAAATATGTATAGGCAATAGAATTGCCTGTGAGTGGCAGCTATATCCACTGCCAGCAAAGGGTTCTCTGTCATCTCTTTCTGAGGAGTTTTCTCATTCCTTCCCTGTGTCTGGGCTGAGAGCACCCAAAAGTGCTGCTGCTGTTGCAGTCATCATTGGTACTCTCTCTACATGCATTCCAGGCTGGTGCCATCCAGCTGCTGAGGGAAAGAGCAGATGTGCTGACTGTGAATTTGTTGGTGGCAAGGCCCCAACACAGGGGCACTTGGCTTTGGGATGGAGTGGTTCTCTGCTGTGATATTGTTTATTGAATTCTTCTCTACTCTGATGGATTGGGCTCATTGGTTTTGGGATCTGGTCCTCTGGTGTCTGAGTAAATGGTTTACTTCTTCTACCTTCTGTGTGGAAAGTCTCTTATGTTTTGTGATACAGAACCAAATAGGCATTTTGACAATTATTCATATGTATTGTGATTATTGCCTTGCTAATACTAGACTTCTCCAGCTGACTTCCTGAGTCATCTTAGGCTGGATAAAATGTTTCATGACCTTTTGTTGGCTGTTTTTAAAAGTTGTTTGGAGGAGAATATTAAGAGAGTTCAGCTGGCTTGCTGCCTCTAATTGGCCGTCTTTCCTCCTCTACCAGAAGCTTTCATTCTTATAGGGGAGCCAACTGAACTGGGAATGGAGGATGGGTGAAGTATGATAGCAGTGACATAGCTGGATAGGTCGAAGAAGCCCAGTGGAGGAATGGAACAAAGCAAGATAAGGTCAAAGTTGGCCTATCAAAGCCCAGATTGTCTCCAGGGAAGAGACAGTAGTAATGGCCCTAATAGAGTCAAAGATCCCTGAGCTCAAGGATAATTCATCTTCTACAAGTGCCTAGGACAGTGAGTTCTTAATAACTATGTATTCAATGAATGAATGAGCCAATTAAGTAGCTAGTTAGTTATTAGGGATAGTTGTTGGATCTGCAATTTTCAATGTTTTAGGGCTTCCTGCTGAGGTAACTCCTTCTACATATGTATATTGGCACTTTTTCTGCAACTAAGAGTTTTAATGATCTATCTAGAAACCTAAGAGTCTAAATGGCTTGCCCAGGGTCACCCAAGTACCATGCATCAGAGGTACTTAATGAATAGTATAGGTTATTAAGAAAAGAAGGTATTTCGAACTTAAGATCAGTAGACTAATATTTGAGCGTCATGTATTGCTTCTTTAACTAGCTCTGTGACCTGATGCAAGTCACTTCAATTTGATTTTTCCAGGTTTAGTTTTCTTATTAGTAAAATAGAGATAATAATGCCTGTTTAATATACCTCACAAGGTTGTTGTGCTAACAAAAAGGATTTAAAGTTTTTAATAGTACAAAATTGCCTACTCTAAGACTACAGAGGAAAGATGTCACAGTAAAAATAATGTAAATTTTAAACTTTATATCAGAGGTGATAGGGATTGACGTGCATCCTTTTCAGCAACTATAGTCTTAGAGAATTTACTAGAACGTTGAAGATGACTTGCCCAAGATCACAAGGCTAGTATGTGTTAGAAGGACTTGAAACATCAGGTGATGCTTCAAACAATTTAATTTTGAAATCATATTGGTATTAGAATATTCTAATCAGTGGGAAAGTCCATAAAGAAGAATCTATCTTCATTAGTTAGTAACTTGTTTTTGAGGTTGGTAGGGGTAATAAAAAAATAGAACAGTAAAGAATAAAAGCAACTTGTGGTCAGAGAGCAAAAAAAAAGTTTTCCACACAAGTTGGAATGAAACCTATATATGGGTAAAAAGTCATTGAACTCTATCAACAGCTGCTTCACAGAGGGTCAGATGAGCAATTAAAATTAAACAAGTTGATTTTAATATGCTTTAGTAACCGTGGTTGATCTTACACACTTACTATTGACTGTACATCAAGAAACAATTTAGAATCTAGTTTAAAACAAAGTTTATAATCCCTGTTTAATGGATTTTAGTACCTCAGGCAGTAAAATGCTGTAAAAATGATTAAAATGTTCCCTGTCTCTATGTAATCAATAAAACTTCCCACTCTGAGCTGTGGTTTGGTTCCACAACCTTCTTAGCAGACTTGGCAAAGCTGTGTCTGTAGAATACTAAATAAGCCAACTATCATTATTTCTACACACCAAATTCATTAGACATCTCATCCTTCAGCTTATTAGCACTGAAGTCAGCCAAGCAATCAAATCAAAAGGTCACCTTTTAACAATAAGTAGTTAGACCCAAATATACATCAAAACCTTTTATAGAAAGATGCTAAAATGTGATGTTAGGAGTGGCTAAAAGGTGATGGCAAGAACATACACCCACACAGAGGAGTGGGGGAGAAGAAAGAGAGAGAGAGAGAGAGAGAGAGAGAGAGAGAGAGAGAGAGAGAGAGAGAGAGAGAGAAAGAGAGAGAGACAGAGACAGAGAGACAGAGACAGAGACAGACAGAGAGACAGAGACAGAGACAGAGACAGAGACAGAGAGACAGAGAGAGATGGAGAGAGAGACAGAGAGACAGAAAGACAGAGATAGAGAGATAGACAGAGACAGAGAGGAATATGTTTCTGAGTATGAAGTTATAGTTTCACAATGGCATGCCACAGGATAATTTAGCTAATGGTCAATTAAGACATGGGTCAAGATGCTAATTAGAGCTCAATGGAGAGAGAGGAAAAGGAAGTAAAAAAGAACTGGCAGAATTAAAGAGGGAAGAAAAAAGCAAAAGCCACACTAACTACTCTACCGAAAAGAATTTCTTTATACTTCAGGAAACTATGTGAGTGAAGGTCAAAATAGCTCATTTAGGAATTTAGTTCTTAATTTCATCGAAGAAGATTTTATGAATCATTCATGTACAAGTTTATAGATTTTGAAGTGTAAAGCTGAACTTGCTGGATGTTTTGAAATGTTCAGCCCTTTATCACCAACCTTAAAAAAATTAGTAAAATATTTTATAGTAGGGCCCTTACATTTAAAATTGTGAGGTAGCTACCTCACATTTTTAAAGTGCCCATACTTAAAGGGATATTCCAGTTTAAATAATAAAAAAGAAATTGGAATTTATCTTCATTCAGAAACCAAAAAGTGAAAATGACTTGTATTAAACTATTACATTATTCTTAGCCAGTGGTATTTCTATTGTTCTCCAATGTAAGGAAATTCTTGGTAAAACTGAAATGCTCTAAAAAGTTAATACCACAAGCAAATTGGGGAGCCAGTGTGGAAGAATGCTAAGTGAGTCACATTCAGAGTAAACCGTTCTCAGTTCAAATTCTAACCAAAGTTTATTGCTTTTATGACTTCTGTGGTCCTCAATTTCATTATCTGCAAAATGTGGGGATGGGATTGTATGAGGTTTAAATATATAATTCAATGATTCTATGAATTATACCTAATGGATATACAGGATATTTGAACCAATTTCACGTTTTACATTCATTGCTTAACATTTCTTCCAACAATTCATTTTCCCTTGCTTCAAAAGTAGCAAGGTGCATTTAGTGTTCAAGAAAATAATTTATAGATATTTAATTCTGGAATCTCTGTTACCCAGATTAAATAAAGACATATATGGATGGAGTATTATGCACAATGTGGTAGAGAGGACCAAGCACTGGATATGAGGTCAGAAAATAATAGTTATAATAATAGCGATTACCATTTCCATGCTACTTTAAGGCTTGCAAGGCAGTTTTAATTTATCATTTCAAAATAGCCACACTACAACACTTTGTAAGGTTTATAATTATTAACTCTTTGGGCAGATGAGAAAACTGGGCATAGGAGAGTAAAAATGACTTACTCAGTCGGATAGCTAATGTCAGAGGCAGGATGCAAACCCAGGTCCTGCTGACTCCAAATCCAGTTGCCTTCCACAATTCTATATTGCCGCTTGATTTGGTTTGGTTTTATGTCCAGACTCAGCTATTTACTAAATGTGTGATTTTGAAGAAGAAACTTAGGCTATCCCTAACCTCACATTCCTCTCCTGTGAAATGCAGTATTAGTCTATTAAAGCCTCTTACCACCTTAATTGCTGAAATACTGTAACATTCCAGAGAAGCTTAATTTTATGGCATGTGTGTTAATCTTTGCTTTTCAAGTGTTTCCTTTTCATCTCATAAACCATATGGATGACCATATGTAATAAGGCTTTAACTATTTGGGGCCAGTTGCAGAATATTTCTGTAAATCTTAAATTTCCTTACAGATATATTGGTCTTCATTGAATGACTACAAGCTATTCCTTTGACGATCATGCCATTGGAGCTCAGATGATACCCGATTCACTAATATGTTCGATGAAATATCAGTTTATAAAGGGATTTCTAAAATGTGTATCTTGGGATGAAGAAAAGAGAATTATTTGTATCCCTTGTATAAAGCCACTAAGTTATCCCTATAAAGCCATATTTTCATGAGGACTGTGAATCTCCCAAAGGAGAAGTATCTGATCATACACCATGAATTGTACACATAGGTGACACTAATAATATGTCAGTTGTGATTTTCCTGATTGGAGTCATTAATACTCTCTCTATGGTACTAAAACCTGAAAAAAGAATATATGCCTGGCTTGGTATTGATAGGACACTCTCTCTTCCTCAGTCTTTCTTTCTCCCTTTCATTCCATTTCACTTCTCTGTTGATGGCTTGATGTTTTTGCCTTTCACTGGGAATTCTTTTTGGTTATGTATGTTGATAATATAACAATACATCCCAATCAAACATCTGCTGTATATCCAGGGAAGAATTAAATGCATAATAAAATTGAGGGACTTGAAGTGGTGCCAATAACACAGATGAACTTTGAAAATAAGGTAAAATGCAATACAGAAGAGAGAGAACTTCTGTATAATCCTAGCCCCTTTGCACATTAGTTATATTAATTAGGCAAATCATATTCACTGCATATCATTTTCCAAATCTTGTAAATGGGCATACTGAGTCCTCACTAGAGGTTTCATGGAGTTGATTTAAGGGAACCATTTTGCAATCTGAAATAATTTTGCCATAAGAAAGGAGCTATAACTTATTAAAAATAAATGCCTGCAATAGTAATAGCTAAGAGATATAGTGTATTTTATTGTTTAGAAAGGACACTATATGCAGTATCTGATTTGATATCAGAAGGTCTTACTTTCCCTTGTAGCCATCACACTATGAATCAGATCAATTTCACTCTCTGCCTCAACTTCTTCTCCTTGTACTCTCTTGTAAATCTTCTATAGCCTGGCTCCCACATCATGTTTCAGCTGAAACTGACTTCTCTAAAGTTACCAATGAGCTTCTAAATGACATTCAAGACTATAAATTCTAAAGCAGTTACTAATTGACTTGGGTAGAATGGGTTCACTGAGTTCCCTAAATTTATTAATTCATAGCAACAGTAATAATGATAATAACAAAAAATAACAATGATGATAGAGAGCTAGCATTTGTGTAATGCTTTAGAATGCACTTTAAAATATAATCTTTTATACTCAACTTTGAGAAATAAATCCTATTATCATTCTCATTATATTAATGAAGAAATTGAGGTAGGCAGAAGTTAAGTGACCAGGGTCACATGGCTATCATGTGTCTGATGGTAAATTTGAACTCAGGTCTTCCTGACCACCTCTAATGCTATCTACTACACCACTTAGCTATTTCCAATAATAACTCATTTATATAGCGCTTTAGAATGTACAAGATGAATTTTATACATTAGCTCAATTGATCAGTGGAAGGCTTGATGGAGAAAATGGCATTTGAGTCCAGCTTCAAGGAGTGAATTAAAACGTAATAGACATGCTGTAGTGGGAGGGAATCTAAGGAAAGAATCATTTCACTCATTCAGTGAGGCACTACTTAATAGGGGCTCAATTTAATGATAGTTCCTAAGAAGCCAGAAGGATACCGCATTGAATTTCTCTCATTCCAAAGGAGATAAGGCCACAATGCATATAATGTGCAAAAATGTTGTTCATGTTCACATAGAACCTTAAGGTTTGCAAAGGACTTAATGTACTTTGTCATAATTTATCCTCATAGCAAAGGAGTTATGATTATTATCTGTATTTCACAGATGAAGAAACCGAATTTCAGAGAGGTAAGTGCCACAGCTGGTAAGCATATAAAGTGGCATTTGAATCCAGGACGATTCTCCAAGATGAAACAAAATTTGTAAAAGGAACCCAAGTGCTTTCCTTGCAGAATGGAATTAGGATTCATTTTTAGGGTTAGAAAGATAAATCCTAGTCCAGAGCTCATTCATGTTTTATGAGAAACATTAAAGGATTTAAAAAAAATATTTACATCTGATTTTCAGAACCACTTGGGCAAATATTTAGTTTCAAAATATTAGCAGCAACAATATGCAGATTATATCCCAAAATGTATCCTAATACTTAGGCAGAAGAATTGCCATCTCTGCTATTACTACTACTATTAAATTATACAGCATTTATGTGGTAAATGTGTCAGACAATGTGTTGAATGCTTTGCAGGTATTATCTCATTTGATTTTTACAGTAGCTCTAGAAGATAAGTTGTATTGTTATCTTTATCGTACATTTGAAGAAAGTTAAGCAAACAAAGGTAAAATGACTTGCCAAGACCACATATCTAGTAAGTATCTAAGTTTTAATTTGACCTTCCTGAGTCTAGGTCCAGCACACTGTGTCACCTAGCTAATATCAATAGAATGTCAATATTTTTTGTCATTCTTGGTGATTTGGGCAGAAAAAATATTTCCATACAAAGTTAATCCACTCTCTTCCAAATATGTGTATGTGTTTATGTGTGTGTGTATACACATTTATGTGTGTGTGTGTGTGTGTGTGTGTGTGTGTGTGTGTGTATTTCTGTGGTATTGTGGGAGGAGATCTGGAAAAAGAATTTTATTCACTGGGTCATATATTTATCTTGTTGCCAAAAATATATCTATAAAGTTGTCAAGGTACTTTTCATATAGTTATCTCAATTGATCAGAGAAGGCTTCATTGTGATGAGAGCATTTGAGCTTTAAAGAATGAGTCAAGGTGGGGCAGCTAGGTGGCACAGTGAGTAGAGTACTGGCTCTGGAGTCAGGAGGACCTGAGTTCAAATCCAACCTCAGACACGTGACACATTTACTAGCTGTGTGACCTTGGGCAAGTCACTTAACCCCAATTGCCCTGCCTTCCCCCCCCAAAAAAGAATCAATAAAAAAAATAAAAAGAATGAGTCAAGGAAGTCAATCTCTCAAGCCAACCAACTCAGGTTTCCCAGGTAGCTACCAGTAATTGAGTTTCAATAGTTTCCATGTTTCAAAAGTGACTCTTTCACACTTGTTAAAATAATGACCACAATGGATAAAATGCCTATACCCCATGGGGTCTTAAAAACTAGAAAAAATGAACTCTAAACCATATAATTTGATATTTTCATTATGAAAAACAATCACCTTGCCATATTTTCCTTTGACAAAGGCAACAATACAACCACTTTTAATCTATGTCTAACTTATGTTCAACCTCAGTTCTTATATTTAAATGTCCTTTTATCTTTTTCAAAAGAGTAATTACTGAAATAAAAACACACACACACAAATAATTTAAGCAATTTTATAACAGCTTAGTTAACAAGCATTTATTAAGCTCTTACTATATGCCAGGTACTGCTCTAAGTGCTGGGGCAATTATTTTTCTCTGCTTTCAAAGAGTTCAAATTATAATAAGAGGAAATAGCATATAATTAACTAAGGACATTCAAAATATACAGAGTAAGTGGGGTATAACTTCATGGGGAAGGTACTGGTATTTACAGGTACTGAGAAGTTTCCTATAAATGGTATGATTTGACCTAAGTCAAGAAAGAAGATAGAGAAGTTAAATGTCACAGGTGAGAGGTCAGAGCATTCTAGGCATGAGGGACAAGCACAGAGATGGCACACAAAGTATTATATTTGTGGAACAGAAAATAGCTGGATCTTTATATATGGTAGTTAAGTGTATGAAGACTAGAAAGGTAGGAAGGAGCCAAATTATGAAATAATTTAAATCTAAATACAGGAATTTGTATTTCATCTGGGCAATAATAGGGAGTTTATTGAATGGGGGAGCAGACCTGGTCAGAGCTACGTTATAGAAAAAAATCATTTGGCACCTAAATGGAGGGTAGATTGAAGTGGGAAGAGACTTGAGGCTGAGAGACAAGGTAGAAGTACAATCCAGGTGAGATGATGTGAGTCTGACCCAGATATATTAAGGGAAAGAAGATTTAGTAACGGATCGACATTTATAAATTTTCTTCCTAGGCTACTATGTCACCTCTGTATCTTACTTTCATAACTCATCTCTAATTCAGTGGCCCCACTTAAAGCCCCCAGATTTTATGATATGCTCAAATCTCTCCTGGATACAGTGTCTGATAGGGCTACCTCATTGTCTTATCTAAGAGAATCCCCAGTAATATGCCAATAGCCATCAATCTATTAGCACAAGAAAGGGACAAGCATTCTTTAAGCACCTACTGTGTGCCAAGTTTTGTAAAGGACACTCAGCACTTTAGAAATACCTCATTTGAGAAAAATGTAATGAAAAGGAGAAAGAAAAACATTAAGAAAGAGAGAAGTCTATCAAAACCAGACCAAGCACACGTTTTTCCAACTTCGATAGCACGCAGATTCAGCATATCATAGAAACCAAGGCAAAAAAAAATACCATTAATATATTATTAGTACCAGTTATGTGCATATTTTAAGTCATAAGATTGGATACATCTCCTTTGGGGGATTTGTTCTTCTCATTCACATATGGCTGAACTGGGCCAACTTCATAGCTTCACTGAAGAAATATATTTCAAATTTCCCTTTAGTAAGTGATACTTCATAGAATTTGTTAGTGACTTGAACATCGTTTTGACAGCTGTGGTATGGTAGACAAAGGAGTAGTTATGGTCATTCAGGTCATTCAATGAAGGCTATTATTTCTGTATCACAGTTCAAGATTTATGGAAATGTTTTGCAAGTGGCCTCAGTTGGAGCCCAAATAGGTATAGCCCATATTTCCATATGGTTTGGAAACTGAAAGCAAAACCCTGAAAAGCAGAGATTAATGCACCTGCCATAAAATTAGTCTTCTTTGGAAGGTCACAGGCTTTCAGTAATTAGGATGGGAAAGGACTTTAATAGGCATTTAGAACAAGGGTCAGCAAACACTGGTGGAAGGGCCATAGCTGACTGCCTGTCTTCATGTACTGTTGAGCTAACAATGATTTTTACATTTTAAAATAAAATTTGATTTTATTTAGAAACCTAAAAAGCATTCTTAGTTAACAGCCCTTACAGAAACAGGCAGTGACTGGATTTGGCCATCTCATTCTAGTTTGTCAACTCCTGATCTATAGATTAATGCCCTTATTTCAGAGATGAGGAACTGGAGACTGAGGATAGGTTGAATAACCTCTTCGGGATCCCACAGATAGCATTTGAAAACAGATTTATCAGGAGGGAGGCAGCATAACGTATGGCTTAAAGGAGTTGTTTTGGAGTTAGAAGGACCTGAGCTTTAGTCTTCCTTCCTCTGGAAAATTCACTTAACCTCACTCACTCTCAATTTCCTCATCTGTCTAATGGGAGTGATAATAACTGCAACATTAATGTTTGGTTGTGTTGTTAAAGTGAAATGATACAAAAAAGTGCATTTCTCTAGTATGATTAACATGGCAGAGAATTATTAGGTGGTCATTGTAATGGTCCTTGCTAAAGGTTAACAAAGTCTGAAATAACATGGAGCAATGAGAGTGTACAGGAGGAATGAATATATGAGATTTAAGATAGAATTCATAGAATTTGGTATTTATTTGTTTTTAACAATTCCCTCACTTGTAATATGACAAAGCTGGACTAGGTGATTGACAACTCTAATATTTCATGAGGATATTTGGCTAAGTATCTCTTGAGTACTTATTTTGGCTTTCAGGTAGTCCAATAATTTTTAAATTATCTCTCCTGGATCTATTTTTGAGGTCAGTGGTTTTTCCAATGAGATATTTCACATTGTCTTCCATTTTTTCATCCCTTTGGTTTTGTTTTATAGTATGTTGATTTGTCATCAAGTCACTAGCTTCCACATGCTCCAATTTCATTTTTAAGGTGGTATTATCTTCATTGGTCTTTTGGACCTCCTTTTCTATTTGGCTAATTCTGCCTTTCAAAGCATTCTTCTCCTCATTGGCTTTTTTGGAGCTCTTTTTCCATTTGTGTTAGTCTATTTTTAAGATGTTATTTTCTTCAGTATTTTGGGGTCTCTTTTAGCAAGACATTGACTTGTTTTTCATCATTTTCTTACATCTCTCTCATTTCTCTTCCCAATTTTTCCTCTACTTCTCTAACTTGCTTTTCCAAATGCTTTTTGAGCTCTTCCATGGTCTGAGACAAATTCGTATTTTTCTTGGAGGCTTTTTATGTAGGCTTTTTGACTTTGTTGACTTCTTCTGGCTGTGTGTTTTGATCTTCTTTGTCACCAAAAGAAGATTCCAGAGTCTGAATCTGAGTCTGAATCCTTTTTCGCTGCCTGGCCATGTTCCCAGCCAACTACTTGACCTTTCAGCTTATTGTCAGGGTATGACTGCTTGTAGAGTAGAGAGTGCTTTGTCCCAAGCTTTAGGGGCTATACTGCTGTTTTCAGAGCTACTTCTACACAGCAAGCTCTGCCACACTAGCACCCCTACTCCCCCAAGAACTGCCAACCAGGACCACCACCCAGATCCAAGTAGGTCAAAGCAAGCCCTGTACTCCTACTCTGGTCTGCCACTTGATTCCTCCCACTGTGTGAGCCAGGGACTTAGGAAGAAGCTGACGCTGAAGCTCTGAAAGCAGCCACAGGAGCTTGCTGCTGCTGCTGCCACCATTGCCACACCACCTCTGCCACTCCCAGGGCTGGGGCCTAACCACTTTCTAACCCAATCTAGTAGTTTTCACACTAACCTGCTCCATGGTCTTAGGTGTTTGTGGGTTGAGAAATCTGGTAACTGCCACAGCTCCATGATTCATGGCCCTAAGGCACGCTCCGGACTGACTCTCATGCTGGTCTATCCTGGTGCAGCCCATGCTGGCCTGCACTCCCCTCCCAGCAACCATCCAGGCCATCCTGGGCTGGAGACCTGCTTCCCTCTGCTATTTTGTGGGTTCCGCAGCTCTACAATTTGTTCAGAGATATTTTTTACAAGTGTTTGGAAGGATTTGTGTGAGAGCTTAAGCAAGTCCCAGCTTTCCAGCTGTCATCTTGGCTCCACCTCCTTGCTTGCTCCAGTACTTATTTTTAAGTGCTCATGAATGTATAAGACCCTGTAGAAGACATAGAAATGACAAAGATGGTCTCTGCCCTCAAGGAGATTATGATCTCTTCAAACACAGAGATAAGACTATATGTAAAATTACTGTGAATAATAGACTCCAGCAGATAACTAATTGAAGAATTATTTATTCTTGGCTAAGTTCTAGAAAAAAAAATAGCCAGAGAAAGTAAATTGGAATAGATTGGAAGAGATCGCAAGATTCAGGGTGAAGGAAGCACTTGAAGGATGGATATCATTTGGATAGGTGTGAGATAAATAATCAGAGAGTTCCACTTAAAAGGAATAAGGTATGAAGTAGTGAAAGTGAGAATGCTCATACAGTGGTCCTTGAGTATGACTCTAGCAGGGGAGTGGTGGAAACAGTGTGGATGAATATGATGATATTATTGCGATTGAGAAGGCCAGACAGAAGGGTTCATATTAACATGGTAAGAAATAGGGAGACACTGAAGGTTATTTTTGGTAAGGAGATGACATGATGGTAGAAATATTAAAGCTAGTTATGACATTCTCTGTTAAGGTGGCCCTTTCAAAGCTAGAGGCCCAGTGGAGTGACTACATGTCCAATGTGCAATACTTCACAGATTTTGCTATTATACGGTATACTCTGTAAACGTTGTCCCTTTCCTGCCACTAATGTTTGAATCAACTAAAGTGTCTAGGTTTAATTTTTGAGCACTTTCAGTAATATCCTACTTATGCTTTTCTGGGAACTGGGAAAAAATGTTATAGATAACAAGTATATATGAATTAAGGTTAAGTAATCAATCAGAACAGGATATTGCCTTTCCTGCTTTCAACTTACAACAATAAGAAACTACATTTCAAATGCTTAGTAAAGTGGTCATTAAGGACATTACTCATTCTACACAACTGACAAAATGCCCTCTCAATGAGCAAGTGATTAAGCTTTCTGCTCCCTATCAGCTTGATCATCAGCCCAGGAGGCTTCTGTAGTGTTTTTCTAACTCATTAACATCTTGTATAGGGATTTTTGTATGTGAAGTTGCTACAAAAATATCTAAGAATCTCTTAAGAAAGTACTGAACAGTCATTAGACTGGATAGGTAACCCTAATTTCTTAGTAAATGCAGAGAGGAGAATATTTGTGAGGCTTTTGATAAAAGGAAAATGAAGTGTCAAAAATCTGTACATTTTCAACTTAGAGGGAAAGTGTATACAATACAGGAAATGTTATTTTAAAAAAAAATTGCTTTAAATAGTATTTTATTTTTCCCACAATTACATATCACGAAAATTCTTGTCATTTATTTTTATAAGATTTTGAGTTCTAAATTTTTCTCCCTCCCTCAGCTCCCATCTTCTGAAAATGGTAGGCAGTTTGATATATTTTATATAAATTCTTTCATGTAAAATGCATTTCCATATTCATCACATTTGTGAAAGAACAGACTGATCAAAAGTAAAGAAAAAATGTGGAAGAATAAAGTAAATGAAAAACAATATGCTTCTATCTGCATTCAGAGTCCATAAGTTCTGGTTTTCCTTCCTGAGTCCTTTGTACTTTTCTTGAATCATTGTGTTTCTGGGAAAAGTTGTGTCATGCATAATTAATTATCACATGATGTTGCTGATAATGTGCATAGTGTTGTCCTGGTTCTGGTCATTTCACTTTGCATCCATTTGTACAAGTTTTTCTAGGTTTTTCTAAAATGTGCCTGTTCATCCTTTCATATTGCACAATGGTATTCTATTACATTCGTATGCAAAGCTTATTCAGCCATTCTTCAATTGATGAGCATCCTCTCAATTTCCAATTCTTTGCTACCATGAATAGGGCTGCTATAAATATTTTAGCACATGTAAATTCTTTTCTCTTTTTTATGTTCTCTTTGGGATATAGAAGTATTAGTGGTATTGCTATATCAAAGGGTATGCACAGTTTGGTTGCCCTTTGGACATAGTCCCAAATTGCCTGGTAGAATGGTTGGATCAGATTTCAACTCTACCAAGTGCATAAGTGTCCCAATTTGCCCATGTCCTCTCTAACATTTATGATTTTCCTTTTTTTTTTGTCATATTAGCCAATCTGATAGGTGAGAGGTGGTACCTCAGAATTATTTTAATTTTGCATTTCTCTAATCAAAAGTTATTTAGAGCACTTCTTCACATGCCTATAGATAGCTTTGATTTCTTCATCTGAAAACTGCCTGTTCCATTTATCAATTGCTTAATAGCTTGTATTCTCATAAATTTGACTCAGTTCTCTATATATTTGACAAATGAGGTCTTTATCAGAGAGACACTTGCTGCAAAGATGGTTTCCCAGCTTTCTGCTTTCCTTCTAATCTTGGTTCCATTGGTTTTGTTTGTATAAATGCTTTTCAATTAATATGATAAACTTTACCTATTCTAAATTTTCTAATGCTCTCTATCTCTGATTTGGTTATGAATTCTTCCCTTCTACATAGATCCAACAGGTAGATTATCCCTTGCTCTTCCATTTAGATTGTTTCATTGTCTGTGGTACCTTTAGCAAGATGTAGTGTCCTTCTTCATATCTTTTAATAAGCTCTATTTTTGCTTTTATTTGTCTAATATCAACATTGCCACCCCTGCATATTTACTTCAGCTGAAGCATAATAGATTCTGCTCCAGACCATTGCCTCTCTGTGTTACTCTACTTCAAGTATGTTTGTCATAAGCAATACATTGTAGGATTCGGGTTTTTGATCCACTCTGCTAATCAATTCTATTTTGTGGGAGAGTCCATCCCATTCACAGTTATGATTACTACCTGTGTATTGGCTTCCATTCTATTCTTCTTCCAGTTTGTCCTCTCTCCTTTCACCCTTTCCCACATCACCAGTGTTTTGTTTCTGTCTGCCACCTACCCTGATCTGTCCTCTCTTCTGTCAGTCTCCACCTATCCCCTCCCCTCTTTACTTCAGCTCCTCCCCTTCTAACCTCCCTGGGTAAGATAGAGTTCTATATTCAACTGATTGTGTATATTATTTACTCTTTGAGCCAATACTGATAAGAGTGAGATTCAATCAACCATCTTCCTCTCCACTGTGATAGGTCTTTCTTCTTCATGTGAGATAATTTACACCATTCTACCTCTCCCTTCCTTCTTCACCTAGTACATGTGAGAGTGATGTAAGATAATTATTAAAAAAAAGAGTCAATAGATTGGAAAAAGTAGAATTGGCCAAATGGAAAAGGAGATAAAAAAATCCACTGAAGAAAACAGCTCCTTAAAGAGTACAATTGGCCAAGTGGAAAAGAAAGTACAAAAGTAAAACATCACCTTTCTCATCCTTTATTTTTTATGTCATTCCCTCAAATTCACCTTATACTCATACCCTCTATGTATATCCCTTTTATCTTTACTGTTATTGGAGCAATTTTTAAAGAGTTACAACCATCATCTTCCCATGTAGCAATGTAAAAAGTTTAGCTCTACTGAATCCCTTATGTTTTCTTTCCCACTTTTCCTTTTTAGAGTTCTCTTGGGTTTTGATATTGGAAGACAATTTTCGGGTTAGTTCTGGTCTTCTCCTTAGGAAGGTTAGAAATCCTTCTATTTTGTTGAATGATCATTTTTTTGCCTTGAGGTATTATGCTTAATTTTGCCAGATAAGTCATTCTTGGTATAGCCCTAGCTCCTTTGCCCTCCAGAATATCACATTTCATGACCTCCAATCCTTTAATGTTGCAGCAGCCAAGTCCTGTGCGGTCCTGAGTGTGACTCCGTGATATCTGAATTGTTTGTTTCTAGCCAGTCATAATATAATTTCCATGACCTGGTATTCTGAAATTTGGCTATAATATTCCCTGGAGTTTTTTTTTTCTTTTGAGTTCTCTTTCCTGAGGTGATCAGTGGATTCTTTCAATGCCTATTTTGTGCTGTTTTTCTAGGGTGTCAGGGTAGTTTTCCTTGACAATTTCTTGAAAGATGCTGTCTAAATCCTCCTTTTGATTATGGCTTTCAGGTCATCCAATGATTCTGATATTGTCTCCCATTGATTTCTTTTCTAGGTCAGTTGTTTTCTGGTGAGATATTTTACATTTTCTTCTATTTTTCATTCTTTTGAATTTGTTTGATTGATTCACCATATCTCATAGAGTCATTAGCTTCCACTTACCCAATTCTAATTTCTAAGGTGTTATATTCCTTTTGTACTTTCTTTTCCACTTGGCCAATTGTACTCATCAAGGAGCTGTTTTCTTTACCACTCTCCTTTCCATTTGGCCAATTCTACTTTTTAAGCAATTTTCCAAGCTATTGACTCTTTTTTCATAATTCTCTTGCATCTCTCTCATTCATTTTCCCAATTTTTCTTCTACCTCTCTTATATGATTTTTAAGTTCCTTTTTGAGCTCTTCTATTGGTTCTTTCTGTGCTTGAGACCACTTCCCATTTTTCTTTGAGGTTTTGCCCATAGGCATTTTGCTATTTTTATCCTCTTCTGAGTTTGTGTCTTGGTCTTTCCTATCATGGTAATAACTTTCTATGGTCAGATTTCTTTTGTTGTTGTTGTTGTTTTACTCAGATTCTTTTGGCCTTTTTCTTTTTTTTTTAAATTTGAGCTCTGCTCCCAGGGTGGAAGTGGATCTGCCTCAGGCTTCTTGTACTAGTGGCTACAATCTCTGGCTGTTTGCCTGGTGCTGCACTGATGTTACCCTGAGGCCCCTTGGGGATTCTTATGTCTGGTGCTGTTTTGAGGGGATGTGATGGGAGTGGCTGGTGCTGCTGAAGGCTGTAGAGGTCTGGCAGCTTACCTGGTGCTGAGCTGGGGCCTTAGTGGTGATGTCTGGCATGTGCTGAGGCCAGGCTGGGTTTTTCTGTGTTTCCTGAGGGCTACACTGAAGCATGTGGAGGTCCAGCTGCCAAAAGATATCATTCCATCCTGGGCTGGGGGTAAGCAGATGAGGTCTGACAAGCAGCAGGATGCCTGCCTGCCCAGGGATACACTGAAGCGATCCTTGGAGCTGGAGTCTGCTGGTTCCCCTGGCTATTCTAAGGCACATGGGGGTCCTGGTGATGGCATTTGCCTGCTCCATCATACCGAGGATCAGGATCTTCCACTGGTTTTCTGAGGTGGGATTGCTGCTGGCTTGCTGGGATGCTTCCTGTCCTGGAATGTGTTCTCCTTTTACTCCAATGTGATGGACCATTCTTGGTGATCCTCCTAGTCTCCCAAGCTAAAAGATCTCTCTACTCCATCTTCCTGCTGGCTCAGCTTTTCCAGGATTTGTTATGGGCCACTATTTTATGGTTGTTTGGAGGTCAACATTGAAGAGCTACAGCATTTACTGCTTACTCTGCCATTTTGGCTCCCAGAAGCCTCTGTAGGAAATGTTAACTTATAATAATATTAAGAGCTCCAATTTTATCCTCGTGGTCCCAACGATGTCCTTTATAGGTAGTAATACACAGCAGATATGTGACTGCAATCAGTGCCAGAAATGTATGGGTTCAAGTCCTTCTTCTGACATATACTGTCTGTTTGTAACCCTGAGCAAGTCACTAAAATTTTGTGAGGCTCAATTTTTGTCATCTATAAAATGGGAATTATTATACCTCACAGGGTTGTTGTGAGGACCAAATGAGATAAGGTACATAAAGCACTTTGCAAACCTTAAAGAGCTTTATAAATATTAGTTATTATTAGCATTATTATAGTTGTTGTTATTCCAATGAAATAAAATCCAATTCAATAATTTTACTACTGAGTTAGGGGGAAAAGCTTCTTAAAAGATATAAGGTTAAAAGAAAGATTTGAAAGGGAAGGGAAATGCAGCTTTAAGGCCGAGATCGAGGAGACTTTAAAAATATTAAAAGTGTCTAAGAAAAAATGCCAAAAATTGGTTGAGTAGAAGAGAAGAATGCATGGGGGTGGGGGGTGGGGTGGGAACAGACAAGATAAAAGAAGAGATATAGTCAGTGTCAGAGTCATAAAGAGCTTTGAAAAATGAGAAGCTTTACTTCTTAAATTTGATTTAGACAGCTTTGAAGGATCTCAGCATGGGGGAGAATGAAGATATCAATAAACCCTAAGTGTGTACCTTAATCAGTTTAAAAATAAAAAAATGTTATTTTTGGAGTTTTGAAAATCTTTAGGCTTTAAGGAAAGTTTTAAGGAAAATGGGATGATTCATAGTTATGTCTAATGCTTTGCCACACTGGCCTAGAAGACCAAGCTAGAGGAGAAGGACGGAATCTCACTGAGTCAAGGACTTTGAATGTTTAAGATGATAAATGCCTATTCTTAAATGACATTTCTACTGATAAAAGCATATTGGTTTCTGAAGCTGAGCTATTTGACAGTGCCAAGGTCTTTGGTCACAAGAATTTTCTTTTCTGGGTCTTCAGCATCTGTGACTATAGCACATCGAGGGACACTTGCCGGGCTACATTTGCACAGACATTGTTTCCTAGGATGATGTCTAAGGGCACTGGCCTGGGGGTATTGCTGTTTCCAAGGTTCTCAGGTTCAGGGTCTGAAGGTAAATGGCAATCAGTCATAGCTTCACTTGCTTGGCATGAACTGCTGCCTGCCTCTGCATCAGGGTACCTGGCTTCTTTAGTTAGGCTGCCTTGCCTGCCCAATGGGGGCAATTGATTTAATTGGCAGTTAGTGGAAATGACTGGACCTTTCTCCACAAGAGTTGCTTCCACATATTATAGTTACAAGAGCTGGGCTGGGAAAAGAATTGATGAGATGGGGTGTGTGGCTACTCTAGAGCTCCTATGCCCTCCTGCCTGGTGGTGGCATTTGTTCAACTGTTGCTGGTGGTGGTGATGAGGAAAGTGTGCTTCTTTTCACAATGATTTCTCAATGATGACTACAGGGGCTGGGTGGGAAGGAATGATGGTTTGGGGGGTAGAGTGCTGGGCCTAGAATCAGGAAGAGGTGAGTTGTAATCCAGTTTCAGACACTTATTAGCTGGGATCTTGGACAAGTCATAATAACCTTTGCCTCAGTTTCCTTATCTGTTAAATGGAGATACTAGTATATACCTTTTAGGGTTGTTATGAGGCTCAAAATATATACAATTGTAAAGTAGCATATAATAAAACTATTATCATTACTCCTGTTTCCAAAACTCTAGTAACATTTATTTTAATGTCTCATTTGCCCATACATATTTATCTTGTTACTTCAGTAGATACTCACCTGCAAGTGTGTTCTTTCTCATTTACATCTACTCAGTACTTTTGGAAAAAAAATTACTAGCAATATACTTATTTCTCTCTATTCTCAGTAATATTTGTGGTATATAGATGAGATATTTTGCAACATCAATAAATAAATCCTTAAGGTATATTGATTTACAACAGTCATAATAAAAATATCTTTCTGACCAAGTATGAGTCTTTGATAACTGACTGTCAGTTGTACTTCACCTCCCCTAAAGTGCTGCTCTGGCAGCTAATTATGACAAAGAGATAACCTTTCTTATTCCCAGTGGAAATCAGCTTCATCTAGCCTGGAAATGCATATAGGCTGGGCCCAGCAATGAACTACTTGTGAGTTGTCCAAGGGCCCTAACTAGTAATTTTTGCAAATGCCTTAGGTAAGTGGAATGAAATATATCTGCAGATAATCCTGAGATAGCTATGGCATCAGAGGCAGTTGACCTATCTGAGTTACTATTGATTTAGTCAGTCCAATTGCCTCATTTTACAGTTGAAGGTACTGAAGGCTAAGAAGGTTAAGCAACTTGCCCAAAGACACATACCTAGCAATTTTTGCAAGTGCCTGAGGTAAGTAAAATAAAACATACCCTCCACAGATTCAGGGATGGCTATTATGGTGACAAAGGGAGTGAGGTGTCAACAGAGAATAACTTATCTGAGATACCAATGTACAGGCCAAAAGTGACAGTTACCTGGTAGCTTCCTATTTTGGTTTGTGATCCCTGCTCTTTAGGTGCTAACTTCAGTTGTTTTTCAGCTGCCGAAGAACTGCAACTGCTTCAAGTAGCCTCTAAATTTTAGTGCCCTGGGATAGTGCCCTTATTTCAAAAGGTTAGTTATACCACTGCTAGATAAGGGAAAAGAGACATCACCACACTGGCTGCACATGGCGATCAACTTCATTATCAATGCAATTCTCAAAGACTGTCTTAGAAGTCAATAATGATGATGGGGGGAGTACACACAACTAAGAAACGACAGCTAGTTGAGCAAGTCCTTAAGGAAAATTTGAGTCATTAACTGATTCGACATGTTATCACAATATAACATACTATCTACTGTAGAAATAAGACAACCGTGGTAAATTTTCAACATCGAGGTAACCCTCAAGTCTTATTTTGAACCGAGAAGAATTTTTATTATTTTTTACTTTTATCTGGTTGAAAATTAGTAAATTTATATACTGCAATATCAGTATAGTCTTCTACTTTTTTTAGAAAAAGGACTATATGTACTAAATTTATTCTATAAGTCTTGTAAAGGTAGAATTTGAGAATGAGGATGAGGCCACCTCAGACCCTTACTAGCTTTGTTATCTTCTCTGAGCCTCATTTTGATCATCCACAAAATGAGGGAATTTAGCTCAATGGTCTCTAAGCTACAGAATCTCTTTTATAAACACTTACTAAACAATATTATATTTGCAAGTGGCACACTAATCATTCATTCTTTTTTCTTTTCTTTCGAGAATCCAAGGATTAGTCAACCTGTTTTCTTTTCAATTGTATCTATATATTTCTTCTAGTTATGGCTTCTGTTTTCACTGATGCACTATAAAGAAATAAAACAATGCAAAACAAAACAAAATACAAACCAAAACAACAACAAAAAAAGTAGTGATGCAGAGTTCAGCTTCTTGTCTTTTCCATGAAGTGACCATTCATATATTATGATGGTTTCTAAGGGCTTTATTCCTGTCCATAAAGTAACTTCATCCCCTTCCTTCCAACACTCCCCAACTAAAATAAAACAATGACAAAAATGAAGTTAAGAAAGGTTTACTCATATTTTTCTCTATCCTTACCCACATACATATATTCCTCATCACTATATGTGTGTGTGTGTGTGTGTGTGTGTGTGTGTGTGTGTGTGCGCGTAGATAGATAGAGGGAAATGGATAGATCTACTTGGAGTAATCATAATGTGTTTTCAGGTACTTAAAGGCCTGAAGTGAGATTAGTTTCCTGATCAGAGGAATAATTAGCATTTCATCACAAGAACCAAAAAGGAGCTGTGCAGTAGGAAGGGGGATAGGATCTCAGGCAGGTTGTTAAAGAAATGGGACAGGGGCTAAGGACACTGTTGTGATGGTAGTTGAAAGGTTGATTCATAAGGAATAAACCTTAAGGTAGGAGAACATAGGGAAGGATCACTCTGTGGGGTTAGTTTCTCTTCTTCTTTCTCTTTCTACTTTAGCTTTGCTAGTTCTTCCACAGAAGCCCTGAGGTGGCATTGGCGGAAGAAGAGAAGCAGTGATGATACCTGAGTAAGTCCATACCTGGGAGTTATCTATGCACTGATGAGGAGGGAAGGGTAGTGGGAGGTATGGGATAAGTAATGGAGAGTCACTATGGGTGCCAGCTGCTGAGTGGGACAGCAATTCTTGCATGACCTTTTGTATCCAAGGGACACAAATTAGGCTACTGTCAGGGCTTTTATTACCGTGTGAGTAGCAAGGACAGCAACAGAAATCAAGACGCCTTGAAAATGATTTTGTTATTGTAAGCAAGTTAGCCAACAAATATTTATTAAATTCTTACTATATATCAGGTTCTGTGGCATGCTCTAGATATGCAAAGAAACACAGAAACAGGTCCTACCTTCATGGAGTTCCCATTCAAATGGACAAAACCATATGCAAATAATAATTATATAGCAGAAAAGTAAAGTGTAATGATACAGCCCAAAATAAAGCTTTTTTTTTCCCTGGAGCAGCATCATACTCTTGTGCAAGATGAAATAACAGCAGAGAAAGGTTTAAATATTAAAGAATATATTTCACGATTGAAGAGGAAATGAAAAAAAAAACTCTTGGCAGCTAGCTTGAGGCAGCCCTGCAGCATGAATTCTAGTGCAAGGAAAAAAAAAACATTTAGTTATACTGCTCTTGAAGCTTAAAAAGGGACCAAAAAAGCTCTCTTACTTAGAATGAGCAAAATAAAATACACATCACCATGTAGATATTAACTTCTTCCTTGGGTCAATAGTAAGATTCAAGAACTCTCAAATTCAAGAATGTTGGCCAGGGTTAATATCAATTTTCATTGTTCATAAATTTTCACATAATATACAATTTGAGACTAGGTGTCTGCTTAAATCAGGAAATGTTTTTGGTTTCTGCAGTGAGAATATTCTCTATCTTGACTTTGGAACGTTTTCTGCATACGAGCAAAGTTCAATCAAATTGGTTCCATTTTCTTATCTGCCTCCCTCTTTTTTTAACTAAGTAAATGCCTTTTAAAGGAAGAGGAAATCCATATTGATTTTAATGTAAGGAGAATAACACAGTGAAACGGTGGCAGAGTTCCATAGATGCCTGTGCTAACTGCAGCTAAAAATAAAGTTCTTTTGTAGAATGAGTAAAGTTTCATTTCCCAGAGCACGTGCTCTTATTTCTTTACTTGTGTGATGCAGTAATACCCAATGAGCATCCAGGGATCCCCATGATTCAGAAGAGTATGCTTTATCTTATAGAGCGTAAGTTTTCAATTAAGGCTCTGAACTTTAGTTTCCCAGGTGAAGTAGTTTAACACCAGTGGAGAAAACATCCATGTTCCAATGGGGGGAAAAATGAGGAAGTTGTTAATTTGTAGTAAGCATCTCACTACATTGACTAGAATTCAGGAGATAAGGGCTCTAAGCATTAACTGCATGTGTGATTTTGATAGCTCAAAAAACTAGATTAAAAGTTATTTGAAGATAGGTAAATATAAAAGCATGGAAAATGTGTCATACCACAGTAATACAGAGAGAAAGATAAAGAGCAAGACAGGGAGAGAGAGAGACAGACAGAGAGACAGACAGACCAAGACAGACAGAGCCAGAGATACAAACACACAGAGAGACAGAAATAGAGACAGAGACCTGATGAATAACAACTAACTGACCCATATGTCTACTTTTCTATCACTATAAAATGTTACCAAAAAGTATCTCCTATGCATGCATCAATATTGTAAATCCTAAAGTACTATTAAAAAACAACAGCTAAATAAAAATGAAAAAAAAGATGTAGTATTCTTTGAAAGATAGAACCTTTTCCAATGACCTTAAGGTCATCAGTATCAGGCAATGTCACAAGGGAGATCTTTGCCAAATATGTTTGTCTCTGCCATAGAGGTCTAGAAAACAGTTCAATTTAAAGGGATTCTCTATTATTGGTGAGGTCTTCCAAATGTTCATTTTTATGGAATACATTGTGCTGGTGGAAAAAACTCGAGTACCTTCACTACCTTTATTATATCAGGCACCTCCAGGCCCCTGATATTCAGCTTCCTTTTGTGTGCCATCTCCTATTGGATTGCAACGTACTCTAGGAGATATTCTTTCTTTTCTTTCTTTTATTGTGCTTCTTTCTTCCTTCCTTCCTCTTCTTCCTCCCTTTCTGTCTCTTTCTTTTTTCTGTCTGTATCATCAGGGTTTAGCACACTGTCTGGCACATAATGGGTACTTAATACGTTTATTGACTTGACTCTATACTAGACATTTAAAAAAAAAACCCAAAAGTAGGAGAAAGTATGAGTTTCAAGAAAAAGGGAGAAGGAGAAGTTTTATGTATGTAAAAGCATTTTTGGAAAACATTTAATCATATGAAACAAATATAATAGAAGTATCAACATCAAATTAAATGAGGAAAAGGTTTAACTTTTCATTTTTTAAGGTACAAAAAGGAAAAAAATATACAGGTTTAGAATTTATATCAGTTCAACAAATAAAAATTAGAAATAATTTGGATTTCCCTAAGATATATATTTCTTTAAATCTTTCTCTGCACAGGTATCTTTTTTTTTAAAAAAAAGATTATTAAGTAATATTTGGGATATTCAAATGCTTATTATTGAGGGTTTTTATAAAAATAATAAATTGTTAAACAAATTCCTTTTTTCCTCAGTTAGCCAATGCTCAATACTGAAACCTTACCATTTGGACCATATCCCACATAACCAAGAAATCACTACTCATCTGGCATCAGCTTAACCATAATTTCAATCAAAGTACTTAGGCAGAACTAAACAGTCACTTGAGTGTGAATCTGTGAATCTAAAGTGACAAATATAATGTCAAAACTTCCATATAAGCTTAATTGTCCTTTATTTTAGCCTGCTTATCAACTTTGCATTTGACACTACTCCTGGAACAAGTAGCTAATATACTAAATGATGGTATCAGTATACAAAATATCTCAGTAGGCAGAAATGATCAGCCAAATATTATAAGATGAATTTCAATAGGAATAAATGTGAATTCCTGTTTCTTGACAAGTTGGAATACTTTGTGAGGAAAGCAATAAAAGTGCTGAAGACAAGAATATCCCTTAAGAGATTGGTTAAAATAATTAGAGAATTTTAGCCTGAAAACCAAAAGAAAAATCAAAAAGGGGCATGATTGTACTCTCTATTTTAATTATTTGAATAGTGGTCAAGAAGAGGGGAGAAACTTGTTCTTTTAGGTCCAAGAGGGTAAAATTAAGCTTTGGTTCAGAGAGATTTCTCAGAGGCAAATCAAAATAAGGTAGGAAGAGCTTTGTAACAAAGCAAAAAATAAATAAATAAGTAAATGAATAAACAAACAAACAAACAAACAAATAAATGGTATACTTTCAAAGGTCATTTATTCCCATTTTTAGTAAAAGCTAGGTGACAACTTGCTGAAGATTTCTTAGAAGGGATTAATGCTTCAGGTCACAAATGGATTACATCACCTATTAGATTTCTTCCAACTCTGAGATTCAGTGAGTTAGAGTTTTTAATTTATTAAAAATCACAGCTGCCTCAAAGGGGAATAGACTATTTAGAGGTATTGAATAACCACCGAGGTTTTCAACTGAGGGATTCATGAGCACTTGTTGAAGATATTGCAGAGGATATTAATGGTTCTGATATGGGTTATATTAGATGACCTTCCTCACCTACCAAAACCATTGTAAACTGCATTATGGCATCACCAACTGCTTTTTGTTTATCTTGACTGGATGTCAAAGAAACATCTTAAATTTTAGATGTACAAAACAGAACATGTTACTTTTTCCCACAAACTTCCCCTCTTTTAAGCTTCCTTATTACTCTTAACAAGTATGGTTATCCTATTCATTAACCAAGTTCACAACCCTTGTATCATTCTCATGTCTTCATTCTTGACTATTCTGTACATTCACAATATCTCTGTAATATATTTTGTTTTCTCCATTCACATAGTTGCTACCCTAATTCAGACTCTTCACAACTTTCAGCTGTTTTTTTTTTTTACATTTTATTTTTTTCCAATTACATGTCATTCATTCATTTTTAAAATTGGGTTCAAATAATCTACCTATCTACCTACCTTCACCCCTCATTGAAAAGGCAAATGATTTGATATAGGTAATACATGTGCAGTCATGCAAAACTATTTCTGTATTAGTCATGTTGTGAAAGAAAATACCACCCCCACATGCACACACACACACACACACACAACAGTGCAAGAAAAATAGGGTTTTAAAAAAGTATCCTTTGATCTGCATTCAGACCCAAAAGATTCTCTCTCTGGGAGTGAATAGCATTTTTCATCATAAATTCTTTAGGAACCGTCTTCAATATTGTACTGCTGAGAATAGCTAAGTCATTCATAATTGATCATCATATAACATTGCTGTTACTGTGTAGACTGTTCTACTTCTGCTCCCTTAACTGCATCAGTTCACACCATTCCAGGTTTTTCTGAAAACATCTTGCTCATCATTTCTTATAACACAATAGTATTCCATAATAATTGTGTACCACAACTTTTCCAGCC
>CM053623.1:271885567-271902527 GCA_028646595.1 Phalanger gymnotis
AAACCCCCATAGCCGGAAAAGGGCTTGAATCTTCAGATCCGCCACTTAATTCCTCCCGCCTGGTGGGCCTGGGGCCAGAAGTAACTGCAGCTGAATTTCTAGAGCTGCCCCGCCTCCGTAGCCTCAGGGGTGGAAGTGGAACCGCAAACTCCGATCCCGTCCCGCTGCTTTCCCCACTGACCTTTTGCTGTTTGTGGGTTGTGAGGTCTGGTACATGCCTCAGCTCAGTAATTCTGCGTGTTAAGGCACCCTCCGCTCCGCTCCAGGTCTCAGTCCGCGGTCTGCTGCGCCGCGCCTCGCCGCGCCGCCTCGCGCGCTGGGCTCTGCTTGGCTCAGCTCCGCTCCCCTCGGCTGGGGGCTGGGAGTTCTGTTCGGGACAGACCTTACCCCAAGACCATACAGGCAGACCTGGGCTGGAGTCCTGCTTCCCTCTGCCCCTTTGTGGGTTCTGTAGTTCTAGAATTGGTTCAGAGCCATTTTTTCATAGGTTTTTGGAGGGACTTGGAGGGGAGCTCACGCCAGTTGCTGCTTTCCAGTCGCCATCTTGGCTCCGCCCCCTCTTCTTCTGCATTTTTTGCACCTCCTTTACCAAGTTGTTGACTCTTTTTTCTGATTTTCTTTCATAACTCTAATTGTTTTTTTCTAATTTTTCTCTGTCTCTTTTATCTAATAATAATGAAAAAGAGCTCTTTCAGACATTCTTTCTGAGCTTGAGACCAATTCATATGTTTCTCTGAGGCTTTGCATTTAGCTCTTTTCATATTGTTGTCCTTTTTCTGAGTTTGTGTTTTGATTTTCCCTGTCAGCACAGTAACTTTCTATGGTCAGGTTCTTTTTCTGGTTTTTTTTTTGGTCATCATTCCATATTTCTTGACTTTTAACCTTATATTAATGTTAAGCTCTACGCCTTGTGTGAAGGGGGCACTATCCCAAACTTCAGGTTTTTCATACTGCTCTTTTCAGAGTTATTTCTGGTGGTTTCTAAGTTTTCAGTTCTTCCAAGTGGTATGATCTAATGAGAGGTGTGGTCACTGCTCTCCTGGACTGTTCTCTGGTCTATGAATGATCACAAACATTCTTCTCAGCCTTAGAACTGTGATCAGGATCCCCACTCTCCTGCAGTCACACTCTCTAGTGTTCTAGTGCTCCTCTCCACCCTGTGAATTCTATCTAAGGGAGACTCTAAGATTAAATAAATAGACCTGGGAACCATGAACCATGAGTTCATCAATTGAGAGAATATTATTAGGAAAAATAATGGCCTCAGACAGCTTGGTAGATCTGCACAATTTGTAGGTGAACACATTAAGTGATTTGCATATGGTTAAACATCTATTATTTGTCAAAGGCAGGATTTGAATGCCGTTATTTCTGAATTCAAGGCCAATCTGCATTGTCTTTTCAGTTTGATACATTTTGATTCAATATATGAGAAGTTGTTGTTGTTCAAACTTAATTTTCAAAGTGGACCAATAACATGGCAGGATGATGTCTTGACTTACTGATGAGTTGGATTTAAGTGAGGCAGAGTTGTCAGCCTCACTCTCTTCCAAAGTCATTGAAGTCTCATAACGAGACAAAAATAAGGATGACTGGCAATGGCCAAGGATGCAGTGGATAACCTTGGCATCTTTGATGTCTGAATAAGCTCTAAGGTATCTACAGTATCTACTTCAGCCACTTTGGTGGCTACTGAAACAAATTGTTCTCACCCACTCATTCCACTGGGGGAAATCTTCACATGCTCAGGGCAGCCATAACTAACTCCCCAATGGGTTTGAAGTCTGTGATTTACTCTAAACTTGGTTTAGCCCATCTGCCAAGATGGTTTCGCCAGGGTGTGGCTATTGCACATGTTGTAGCTTCTTGGAGGAGCCACAGATGAGAATTAGGTGAAAGGTGGACATGAAAGGTAGATGTTGTTGAGTTGTTTCTTTCATGTCCTACTCTTCATGTCCCCATTCGGGGTTTTCTTAGCAAAGATACTAGAGTGTTTTGCCATTTCATTTCCCAGATCATTTTGCAGATGAGAGACTGAGACAAATTGGATTAAGTGACCTATCCAGGATCACACAGATAGTAAGTGTCTGAGACTGAATTTAAAATTAGGTTTTCCTGTGTCTATCCATTGTGTCAAGGCAGATAAGCAGCCCTAAAAAGGTCTCAGCAAACCCTCACACCAGAGGTGCTAGTGCTCCCTGAATATGACATACACATGGTATATACTAACTATAAGAGTGAGCAAAATAAAAAGCAGCACCTTAAGGTAATTATTTTATAAATGTATCCATATCAAATTATTTGAAAGCACTATGAATAGAGAATTCTTCACCACCATGACACTGTGCTATCAGATTAGAATGAGCTTCCATAACATGTAAGATAGGTGGGGATTTTAGGGTAGTTTGTACCTAGCCCATTCTCCCAAAGACCTTGTATTTATTGTGTGCTACAGCTTCTTAGTAGAAGAATATGTTTCCTGATGTCAGGAACTGTTTTTTTAATTTTTATTTTTATATCTCAAGTGCATTGCATGTGTATATAATATTTCAAGATATTTGATTCAATTTAATTTAATCCAACAAGAAATTAATATGTGACTGGTGTGGTTTACATAGTGGTCAAGGTGCTAAAGCTAAAAAAGACAAACGAACCATATACACACAATATGAGTATGTATATATATATGTGTGTGTGTGTGTGTGTGTGTGTGTATCTATCTGTATGGCTTTTAATAAAATAAATTTTATGCCTTTTAGTGAAATCTTTATTTACAAATATGTTTATGCATCTATACATATATGTATATATATGTAAATATACATACAGATGGGCAGATGATTAGAAAGATAGATATATAGATGGATAGATGGATAGCTCTGGGTAAAGTTAGGTGAACAAATAGGGAAGGGTGTTTATAACTATTTGTCCAAATAAAGAGCCTTGCCTCAGTAAACACCTATTTCTGGCAAATGTGTGTTGTTCCATGAAGTGAATTTATATAGATTATTTTACAAAGAAAACATTCTTTTAAATATCTCAATAAAAATGTTTTGTTTTTGTTTTTTGATAATGTATATTTATTAGGAGAATTGCTTTACAGCATAATTTTTTGGTTATTTTGAATTTTTCCTTCAGCAAATTGATTGGTTAGTCCTAAAATATATTATCATAAAGTGTGTTTTTAACCATATTAAAATTACAATTAATCTTTAAACAAAAGAATCTGTAGATACAGTGGAACCTAGGTTCATGAGTAACCTGGTTTACATATGTTTGGCTGGATGAGGACAAATTTTTCACCAGATTTGTCTTGCAGGATCAATAAAAATTTGCAGTATGAACATCATGTTTGGATTTGAATGGCTCGAGAAGGGGTGACTCTCAACTAGGGCAATTTTTTTTTTGACTTTCATCTGTCAAACAAAGGAACCTCAGGTCCCCATATTGTCTAATCAGCCTCATTTGTGGTGACCCTTTATGAAAGGACTGGAGGTGGATTCTGAAGACATTCAAAACCTGGTGGAACAACATAGCCAGTAGCTGACAATGGACAAACTGATGGATCTACATGAGGAGAAACAGGGAGAGGTTGAGGACGATATCTCATCTGAGGAGGTCGAGAGGTCAGAGAAATCTGTCACGTCAAGTGAGATTAGGGAGGTTTATCAAATGTGGAAAAAAAAGTGCAAAATTTTGGTGAGAACCATCCCCCAAATAAGGTTGTAGCAATGAGAGCCGCAATAACGCAATGTCACATTTCCGTGACGTTCTTCAAAAAAAAAGTCAAAAACAAGTGTCCTTAGATAGATTCCTGGTCAGAAGTGAAGGTAAAGAAAAAAAATCAGTGAGTCAAAGCATGAAAGTGATTCTAAAAAGCAAAAAATAAATGAAGGCAGTAGTGTTAGTCTTACTTTTAGTGAGAGTAGCATAAGAGAGAACACTCCCAAAGTTGAAATCCCCAATGTTCTCATGGAAAGAGATTCTCCTTCCAAGCAATAACCCTCCTCCCTCTCCCTCTCATTTCCTTCACGCCAGCCACAACTCTTCTCAAAGGAAAAGTGTAGGTTAATTTGTTTTATTTTCAGTTTATATTGTGTGCTAATCATTGCTGTTGTATTTCCAGTACATTAGGGACAAAAAACTTACTTAAAATTATAAATAATTCTTTTTATATGACTATTTTTAGGGATGTGGTGCCGATCATCCAACTTCACATTGTTTCCTATGGGAAAATTTGCTTTGCAATACAAACAAATTGCATGATGAGCACAGTCTTGGAATGAATTAAATTCATAAACTGAGGTTCTACTGTACTTGTATTAGTAGCATCAAGGTTGTAGAAGCCAAAATGAGAGGGAGGGGTTGAAGAAAAAATAGTTTCTGCAGGAACAAAATCCCACCATTATCTAATAAGACAAATCAACTTGATAAGCACCCTCTTCAACCTATGTCTCTGATTTTTTTTTGAAAAGGCAAATTTTGTGCATGCCCTTTCAAAATTCATTCTATTTATTCACAATGGCTTTAAAATGAAAAATCCCATTTTCCCCCCTCCATTGTCATCAATGAATATTTGTGGCATGCACCATGGGGAAGGTGTGGTCTCTGCCTTTAGGGAACATGCAATTTGAATGTTCCAGACAATTAAGCCCTTTGACATAGAAATAAAATTACAGGCATTGGCATTAGAGTTTTTAATACTTGTTCGTGACAGTCTGACAAATTCATTTTGTGTGTCAATGACAAACTCCTCTAAAGTACTTATTTTCAAAAGAAATTGCACAGGAAATTGTTCATGTGTAGCTCATCAAGATTTCCTCATGCTGGATATATTTGGAGCTCATTATGGTATTTCCTGTTCTTATTTTCTGTGGCCAATTACTTACTGTTCTCTGCTCCCCTCCTTTTTTCCCCCAGTGTTTTCTGCAAAATCATGACAAAAAGGAAAGGGTATATGGCATTGGATATACACAGAACTTTCTTGAAAATCTTAATTGGTTCTTGTTTTCAAGGTTTTCAGGGTTAAAGATATCACATCTCTAAGTCTACATGAAGCCAAACATCCTGATGAAATCTGACTACTTGAAATCAGGATGAATGAAAGGAGGATTTAAGGGTTCATTTTGGGCAGAGATGGTTTAATTAGGAAAAAGCTTCCTAGAGGAGGTAGGATTAGAGTTGTAATTTGAAGAAAAGGGAGAAAGAGCTTGGCACACGACAGTGGCAAAGATGGAATGTCAAAATGGCAAGACAAGAAAAAGCAGTCTAAAATGGAAGTAATTGTTTTTAATTTTTCACTCAGTATTTCCTTCATATTATTGCATTGTGTACAAAATATATTGGAATGACTGTAATAGAAAATACACCTTTATACCTGTGGTAGCTATTAATTTATTTTTCATTAGAAGATAGCAAAGAATAAGGAGAGAAAAGATCCAGTAATTCAGTGGAAGTTTCACTTACCACTTATCTTCCACAGGGAGTAGAGGAGATATGTTTTTCATTTCATCAACATAGAGAGCATCCAGTAAAAACAAAACAAAACAAAACAAAAAAAAGTCCATTCCTCTACAAATACATATTGCCAGTTTTCTTATTTTATACTCTTAGAGAGTCCTTAGGGGAATTGGGAGACTATATCACTTGTCAAAGTCTCACAGCCAACAATTGTAGGAGGCAGCACCTGAACCAACATTATGGCAACTCAGATACTTCCTCTATATCCACTATACTATACTGCAACCTGGGACATCTCCAGTTGTCCTGATCTATATCTGGCCACTGCACCCAGATGGCTCTGGAAGAGAAAGTGAGGGTGATGACTTTGCACGACCCTCCCTCACTCAAATCCAATTCACTTCTAAGTCATAGCATCATCTTCCTGACGTCATAGTCCTCTTCAAGAATGAAAGACAAACCACAACTATACTATACTGCCTCTCCACAAAGTGCCAAGTGTTAAAATTTCCTTCTGATGATTCTTTGGACAGCAAAATAGTCAGGAATAGTTAGGAGAGCTGGAATAGAATTAAAGCATAATAGTTTGTTTTATGAGCCTTAGAGAACCATATGGTCCAGCCCTCTTATCTATCATCATTTATTCATTCTTTTGTTTCTTGGTTTTAGAAGAAGAAAATAAAGTCTAGAGCAATTCAGTTACTGGACAATGTTCACAAACTAAAATGGTAAAAGAGATGGTTATAGAATCCAGGTCTTACCTTCATCTAATGGTCTTTACACTACATCATACAGTATTGGAAGCATTTTTTGAGAAATGATATTCTTGAAAAATCAGTTGGGAAGAATTTTTTTTAAGTAAAGGAGCAGGTGCAGCTAAAAGAATTCAGTAAAGAGACATTTTTGGAATTTGGTTCCTAATGAAGTTTGATGTCAGAAAGAAATGATTGGGTATTAAATAGAAAATAGTTTTAAAGTCTACTTAGTTGATATTAAGTATAGCAACTGGTATACCATCCTTGAGTTCAGGAAATGTTTAATATCCTGAAAATCACCATTTAAACATCTTTTTTCTCTTGTTTTCTTAAGGGTTTAACTTTATTCTTTCACATCAAAAACATCTTTCCTGGAATATCTCTTATAGTTTTTAGAATACTATGTTAACTCAGGAAATTATTCTTTCTTTCTTTCTTTCTTTTTATCATTGAAAAAAGTATTCCTCAGTGAATTCTGACTTCTACAATATTAATTTCAATTCACATATGGAATCAGTCTCAGAGATGAAGAAGGCCTCAAAGGCCACCTAGTTCAATTGATATATGAACAAAATTCTCCTCTGTAGCTCTTTCAAATATTCACCCAGATTTTGCTTGAAAACCACTGGGAATTGATAAGCATTTACTAAGCACCTATGATATAACAAGCACCATGCTAGGTTTTGGGATGCAAAGACAAAAGTGAAACAGTCTCTGCCTTCGAGAAGCTTACATTCTAAAGCATTTCTTTCATCTTTTAAATAGTTGGAATTGTTAGGTGGTTTTTTTAACTGAATATTTGTTTTCGATTTTTTCCCTTAAATCCATTATCAAAAGCACTTTTTTGAAATCTCAACTATGGGCTAAAATGAAGCTTCTTACAGGTCTCCATTGATCTATCCTACTCAAGTTTCACTGTAAATTTAATGAATTGGAGTGCCAACTCTTTCAAAGAACCTCTATTTGGCTCCAAATTAAAAGAGGTGAGTAGATTCTAGATACAGATCTGGAAGGAACCCTGGGATTCACTTACTACAGCCCTCTAATTTTACATATAAGAAAACTGAGACCTAGAGAGAGCAAATGATTTGCCCAAGGTCAACTATATATTGAGAGAGAGAGAGAGAGAGAGAGAGAGAGCGAGAGAAAGAGAGAGAGGATTTGAACACAGATTTTCTGAACCCAAATTAAGCTCTCATTCTAGTACACTTAACTCACTTCCTAAGGTCTTGCATCAATAGAAATATGCAAAAAATAAAATAGTGTAAGGTTTAAAGACATAAATATTTCTCGCTCACCATGTGATTTGTTTTCTTCTTTGATTATCTTACATTGAATTCCATTTATGCAATTATGTGAAGGTCTATTAAAACCATCTTTTTTTCTCCATGCCATGAAGAATGCTAACTGAACTCTTCTGAACTTGCTGTGCAGAACAATTCACTTTCTCCCTTTACTTCCTGGAAGTTTGTAAATATATCAAATTTTAGATCACTATTCCTTGTGATGAGGAAGAAAGGAAACATTTATTAAAGTTTTAAGTCATGGTAAACTAGATTTGCTACATTTCTGATGTTTTGTTTGTATAAAAGTGTAAGGATTAAAAGATGATTTAAATTGATCTTTCCAATTATAGCCTTGGAAGGCAGAGTTGCTTCAGCCTTTGCTTACTAGAGAAATGCTGTGATTTTCATAAAATTAAATCATGTAGCTTTAGATTCAATGAAATCTTTTACTACAGCCCACATACTTTCTATATTTGAACAAAGCCTTCATTGCAATGACTAGCCTTGACAAGTATAATTATTGAAGTTTACATGATTTTTCTGAGCTTATATGGGTGCGTGTAATTTTTTTGTTTTTTTATTTAGTATTTTATTTTTCTCCAGTTACATATGAAAACAATATTTAACATTTATTTTTTAAAACTTTCAGTTCCAAATTCTGTCCCTTCCTACCTCCCCACCCCACTCCACTGCCATTGACAAGACAAGCAATTAGATACAGGTTATGCACGTGCAGTCATGCAAAATATTTCCAAAAGAGTCGTGTGTGAAAGAAGACATAGACCCCCCCGCCAAAAAAAAACTCAGGAAAAATAAAGCAAAAAAAGGATGCTTCAATCCATACTCAGACATCATCACTTCTTTCTCTTGAGATGGATTCCATTTTTCATCAGAAGTCTTTCAGAGTTGTCTTGGATCACTATATTGATAAGAATAGCTAACTCATTCACAGCTGGTCATCTTACAATATTGTTGTTACTTTGTACACAGTGCATTTCAATTTGCATCAGGTCATGCATGACTCCTGTAACACTAATGTTACTAGCAGCTACTGCAGAGGTATAAGACCAACAACACCAGCACATATGAGGGCTGCTAGCACAGGTTCTTTGATCTGCTTTCCTAAAGGAAAGCAACTTAAAAGGGGTTAATAATCTTACCTTAAGCTAACATACATATACCATGCACTTAGTTCAGGGGAAAAGTCAACTCCCTGAAGTTCAGAGAAAAATAACAACAGAAATTACAAGCATAAATTATATAAACAGAGAACATAACACGAATCAACAGACAGGACTTCTGTCTATCCATAGCAATACATACATAGTTACCAGAGACAGAAGTACCAACATCTGGGTTTTCAAAGCTGAGGGGCTTCTTAATGGCTACCTAGAGTCTGGTCTGACCAAATCACAGGAACACTCTTCAATGAGTGAGCTCCCAAAGCAAAATGCTAACCTCAGAATATATATACATGTCTTCAGGGTTAGAGGGAGTCACAACCACGTGACTCAAACTCTTGTGACTTTAGGCTTTCTTGTGACTTAAACAGGTCATCAAAGACTCTTGATTCAACCAAAGGCAAGGCTCAATCAAAGGCACTTGATTGCCTTAGTGCTGAGAAGTACTCCAAAAGAAAAAAAAAACAGTAAAAAGTCCCACTTTGCTTGCCATTACAACTCCCCAGGCTTTTCTAAGAGCATACCACTCATCATTTCCCATAACACAATAGTATTCCATCACAATCACATACTACAATTGTTCAGCCATTCTCCAATTAATGAGCATCCCATCAATTTTCAATTCTTTGGGCTATAAAAAAGCTGTTATAAATATTTTTGTACATATAAGTCATTTTCTTTTTGTTAACCTCTTTTGGGAAATAGACCTAGTAGTGATATTGCTAGGTCAAAGGTATACATGGTTTTATAACCCTTTGGGCATAGTTCCAAATTGCTCTACAGAACGGTTGAATCACTTCACGAATCCAGCAGTAGTGTGTTAATGCCTCATTTCCCCCATATCTCCTCCACCATTTGTTATTTTCGTTTTTTGTCCTATTAGTCAATCTAATGGGCATGAGGTAGTAACTCAGAATTGTTTCAATTTGCATTTTTCTAATCAACAGTGAGCTATAGCATTTTTTCATATGCCTATAGATAGGTTCGATTACTTTGTATTAAAACCGTTCCTATCTTTGGATCACTTATCAACTGGGGAATGACTTTTATTTTCTTTTTATAAATTTGATTCAGTTCTCTATGTGTCTGAGAAATGAGGCCTTTATCAGAGAAAATTGCTTCAATTTTTTTCACAGTTACTATTGCTAACTGCATTTCCCTCCATCCTATTCCTCCATTTAGTCTATTCTCTCTCTTAGCCTGGCCCTCCTCAGAAGTATTTTGTTTCTGACCTCCCCACCTTTACACTTTTCTGTCCTACTTTCTGGTAGGATAAGATAGATTTCTATATCCAACTGAGTGTATCTTATTTTCTCTTTTAGGCAATTCTTATGAGAATATGGTTCATCTACTCCCCCTCATCTACCCTTTCTTCCCATCCACTATAAAAGTGTTTTTCTTGCCTCTTTTCTATGAAATGATTTACCACACTCTACTCCTCCCTTTCCATTTCTCCCAGTTCATCCCTCTCTCACCCCTTAATTTTATTTTTTGGATATCATCCTATTATGTTCAACTCACACCTGTGCCCTCCTTTCTGCCCTAAAGATGAAAAAAAGTTTTTATTAGTTACAAGTATCATCTTCTTGTGTAGGAATGTAAACAGTTTAATCTTATTAAGTCCCTTATAATTTCCCTTTACTGTTTACCTCTTTATACTTCTCTTAACATTCTCTTAACATGCTTCTCTGAATCTTGTATTTGAAAGCCATATTTTCTAGTTAGCTCTTGTCTTTTCATCAGGAATGCTTGAAAGCCCTCTATTTGATTCAAAGTCCATTTTTCCTCTGAAGAATTATACTCAGTTTTGCTGGGTAAATGATTCTTGGTTGTAATTCTAGTTCCTTTGGTATCAATATTATAATCTAAGCCCTCTGATCCTTTAATGTGGAAGCTGCTAAAACTTGTGTTATCCTGATTATGTTTCCACAATACTTGAATTGTATCTTTCTGGCTGCTTACAACATTTTCTCCTTGATTTGGGAAATATGAAATTTGGCTAGAATATGCCTGGGAGTTTTCATTTCAGGAGGTGATAGGTAGATTCTTTTAATTTCTATTTTACCCTCTTGTTCTGGGATATCAGAGCAATTTTTCTTGATACTTTCTTGAAAGATGATATCTAGACTCTTTTTTTGATCATGGCTTTCAGGTAGTCCAATAGTGTTTAAATTATCTCTCCTGGGTCTATTTTCCAGGTCAGTTGTTTTTCCAGTGAGATATTTCACATTATCTTCTATTTTTTCATTCTTTACATTTTATTTTTTTCTTCCTCATTTCTCATAGAGTTATTAGTTTCTATTTGCTCAGTTCTAATTTTTAAAGAATTGTTTTCCTCAGTGAGCTTTTGAACATCTGTTTCCATTTGGACAATTCTATTTTTTCTTCAGCAATTTTTTCCATTTAATCACTTCTGCTTATTAAGACATTCTTCTCTTCATTGGCTTTTTGTACCTCATTTACCATTTGGCTTAACCCGTTTTTTGGTGTTATTTTCTTTGTATTATTTTATCTCCTTTACCAAGCTGTTGACTTGTTTTTCATTATTTTCTTACATCACTCTCATTTATCTTCCTAATTTTTTCCCTACCTCTCTTACTTGATTTTCAAAACCCATTTTGAGTTCTTCCAAGGCCTGAAACCAATTCATATTTTTTCTTGGGGCTTTGGATGTAGGAGCTGTAACTTTGTTATCTTTTTCTGAGTGCATGTTTTGATCTTCCTTGTCATCATAGTAACTTTCTATAGGCAGAATATTTTTCTGTTGTTTGTTCATATTCCCAGCTTATTACTTGACCTTTAAGTATTTGTTAAAATAGGGCTGTGCTCCTAGGAGGGTACACTGAACTAAGCTTCAGGGGTTTTGCAAAGCTCTTTTCAAAGACACTTCTAGGGATCTGTAAATTTTCAGTTCTTCTAAGGCAGTATGGTCTAAGGCAGATGTTGCCAAACTTATTGGCCTACTATCCCCTTTTCAAAAAAAAAAAAAAGAAAAAATACTCAACACTGCCCTGGAAATTAACTTTCTTTGACTCTTTAATGTTTTTTTTTAAATTGGCATCATTTCAAAAAAAAACATATACATATATATGTATATATATATATTCAAATGACACATCTTAAATTTAATAATTATTGTAAATTCGTGGTTTTTTCCTTCATCAAAATTTTAATGACCCAATACTGTGTCATGTATCTGTAAAATATCATATTATAAACAAGTCATTATGTACACATACTCCTGCTGATTCGTGCTAGACTTCCTGACACTGTTTGACATGCTCACTTGCCAACATTTTCTTGGTATGACCTGTCAACAGATTTGATCACTGATTGGTTATGACTTGGATTTTGTGTGTTTATTTGAAAAATAATGTAATCACCATGACTTTAACTCTGTTATACAACAGAGGAAACGTATGAATGGTTTTTCAAATTTTCTTATCTTCTTTTCTTTCCTTGTGTTCCCACTGCCCCTTTATTTTTATTCAACACCCCCCCACAATGGCCCCTGAGGCTAATACTGCCTCCTGAATCATTCCAGCACCCCCAGGTGGCAGTACTGACCACATTGGGAACCTATGAAGAAGAGGGGTTTCCTAATCTCCTGGCCTATGCTCTGGTCTTTGAGTGACCACAAGTACTCTTTTCTGACCTGGAACTACAAAGAAAGTCCTACTCCTCTGTGGCCACAAGCTGTGGTATGCTACTGCTCCTCTTTGCCCTGGGACTGCCACCCAGGACCTCAACCTGGATCAATGGGCAAAACAACAGAGTCCTACCTCAGTGCTAGCGAAGAGACCTCTACAATCTTTTGATCAGTTGTTTGACCCCTTTGCCATATGTGGGCTGAGAGCTTCAGAAGCAGCAGCTGCTGCTACTGCTGATTCATTGACTGCCAAGCCTGTTCCTGGTTTGCTGGGGATGAGTATGCACTGGATTATATTCCTTTCTCACCCTGGTGCAACATACATTTCCTGTTGACCTTCTAAGTTGTCTTAGGCTGGAAAATTGTTTCCATCTTTTTTTTGGGTTCTGACACTCCGGAATTTATTTAGAATTATTATTTAAAGGTATTTGAAAGGGTTTGGGGGAGAGCTCAGGTGAGTCCCTGACTTTACTCAGCCATCATGGCTCCACCTCGTGTGTGTGCGCTTGTGTGTGTGTGTGTGTGTGTGTGTGTGTGTGTATGTATGTGTATGATTTTAAATGAGATTTTCTTTTTTGAATGGGAGAAGATTTATTTCTTGTGTACCATTTTGATAATATCTTTTAGGTACCAAGTTTCCACAAGAATCAAGTGGTTATAAAGATATTTTATGATATTTGACCCATTTCTGTGTATCAACTGTCTTTACCTCTCTCTCCTGGTCACCAAAGCTACACAGAAGAGTCAGAGTTCAAATTCAGCTGATTTATTCCTTGGCTGAAGGGTCAAAGTAGACCTTTGCCTGTCAGTCTCAGATAGAAAGCTATTGAGATAATCATGCTGTGAATATCTTGTTAAGATCTAGGGAAAGTAAAAAAATAACAGGAAGAGGGCAAATAAATAGTTTTCATTATCTGAAATAAAAGAAAGCAAAGGGGAAAAAATGAGAAATTTCTGCTCTAATGGCCAACTGGAATATAAAACAGCAGATCAAGGTAAATCTGGAAGATCTGCAGATTGAACTTTGGTTCAAGTTACCTGGGTATTTAGACAGTTTTGTATGAAACAATTGCAGTTAGAACTTTGGGAGCAAAGAGCCAGGAAGTTTCCTCTGATAACCAGAATACTGAACAAGTAGGGGTAGTTCAGATGACAAGAATGTGTATTGTGTTACTGAGAGATAGAGATTAAGAATGTAGATATGAGAGATTCCCCCCATTTAAGCATCCCCCGCCGTCCTGATGCCTGAGAGACTGCTACTTGTTACCCTAGATGCACTTGTGTGTATGAGTTCATCTAAGACTAAATGTTACAGAGAACTCCTGGATGAGGACACTCCTTCTCCTAATGTAGATTGGTACCTTTTTATGAAATATATAATAAAGAGTCATCTAGATCTGTGAAACATTAAAGGACTTGCCCACACTTATGCATCTAGTATACATGAGAGGCAAGGCTTAAACTCTCATCTTTCTGCCTCCAAGGTTCTCTTTCTATTTACACTGCTTCTGTTCATTATCATTAGGACACAGATTTGGAGATGAAAGAGGCCTTTGAGGTCATCCACTCCAACTTTCTTATTCTATAGAAAGGAAAATGGAACCCATAAAGATTAAGTGACTTGCCAAAGGTCACACAGATCTAATTAGTGGCAGAACCAGAAACTGAATCCAAGGTTTCTGACTCCAAATCCATCAGGCTTTTGATAGTGATATCCATCCAACTGCACACACTTTCCCCAAAATTCCTCCCCACCTTTCTACAGATGACAAAGAAAAATATTCCTCCAACCCCCAGAACTCCACTAGCCATTCTGAGACATGGGGAATGCAGTTATAATTGAAACATCCTTCCTTTTTTTTTAATTTTAGACACAAGGAGCAGAACACAAATACAGAATAGAGAAAAGAAACAAAACATCATAAACTTAGCACTCTTTCACATAGGTCATTTTGCCCACATCCTTCCTAGGAACTCTTTTTTTAAAAGTAGATTAGAAATCATAACAACCATTACTAAAATTAAACATTCACTACTTACACATTGTCTACTCCCTTCTGTCAGACAAGACCAAAAAGGAGAGGTTTTAAATTAAGATCACCAGGAACATATTTGTAGCTGCTGCTACATTACAATTAAAATTATAATTAAAACTATAATTATCTTCCATCCTCACCAATACCTCACCCCCCCATTAGTGCATCTGATATCATCCCTTGTTCATTGATTTACACCCACTCACCATTTCCTCACCTCCAAATGCCATTTGCAAATGGATAGCCAGTAATCTTTCTAAATTGCTCAAGTTTCCTATAAAATGGAAATCATATAAAGCCATAGAAAAGCCCTCAGAAATTCTCATAGTAGCAACTTAATTAAAATTAAATTAACATTTCAATGAAGGAACACTGCACTGAATAAAAGCAGCATACTTTTATTCACATACATTAAGAATGCCTAATCCTTTCAACCTTCTCAAGTGACTAGCTATCCAATCTAAATTGAATATGTCATTTCTCTCTAGGCCTGAGTTTCTTCCTCTATAAAAAGTGAGGGTTGAATTAGATGACCTTTTAGGAGTATCCTGGTAAGCCAGCCTTAGTACAACTATTATTATAAGCTGACGCCACTTACAGTAGTTGTTTTTAAGAGGTATGTGGGGTAGAACAATTCACCCCTTCCTCCTTCAGCTCCAACTAGGAAAATGGGCCTACAGAGGTAAGTGTACACAATTAAAGAGCAGGGTTTGTATTTTGAATTGGACCCTTTTTATCCAAAGTGGACTTGTCCCTCGGAAAAGACAATACCCAGTGACCATCAGATCTGGTAGTTTGGAATGTAGTTAATAAGGTTTTGCCTAAAGAAGTAATAATAATAATAATAAAGTTGTATAATATTTTATGGTTTACAAATGCTTAAATTCATTATCTCATTTGAACATACTACCACTACTACTGCTACCACCACCCCCAGCACCACTACCACCACCACTGCTACTACTACCATTGCTACTCCTCCTCCTCCTATTCCTACTTCTACCAACACTAATATTCCTGTAGCTGCTGTTTCTGGTGATGTTGCTACTACTACTACTTTTCATAGAAGTTCAGAGTCATATAGGTAGTAAGTAAAGTAAGTAAAGTAAGGTCATAGAGGTAGTAAGTGTCTAGGTAGGCTTTAAACTCACATCTTAGTGACTCTAATACTCTATGCAAGATCACAATGCCTCTAACCATTAAGACTTGGAAGCTAAAGAGCATGTCTCTACTGCAGTCATATGTGCCTATTCTCTTTACTTCTGCTTGGGTATGAGAGCAAAAGCTTGTAATTTCTTCCCTATATCTCCTTCCAGGCAAAATGGGAAGAACTATTTATATGTCTTGTTTGCTTGACGTTCCTATTGGGCCATGGCACATCCTCCCACCCACTGGGGGGGGGGGGAATTGATGTAATAGTTTCCCTTATATCATGTAATATAGTGCCTTGCCCATTTAGGCATGCAATATGTATATTGAGCATACTTAGCAAAATTGAATCGCATTGTTTAATTTATTGTCAAAATTTTTATTTCAGTCCAGCTTAACAAATATTTGCTAATTATTTACCATATACAAAACATTGGCCTGAGTTCTGGGATTTAAAGGAAACATAAAAAAATGCCTGGTCCTCATGGAGTTTACATTCCATTAGGTTCACATTTTCTGAATGTTTCACATGTTAGCTTTTGCTTTGAAATAACCATTCAGCCACATTTATAGTACATACAAGGATGCTATTGTTTATGTTGTCTTTTAATGTTTTGAATGATCCTCTTGGTATCAATACATCAAGTAGGCATCTATGAAGTGATGACATTTAATTGGCTTATAAACAGAAACTTCTCTAATATTACTTTACCCCTTCTACTTCATCTCCACTAGGAGATGGAAAACTCATGCTTACTTGTACACAGTTCCTAAGAATGAAAAGAAAATGAAAGCATTAAAATTATACAACAGCACCACCTGGCTTGTCTAGTAATACCCATACTTCTCATTAGAGACTTAAACAGTCTGATACTATTTTTTTTAAATTTATTTTTAATATGTTTAGTTTTCAGTATTGATTTTCACATGCGTTTGAATTACAGATTTTCTCCCCATTTCCACCCCCCCACACTCCAAGATGGTGTACACTCTGGTTGCCCTGCTCCCCAGTCTGCCCTCCCCTCTGTCACCGCATTCCCCTCCCATCCCCCTTTCCCTTACTTTCTTGGAGGTCAAGATAAATCTCTATGCCCCATTGCCTGTGCAACTTATTTTCTAGTTGCATGAAAAAAAAACAAACATTTTTACTTTTGGACATCTATTTTTTCAAACCTTGAGTTCCAAATTCTCTCCCCTCTTCCCTTCCCATCCATCCTCCCTAAGGAGTCAGGCAATTCAACATGAGCCACATGCCCATCATTATGTATAACCCTTCCACAATACTCATGTTGTGAAAGACTAACTATATTTTGCTTCTTCCTAACCTATCCCCCTTTATTGAATTTTCTCTCTTGACCCTGTCCCTTTTCAAAAGAGTTTGTTTTTGATTATCTTCATCCCCATCTGCCCTCCCTTCCATCGTCCCCCCCTTTTTTATCTTCTT
>CM053623.1:271903027-271922366 GCA_028646595.1 Phalanger gymnotis
TAGGGAGGGTGCGTGGGAAGGGAAGAGGGGAGAGAATTTGGAACTCAAAGTTTTAAAAAATAGATGTTCAAAAACAAAAACAAAAAAGTTTTTGCAGGCAATAAGAAAATAAGATACACAGGCAATAGGGCATGGAAATTTATCTTGCTGTACAAGAAAGGAAGGCTTTGTACATTTTGGATTTCAATTATATGTTTCACATTTTCCCTTTTGTGGTTACTTTTATACAAGGACCTAAGTCCTGAAGAGCTGAAGTGACAACCTCTCAGAGTAGGTTTTCAAGGCCTTCTACAGTTTCTCAGAGGAGAATCCTAGGGATCTCAATGCACTCAGGTGTGGAATGTCCCAGTCTGAACACAGATATGCCTTCCTAGCCATGCTGTGGCTTTCTTAGGTGAGCCTTTCCCTCTTTCTGGTCTGTGGCTATGCTTAGTCTCTGGTCTTTCCAGGAGTACATAGGTTTATTTGTCTTGGCTAGTGTTGGCTTGGCTGTAGTCTTTCTTACTGTTGGTGGCTTATTGCTGCCTTTATGGGTAGTTCAGAGATAGGGGTGGGGGTGAGTAATCATGAACTAGAACCTGTCATTGAATTTCTTGATCATTATAAATTCACCTTAAGATATATTTTAGCAATAAATTATTTTCTTGGGAGAAGCATCATTTCAATCTCAATTCTTGGTGCTGGCTTGAGAGGTTACCTGTTTAGGGCTTGTACATCAAGATAAAGTGAGATCATCCAGGAAGAATGTATTCATATGCCAAACATGTGATGTTTGAAATTCAGAGGCCAATCATTGGGAAGGTTTCTGTAATGCAATATCTATACTATGACACAACAAGCCCTCCAAAAAAATGTAGTAGTTTTCAATTTTTCCCATACTTACATCTTAATTAAATCACAGAAAAGATGTATCTGCTGGCCTAAAAGAGAGGGAAAAAAGCACTAGTGTTATGAGAAACATTTGGAAGTAAAGACTTTTCCCTAGGATCAAATGAGAGAATATTGTGAAAAGTGCTTTACAAAATAAAATATTGTGAAGACACTAGCTATTATCATAGTTTTTTTGTGTCAACTTATGTTTATTTTGGTGTAGGGAGCTCCCACTGGTAAAACTCACTCTAGCAGTATGTTAGACTCTGCAACTTAGAGTGTTAGAGACTAACCTATGGACCTGAAGAGTTAAATGACTATGCCAAGAGGGGCCCAACCGGTACGTATCAGAGGCATGACCTGAATACTTCTCTTCCTAATCGTGTGTGGCTTACGAGGCCTGACACTATTCTGTCTCATGTTATTGTTACTGCTATTACATCAAGATAATGATATCATTCATTATGAGTGTGACTTTGGATTTGCAGCCAGAAAACATGAGTTCAAATCCTGAATCTGACACTCACTACTTTATGTGAGCTTTGGCAAGTCGTTTAGCTTCATTTGTAAAATTTTCTGAATTGCAAAATGTAGAAATATTTCTGAGATTCCCACCAACTCTTGATTTATGAATTTATGACTAGATTCTCTAAATTTCCTTTAGTCCTAAGTCTATGATATTCAGATTAAATGTTCTCTTCCTCCTCCTCTCCTCCTTCTTCTTCTTTGGCAATTACGGTTAAGTGACTTGCCCAGGATCACACAGCTAGTAAGTGTCTGAGGCCGGATTTGAACTCAGTTCCTCCCTACTCCATGGTTGGTACTCTATCCACTGTACCATCTAGCTGCCCCTCTGTAAAATATTTTAAGTCAAATATTCTGTTCCTAAATCTCTCTATTTTTGTTTAGATAAGGAGTTAGGCGATACAGTGGAGAGAGTCTTGGGTACTGGGCTTGGAATCAGGAAGATCCGAGTTCAACTCCAGCTTCAAACACATGCTAGGTGTGACCCTAGGCAAGTCACTTAAATTCTGTTTGCCTCACTGTCTTCATCTGTAACAATAGTACCTACTTCTCAGGGTTGTTGTGAGGGTCAAAAGAGAAAATATTTGTCACGTACTTAGTATATTGAGTGGCATATAGTAGGTGTTTAATAAATGCATATTATGTCCATCCATCGATGCATCTAAGTATGACAATTCTTTGGTTTTTCTAGGTTTATAACCTTGGCATTATCCTCATATCCTCTCTGTCTCATCCCACACCCCTAATCACTTGCCAAATCTTATTGTTTCTACCTCCATAAAACCTCTCACACCTGACTGCATCTCTTTCCTTATGTAGATACCACTATAGTTCAGGCCTATGTTAATTCTGACCTAAATTATTATAATAGCCATACAACTGCTTTCTGTACCTCAAGTCTGTCCTCCTCTTCACTCTATCCTCCAAACTGTGCTAAAATGATTTTTTCAATTGCAGACTTGACCATGTTACTCTCTCACTCAATAAATGCTGTTGGCTGCCTTCTGCCGCTAGGATCAAATATAACCAAATTTGTTTCACTTTTAAAGTCCTGGCTAGAACCTATATTTCTATTCTAATTCTATATTTCTACTTCTGATTTCTAATTTCTATTTCTAATTCTATTCTAAATTATATATTTCTGTTAGAATCTCATTCTAAATTATTCCCCTTCCCCATTCCGTATACACTTTGTGATACAGCAAAAGTAACTTTCTTTTATTCATACAAAGCACTCAATTTATTGACTTTGTAGTAGCTGCTCCACTCCCCTCCCCTCCATCCCACCTTTCCCTCAGCTTTCTGGGTGAAATGTTCAGCTTCTTTACCTTTGCCTCATAGAATCTCTCTATTCCTACAATGTGCAAATCAAGAACTGTCTCCAATCAATCAATCAATAAACATTTATTAAATGACTACTATGTGTCAGGCTCTGCATTAAGTACTGGGGATACAATGAAGTCTGACCAAAACCAGTTCTTCTGCCAACTGCTGACATCCTCCTTCTCAATCATAAGATTTGATGAATTTATATTAATTTGTATATGTTCTCTTTATATTCGTCATGCATGTACTTAGAGATAAATTTCTTGTCTCTACCTCTTCATGAGGAGCGATTGTTTCATTCATTTCATTTGTACCCTTGTTGCCTAGAACCATCTCTGGAATATAGTAGTTGACAGAGCCCTAGTTTGGGGAATCAGAAGACTTGGTTTCCCCTGTGTCTGCTACTTACTATCTGCATGACCTTGTATAAATCACTTTAACTCATTGGACCTCAGTTTCTCTGTCTGTAGAATACAGGTTGGACCAAGTAACCTCCAAGATAACTTCCACTTTTAAATCTTTGATCAATGCTAAGCCCTACTCTTTACAGATAAAGAGGTTGACTGACTTGTCCATGGTCACATGGTTGGTAAATTGTAGAACTAGACCTAGAAGCTAGATCTTTTCTTTCCTATCTCCCATCCTATTTCCTATCTCTTTCCATATCACCATGCAAAGCAGAAAAGAAATCATTTATTAGGTTTTCACTTTGAGAGTTCAGGGCAGAAGGTGCCCTGACCAACCAATATGATAATGCCAACCTGACAGGCAAGAGAATCATAATCTTTCCATGTTACCATTAAGGGAGCTGGCATTTGGACACATGGCCTTTGTGCTTTGGTATTGTCTCCCTTCCCATTTCTCCCACCTATCTCTTGTGACAGACAGCTAAAGGGATTTTATCAAAGTGACAAATTGAACAAACTCATTTTAGCTTGGAACAAGGCAGTACACAGGGAGGCAGAAGAAACTGAAAAGAGTAAACTCATCGAGAGCGGGAACCATCTCTTGTATGTTCTCATGGTGCTCAGTTCTCTGTAGGTGCTCAGTAAATATTACATATAGATGATAGATACTTCTGGGTTTGGTTGTCTGCCAAGAATAGCTTTGAAATACTTAATTATTTGGAGCCCGTATGAATCCCACAAAACTTCTTGCTACAAGCCTGTTTGTAAAGTATTTGCAAAGGATAACAAATAACTGCAATTTTAACAGGCAACTTCATATTATAAAAGGAAATTAGAAGGACTAATTACATTTAATTTTACTAAATTACCTTTGGTATTATATTTATTATGTCTCATTTCACCCAGCCAAATTCAGGACACTAGCATCCAGGTACTGAGGGCATCTATCCATCTGCCCTGCTGATGCACACTTTCCACCCCCACCTCAGCCCTCTTGGTTAGAATATAATTTTCCTTGAGAAAAGAGATTATTTCATGCTTTGTTTTTGTATATTTAGCACTCATGCAGTGCTATCATATGGTTCAATTGTTCAGTCGCATCCGACTCTTTGTAACCCTATGGATCACAGCACACCAATGATGACCATGGGGTTTTCTTGGCAAAGATACTGGAGTAGTTTGCCATTTCCTTTTCTACTAGATTAAGACCAAAAAAAAAAAGGTTAAGTGACTTGCCCAGGAATCAGACAGCCAGTAAGTGTCTGAGGCTGGATTTGAATTTAAGTCTTCTTGATTCCAGGCCCAGCACTTTATCCACTGAACCATCTAGTTACCTCATAGAGTAGTACTCACATATAGTGGGGACTTAATAAATGAGTTTGTTTAGCTTACTGACAGATTGGTTTTACTTTTATATAGGGAACAAATATCACATCAACATTGTCATTGCTTCTAGAAAGAGTATGTAAATCAGCTGCCTAATGACTCTATTTTTAATCTTGTGATTACTTAGTTTAAAAGCTGCCAATCCAGGCCACTACTGGGTATTATTAACTCCTCTTTAAGGATAAGTAATATGCAAGGTTTACCTGTCTCTCATCACTCAGCATTATGCCTGGTGCATAATTGACTCTCTTGTTGATTGTTTTATCTGATCAATAACTTTGAGTGTGAAAAGACTTTTGAGATATCCAATGAACTAGAGAACTTTCAAGCATTCTTGATAAAAGACCAGAGGGTAGAAAATTTGATTTTCTCAAGAGAAGATAAAGAAGAAATGGAAATCATAAAGAATTTAATAAAGTTAAACAATTTGTATTCCTATATCGAAAGATGATACTTGTAACTCAAAAGAACTTTCTCATTATTAGAGTAGTTAGAAGGAGTATATATGGACCACGGGCACAAGCATGAGTTGAATATGGTGGGATGATATAAAAAAAATTAAATCAAATTAAGTGGTGAGAAAGAGGAATGTACTGGGAGAAGGAGAAAGAGAAAGGTAGAATGGAGTAAGTTATCACATGTAAAAGAATCACAAAAGAGCTTTTACGGTGGAGGCGATGATGGGGATGTTAAGGGGGAGCAAGTGAACATTACCCTCATTGGAATTGGCTCAAAGAGGGAATAACATACACACTCAATTGGGCATAGAAATCTGTCTTGCCCTACAGGAAAGTAGGAGGGGAAGGGCAGAAGAGAATGTGGGGGGGGGGGCAGGAGGGGGTGAAGATAGAAAGGAGGGTGAATTGAGGGATTCGGTAATCAGAAGCAAAACACATGAGGGAGAGGAGAGTAAAAGGAGAGGAAAAAAATAGAATAAACAGAGAGAGTAAGATCGAGGGAAATACAATTAGCAATCATAACAATGAAAAAATTCAAGCAAGTTTCTCTGATAAAGACTTCATTTCTTGAAAACATAGAGAACTGAATCAAATTTATGAAAATAAGAGCCATCTCCAATTAATAAATGATCAAAACCTATGAACAGTCAGTTTTCAGATGAAGTAACCAAAGATAACTACAGCCATATGAAAAAATGCACAAAATTACTATTGATTGGAGAAATGTATACTAAAATAATGTTGAGGTACCAGTTCATATCTATTGGACTGGTTAATGGGACCGAAAAGAGAAATGACAAATTTTGGAGCAATGTGGGAAAACTGAGAGACCAGTGCATTGTCAGTGAAATTGTGAACTAATTCAACCATTATGTAGAAGAAATAGAACTATGCTCAAAGGCCTATACAACCATGCATATAAAACCCTTTTACCCAGCAATACCACTACTACATCTCTCTCCCAAAAGTGATAAAAAAACAGAAAAGGAAAGTGCTCTATATGTGCAAAAAACCTTTTAACATCTCTTTTCTGGAGGCAACAAATTGGAAATTGAAGGGAGGCCCATCAATTAGGGAATGACTGAACAAGTTGTGGCATGTGATTGTAATGAAATGCTATTGTGCTATAAGAAATGATGGGCAGGATACTCTCAGAAAAACCTGGAAAGACTAACATGAACTGATGGAAAGTGAAATGAGTAGAACTAGGAGAACATTATACACTGTAACAGCAGTATTGTACGATGATCAGCTGTGAAAGATTTAGCTATTAGCAATGCAATGATCTAAGGCGGTTCTGAAGGACTTATGATGAAAAATGCTGTTTATCCCCAGAGAAAGCACTGATGGAGTCTGAATACAGAGTGAAGCACCCTTTTAAAACTTTTTTCATCTTTGTTTTCTTCTACAACATGAGTAATATGGAAATATGTTTTGTAAGACTACACATGCATAACCTATATCAAACTGCTTTCTCTATGAGGGTTATGGGGAGGGAGAGAATTTGGAACTCAACATTTTAGAAACAAATGTAAAAATGGTTTTACATATAATTAGGAAAAATAAAATACTAATAAATAATTTTTTAAAAAGAAAAGATTTATGAAAAAGAGGGTATCTGTGTGTGTGTGTATATATATACACATACATATACATATATACATATACATATATATACATATATATATATATATATATATATATATATATATATATATATATATCCCTTAACTATGTTATGTTATTCAAGCCTCACCATAACCTTGTAGGAAGGTACTGAAGGCATCATTGTCTTTAATTTATAGATGTAGAAACTGGGGCTCAGGGAAGGTAAGTGATTTATCTATGGTCACACAGCTTGTAAGAGTCAGAAAAAGATTCAAACCCATGTCTGGTTCAATCTTCACATTTATGCCTCTAAAAGATTGGGTAGCAACAATCTCACAGTCTTATGGCAAATACTGTTGCTATAATGACTTAATTTTCTTTCTCAGAATTCTGATACTTTCTTCATTCACAGGAAATCAATGAAATTAAACTTCTTCACACACACACACACACACACACACCCTCTAAAATTTTAACACACACTATTATGAATCTGCTTCTCACCAGATATCTTCTCACCAGATATTTGCTTCTCACCAGATATCTTTACTCATGTTCAGTTCATAAATATACCATTATATTATTATGTAACTAACTAAACACTACTTTCAGGAAACCAAAGATATATATTCTGAATTTAGGGGAGAAATTCTTTCAACTTTTTGTTAGATTCAAAAGTTGGACTAATTGGTGATTAGCAATTTTTTTAAGAGTGTCAGAGACTTCCCAGATCCAGTCTCACATAGTTACTAACAGGGAAAACATAGACAAGTTACTTAACTGCTGTTTGCCTTAATCTACTGGAGAAGGAAATGTTAAACCACTCCAGTATATTTGCCAAGAAAACTGCATGGACAGCATGGTCCACAAGGTCATAAAGGATCAGAAATAACTGAATGACTGAACAGCACAATCTGAGACTTCTCTCTCTCTCCCTCCCTCCCTCTATCTCTCTGTCTCTGTCTCTGTCTCTCTCTCTTTCTCTCTCTCTGTCTCTCTTTCTCTCACTCACTCTCAGCTTCTCATGATAAATAATAAATCTTTAACTTTTTTTTTGGAATAGAGGCTCCTTTCATCTAGTTGGGTGGAAATATAAGGAAATAGCATTTTTGCCATTTCAGCTTCAGGAAATTCCATGGAATTAACAAGACAAAAACCCATTGTATTCTGCCAAATGATTCAGTATTTTTAAAAATTATTATTATATGATATCATTTTAGAAATGGAGATGAGAAGATTAAGTAGTTGCTAGCAAGTGACAAATGATAAAAAAATATTCCATGTGTCACTTCTAACAAAGCTACTATTTGTACATTTACTCAAGAGGGAAGAAGTGTGGTATGAGGAAGAGGCAGTATGGTCTAAGACAAAGATGCAGCCTTCAGTTCCAGCTCTATCACTGACTGATTGTGTTATGGTCGGTATCACAACCTTCCTAAGTCTTCATTTCTTCATTTATAAAATATCGACAATATTTGCACTACCTAACACTTTGGATTGTTGTCAGAAAAGAACGTTGTAAATGATAAATTGGGATAGTCTATGAGTTATGATATTATTTAGGCATAGTGATATTCACTAGTAAAATATGACTATATGTTTATAAAAGGGATAAAGAAATGTTCACTTATATTGTTTGGGTTGCCTTTGTCAAGAGGATGGTATCTAAAACTTAAAAAATAAAATGAAAGAATGGAATATTATGACTGAAATCCCATAATTCAACGAATTGTAATCCTGGCCTTGTGGGTACATCCTTTGCCAACACAAATGCTCCAGATCACAACCCCTACATAATTTAGTTAATAGTCTTTAAAGAACCACTGTGGACAGAGCCAAGATGGTAGAGTGCAGGCCAGGACAGGACCCCACTGGACTCTCCAAACATTTCCCTATAAAAACTTTAAAATAACCACTCGAAAAAAATTCAGAGCAGGAGAGCCAAAAAAAGTCAGATGGAAACATTCTTTTTCCAATCTAAGACAACTTAGAAGGTCTTCAGGAGAGCTCTGCAACATGGAGGCGGGTAGGCACAGGCCTGCAGAAGGGCAGGAATACCAACAGTGGGCCTTGGAAGTGGCAGCCACAGCAGCAGCAACAATAGCTTAGGTGGCTCTCAGCCTTGAGATAATAATAGTCCATCACAATCATATGTCATAATTTTTCAGCCACTCCCCAGTTAGAGGACATGACGAGGGGGGTAGTATCAAAAAAACAAACAAATAAACAAACCAAAAAACATGGCAAAACCTATATGAACTGAAGCAAAGTGAAGTGAGAAGAACTGAGAGATTATCATGCACAGTAGCAATAATGCTGCAATGATAAACCAAGAATGACTTGGCTATTACGGTCAATACAGGAATTCAAGACAATATCAAAGGCCTCATGATGAAAAAATGCCGTGTACTTCCAGAAAAAGAACTGATGGACTTAATGCAAATCAAGTATACTTTTCTCACTTTAGTTTTTTTCTTGTAATATGGCTAACATAGAAATGTTTTGCATGATTTCACATATATGATTGATAATCTATTGTTTGCCTTCTCAATGGATGGTGGAAGGGTGGGAGGGAGGAAAAGAACCTGGAACTCAAAATTTAAAAGGAACAGAATGATAAAAAAATAAATAATGACATTTTAAAAAAGAGCTACTATGCCTCAAAAATTCTTTATCCTACAGCAAGCCTGGTGAACTTACCTAGGCTGGTTGCTGGACAAAACAACTGACTAGCATTTATTTATTAAGCATCTCCTATATGCCATGAACAATGCTTGGAATTAGGAATACTAACACAAAATAAAAACTTGCATTGACTTCAAGGAACATCTATTCTCTTTTGAGGAATCAATAAAACAGTAGTAAGAGCATAATAATATTTATAGAGCTTTGAGGTTTGTGAAGCACTTTGCAAATATTATCCTACAGATTCATAAATATAGGTTATGTGCAAAATAAATACAAAATATTTGAATTGGGGGTGGAGGGAAGGATATTAAGAAATAAGAGATTCAGAGAAGATTTCTTGAAGGCAGTGATACTTGATATGAACCTTTAAGGGAGCTAGGAGTTTCCAGAGCATGAACTGATGGAGAAACTCATTCCAGGAACAGGACACAACTAGTACCAAGACACAAAGGTAAAACTACAGAATTGTATACCTAGAGTTGGAAGACACCTCAGAGACTACCTTGTCTACCCCTTCCTCTCGTTTTACAGGTGAGAAAACTGTGACGAAAAGGGCTTAAGTAACTTACCAACAGTCGTATGAGTGTGCCAGTAAGGCAAAATGGGCTTAGTTTAACGGGTGTGCTTGAGGAGTTTGGCTTTTGTTTATGGTGAAAGTACTTTCACCTGTTAAATGCTAAGCCCCAGGCCCAAAGCCCTATCAGGTGTGAAACCCCTGTGGGCGTAGATTAAAGACTTAAAAGGGGCCAATAATTCCATAACAACAAAAACAATACAGCCAGGATAATACAAAATAAGTAGACAGAACAGTGCCATTATTCATCCCCACTCGAACGACTGGGGCTCAAAATCTTGGGGTAAGGGGCGAGGGTCTCGTTTTCCACAACTTCTTCCTGCTGAAATTGGACGTAGAGCTGTCCCTGCCCCAAGAGTCCCATGGTGAGTGCTGCAGGCCATGCTTTAATGTGTCCCTTAGGCATTTCTTCTCTGTGTCCTACTTTCTGTTTGCCCCAATTAAGCTTGTCATGCAGAATTTGCAGAGGAATCATACATTCTCTTCACATGTGGAATCTTGGAGAAATTCGTTATATTGAGCATAGCTTAAGGGTTGAGAGAGTTTCATTTTCTAGGTATTTGTTACTAGAAAGCCAATTCTTAATATCAAGTCCCAAGAGAAACTTTATATAGAAACTAAATCTGATACTTATGCCTGGTCCACATAGCAAACATCAGAGGTAGCCTTTGAACCCATAGTCCTCTGACTCCAGAGACAGTGACCTTTCTATGGTAGTTTTTATTTCCTATGCAAAAGTAGCAGCAAAAAAGCAAGTTATGCTTAAGTGTTGCATTTTAAAAATAATTTAAGTACATAATTTGGAGCCAGCATGTAAAGGGATTTAAATGCCGTAGGAATTTTATTTTGTCTGACAGGCAATAGGAAACCATTGACATTTTTATTTTGCTTTGTTTTGTTTTGCCTTTAGCACTGATAGCATCCAGTCTGGGCTTTAGGAATAGGTGGCTAGCAGCTGTGTGGAGAAGGGGGTGGGAAGGGGAAGACATTGGATATAGAGACTGACCAGTTTGGAGAAGATCACAATAATTAAGGCAAGAAATGAAAGGAGACTAAATGAGAGTAATTGAATGAAGGAAAAGAACCTGTGTCATCAGGCCCATAATCAAAGCCTTTCTAGTTTGACAGTACTTGCCAATCCAGCAAATTGACGCAAGCATAGCCTTCCAGAACTTAAGGTCATTTAAGCCATATGACTACAAGCCATGATAAGATTTGAAAATTCTTGAGTAAGAATTTAGAATTAAATAAATCACTTATTTCAGCGACAGAAAACTAAGTACATTTCTCAGTGAAACAAGGACAAAACTAGAAGATCAACAAAATTGTCCAGTGTAGGGTTTGAGACAGAATTAAATTTCTCTAATATCTAAGAATTGAACTTAAGAGGACAATGTGAGAAAACACTTTCTCATAATATTTTTGCAGCCCTTATTTGACCCATTTCCTATGAAGATAAAGATTTTGGGGCATAAAATAGAAGTGATTAATTTTTTTAAGTAAATTATTTTATAACTTACAATAACAATGAAAGATAATGCAATTTCATATGCAAAGTAATTAGAATGACAAGTTTGAGGAAAAGATAATGGGGAAAGTATCTTTATTGCCAAAGCATTAATGATACTACGATCAGATTACACATTTTAAAAATTTTGAGCTTGAAAACTAAATAGCAGACACACCCAGGAAATACTGAGGCCAAATGGGTGACTGTAACTTAAAAAAAGATATTTAACTGATATTAAAACAACTAAACAACTTTAATTTTCTAATGTGATCATTATTTGTGAGATAGTATAGATCTTAATTACAGTCTTTTAATCATAAGTATTTGAACAGGATAACAATGGCTGTCATGACAATGGGACAGTAACCCTAAACGGAAGATTCCAAGACTATGATATGATCAGTCTATTTAGCCAATTTTTTTTATGAATGTTCTATGAAAGATCGAAAGAATAAATTTTTGTAAAAAGAATGCAGACAAGCAAAGAAGAGAAGGAGGAATGCAAGATGAAAGGAAGGAATGCTTCTCACTGAAAGACCATATAGCTAGAACAAGAGAAAAAAAATGGACCAATCATAGTTTTAGCATTACTTTAAATATAGACAGAATGGCCTGGTATTTAGGGTCCTAAACAAATGGCTCCAATTTAAATTTTCATGCTTATTTCATATAGTACCATTTAAACTTTGCTGTTTCAGATACATTGGAGGGGCAGTGTGCAGTGTTGGATAGAGTACTTAACCTGGAGTCAGGAAGACGAGTTCAAGTCCTACTTCATATAAGTACTAGCTGTGCAACCTACTCAATGTATCATAACTTAACATTCATTTCTTCAGTTGTGAAATGGATTCTGACCTCTAAGGTCCCTTTTGCCTCTGAATCTGTGATCCTATGACTGCTAACTAGTTTAAAATCCTAGATGCGTTCTCTCCCTGCTCCAAGTATCCAAGTGGCCCATCTCTCAAGCTTGAAATGCAATCTTTCCTCATCTCTGCCTTTTGAATCCTTCTTCAAGAATCACCTTAGGTATTGTTTCCTCAGTGAAGCCTCCTTGCCTAATCTTCCCAGCTCAATGAGTTATACCCTTTCTCATACACAGTTATCCCTTCCACATTTTGACTTTATCCATCATGGTTTCAATATATCATGGGTCAGCATAAGAAATAAAATGGGAATTTGGGGGGAGTTTTGTGGAAGCTGCAGATGACATACAAAGGCCAGCAGACGATGTAGAGCCTATGACCAAATACTTAACCCAAATTTTACAATGAGGTACTGTAACCACCCCATGAAAGAAAAATTAAAACAAAACAAAACAGACTTCTCTGGTACGAAGGGAGGGCCAAAAATTTTACGTGGATTTTCCAGATCATGGGTGCACTGCACCCTTAACCCCCACTATGTGAAAAGGATAACTGTACTCCAAAAACATGAGCCCTTCATCTGTGTCTCTTCTTTGCCTTCATCTCATTCTGATTTGTATAATACTTGTTTCTGTACAAACCATAAACTAACCCCCTTTCTAGTTCCCTCTCTCATCTGTGGAAGATGTGCTATTGGAGGACAAGAACTGTGTATTTACTATTATTATTATTAATCCTTGACTCCTAAGCATATAATACAGTTAATTGGCTAGGCTAAGTACCTAATAATTATATGAATGTGACTTATAAATTGATATGAATATTAAAATATGCATATGAAAAATATATGAATTTACGACATTTAAATCACGTATAGCATCATGCTGCTACTTTAGATCTTTATCTTAAAGGTCTGAGTCAAAAAGATGTCACTGATTCCGTGATTCTAGTCCGATGGGTTCTCTCTTTAAACAGTGCTATTTCAATGCCATCTAAGGAGCCGAGATGGAAGGCCTTCATCTTATTTATCTTCCTGATCCATCTGCTCCTTTTATCAGATGCTCCAGAAGAGCATTAATGGACATGGTTTTCCTGAGAGATACTACATTCGATCAGCATCCCCTTGCCCAAGCACCCGCTTAACATTTATTAAACGGTAAGCCCATCCGTAGTGTAATGCTGCTTATCGCATCAGAGGACTACAAACAGCTCCTCTAATTACTCCCACTATCCAGCAGTTTGATCATCTACACTGCATGCATGAGCACTGACCTTCCTTATCTCCTTGAATGCAATGCTCTGGGCAGTCTGACCTCTGGTATCTTTTCATCAGATGATGAAAACAAAGCTGGGGATGTTCTTTGGGCAAGTAGCCTTTTTAGCTATCATTCTGAGATATAATTTGCCATAATTACATTTGCTAAATGCATGCTATATTTTGGGAAAAGGTCAGTCACTGTGAGCAAGTTTCTTTGTGATTAATTCTAGGGATTCCCCATGACAACTTTGGTATCTAGTGTTACAAAACAGTTTGTAAGTGATAAAATTTGCCTCGGTTTGGATCTCTCCTGTTTCCCACAACCCCGTACCCAGCTATCTGAAAAATATAATATTACACAGTATTTGTGTATGGGGGTTGTATATACTTTGTGTTTCCTTTGTGTGCTATTTTACTGAGGTACATGCATTTTGTCCATTAGAATGTGAGTAGCTTGAGAATACAGACCATGTTTTTTTTGCCTTTCTTGACATCCCCAATGCTTACTACAGTGCCTGACATATAGTGAGTACATAGTAAATAATTCTTTTTTGATGAATTTATGTCATTCTTGTTGGCAAAAATCTGCATGTGAGTGGAAGTCCTTTTCACTCTGAGTACATGTATAACATTTCCTTGGCCTCATAGAACCCACTTCTGTTTCTTTTCCCAGTCTTCATAATGCTGTCATTCAAATAAAAGCATAACTTCTCAGATTCCATGCAAAACATCATCAATGAATCCATTATTAATATAAAAGAATGCAGTATTCATAGTGGCTTTCAAGGTCCTTAGCCCACTGAACTCTCTGCCCTTGTCAATTTTGCCATGGTGAGTGCTGCAGGCCATGCTTTAATGTGTCCCTTAGGCATTTCTTCTCTGTGTCCTACTTTCTGTTTGCCCCAATTAAGCTTGTCATGCAGAATTTGCAGAGGAATCATACATTCTCTTCACATGTGGAATCTTGGAGAAATTTGTTATATTGAGCATAGCTTAAGGGTTGAGAGAGTTTCATTTTCTAGGTATTTGTTTCTAGAAAGCCAATTCTTAATATCAAGTCCCAAGAGAAACTTTATATAGAAACTAAATCTGATACTTATGCCTGGTCCACATAGCAAAAACAGAAACAAAAAAAACCCCTAGAAGACAGAGATGCTTAATATGAAGATGCACACAGTATTCTTTTCACTACAGCGCTGCCACAAGCTAGTAGATTGATGATGATGATGATGAAGAAGAAGCAGAAACAGAAGAAGAAGATGAAGAAGAAGATGATGATGATGATAGGTAAACTTTAAACAGAACCTACTATGTGCTAGGTACTATGCAAAGTGCTTTACAAATATTATCTCATTTTATCCTCATAAGTACCTGGGGATGCAAATGGAGGTTTAAATGACTTGCCCAGGGTCACACAACTAGCAAGTGTCTGAGGCTGGGTTTGAACTCAAGTCTTCCTAACTCCATGCTTAGTGCTCTTTCAGTTATGCCCCCATCTTTCCCAATCTATATGATTCCAGTTTTATTCTGGATGACAACTAATTTATGCCATCTCTGAAAATGAACAAAAAGTTAAACTGAAGCCCATGGAAGTTAAAGTGATTTCCTCAAGATGGTGGAGATCGTAAATGGAAGAGCTAGGGTTTGAACCCTGGTCCTCTGCTTTTAAATGTGGCATATTTTCTACTGTGTCAAACTCCTTTGTGAATGTTTGAGCAAATTGGGGTGGAAAAAAGGCAAGGAAATAGGTAAAACGTGATAAGTGAAGTAGTTCAGAGAACTTGGATGGAAAAAAATGAGGTCTTAATATGATAGCCTGTAAAATGTCTGCTATTGATTGGGCCATTAGTGGTCTAAATAGATTTTGAGTCATTATCAGGTTTATGGACTTCTTCCATATAAATCAAAGAAGGAATTTAACAGCTGGATATTTGATTGCCTGTGATAAAAATACCTACTCCATGGTGATTGATTTTATTTTTAAATTTTATATGGCCTTACAAAATATTCTTACAGTCCTGACTCCTAGGTTAGGGATTGTGCTGGATATTATAAACCTTGAAAAACAAAACTTTTCTAGGCAGATAAGGAAAAATATAAGTCCTCCGCTCTGTCTTAGGATCAGGAGTGTGCTGGTAAATGTTTAACAACTGGCTCTCCTTAGTATGTGTGGGTGGGGAGCTTATCTGACACACTTTTAAGTTTAATCTGCATTCCTAGCATTTTCTCCATCATTTTATTAAGTTTAGATAATGAGCTGTTGATGAACCAGGTGTTAAACAATTGCAAGGTATTAAGGCTCACAATTTAGCACTCAGTTTTTCTCTCTGAGCAAGTAAGAGGTGGCTCTGGACCACACCCCTGCTTAGTATCAAAGATTTACAGCTGGAAAAGTTCTTGAAGGTCATTTATTTGAATCAAATCATTTTACCCTAGGAAAAACAAAATAAAGCAAAAAAAAAAAAAAATGGAACGAGTTGTTTAAGGTCATGTTGCTAGCTAAGTAGCAGAGAGGAGATTTGGAACTAGGTCCTTTGATTCTCAATCCAGTTCAGTGGTCTTTCACACACACTGGGGGATTTAGGAAATCATCTTCTATATCTAATTGAATTTCTTCTTACTGCAATTTTAAAATTTAATTCTTCAAGTAGCAAAAATATTTTCTGCTTATTGTAATGTAAGCCTGTTTGCCTTCCCTCCCCCCTTACCGGTAGAAGTGAGGGGACGACTGGCCTCTTTCTTCTGTGTAAGGGACCTTCTTTCATGTAGCTGAAAATTATTAATAAATTATATCTCTCACTACCCATTTCAAACCAAAATAACCCCAACTGCCTTACTTTTATTTTCCTAACATATTTTGTTTCCTGCCTCTTAAAGCAAATTTGAATCAGAGAACACTGGCTGACCTTTGAGTTGTGGTATATTTCCTGTCCATTAAAACAAATGATCTAAATGTATGAGTTAGGAAGGGGGAAAAATGAAAACCTAGACATTTATTGGTCATCAGTATCCATTCTGTGTCTTAAAATTAGTTATTAATTTATATGCAAATGGTTAAGGGAAGACAAATATTGGGCTTATCTCATAAACCATAAAGTTAGTGAATAATTAGATTAATGCAGCTTTACAGTTGGAGAAGAAGCTGAGAAAAGCAACAGAGTAATAAGCAAAAGCATCTGTTTTAATATTTCCCAATGTCAAAGGGAGAATCATTGGTAGTTGCTACTGTCAAGGTCTCAGTTGCAGATCTCTTGTTTTGCCAAGAATGATGCCAAGGCACAGACTCTTTTAACTGCTGCAGTCCAAGGTACTTTATGTGGCTGCCTCTGTACAGATAGGATTTATGAACCACAAAATGGATAAATATCTCAGAAGGAAGAATATTACTCAGTGACCTTATTAGGGCTTAGATTGCAATATGGGAAGGAGATAATTTTTGTTTGTTTATTATTTATCTATATTTAATATTTCTGTCTTCTGTGTCATCGTGGGCCATCCATTCATGCCACTGAAATGCTAAGGGTCAAAGAAATGAAGACACTGAGTGCAATGAAGTTTGCTTCTTACAACAACAATAACAATAAAAAATAAATACCCATGTTGGTGACTTTCTGTGAATCCATTGAAAGAAATGAAATAGAAGGGAAACTGGGCTGCTCACACGGAAACATCACCAGTCTCACAGTGCTTTAAAAGAAAAGAAGTGATTAGAGACTTGATGGATGAGTCCCTCAATTTATTTCTAAAAAAAGGCTGCTCTCTTTGCAGCTAGAGCCACAAGGATTGCTCAAATCCATATGAATAGATGAAGCTTTTACTGAGAAATCAATGTAAGTAATTATATTGTTAAGACCCTCAAATTATTGCCAATTTTAAAGAATCTTTCCTTTGGAATTTTAGTCTTAGTCAACATTGGCAATGAGGCAGAAAAGGAATGATTTTGTTTCCTACGGCCTTTGTCAGCAACAATCCTGACATTTCTCCAAATTCAAGAACAACACATCATTTCTTGCCATTCTGTGGTGTCTCTTTGATAGCAAATAAGGCTATGGAGACAGGTCTGGTGGTAAGGAATTAACACCCCTGCCTGGAATGCCAGCGGGCTTAGAATAATGGAAAACCTGGCAGCAGCAAAAATAGTCTTTAGTTTCCTTTCTCAATTTTTTAAACATCTTTTGTTTAGATGTGAAAAGCTATTTATTCAGTGCAATTAGACTTTCATATGTACATGTGATGGAAAGGACTGGCATTCATATGCTCATCTGTTCAGAAACATGAATGATAATCCTGAAAAGATCATCCAAATAGAAATAAGGACATGAATGAGTCGGAGTTAATAATAACTGGAGACATAAAGGAGAAGAGCTGGTTCTTGGGGTATCAGCTTTCCTTTTATTTCTGGTTTTGCCATTCTATAAAGGGTCAGAGAAGCACAGGGCTAAAAGATCTAGGTTTGTTTCCTGTGATGAGAATGCAGATTTCCCATTAAAAGGCAAATCCTTAATTTTTTATTCCTAAAAAGATGAATAGACTGAAAGTAAGTAATTTGAGATGGTTAAGTTTAGGGCTTTACAAAGTCCAAACCATGAACGTTTTCTGCACCTAATAGCATTTTCATTTCCCTGTGAATTAGGTATGTTTTCATTCTCTTTTCAAGTCTATGCCTCTCTGTAGAGAAAAATGCTTTGTGAAGGGATATAATTTTAATGGAAATGTTGGTTTTATGGATTATAAGTGGTGGGTTAAAATCTTTACTTTCAAAACTGCTTTAAATGCAAATGATGCCAATAACTTTGGGGGCTTCAGTGACTTTCTACTAATGGAGACATGGTTTAAATCCTAAAGTTTCCATAGTTCCCTGGTCAAGTTTCATCTTTAACTTCACCAACTATCTCATGCTTCTTTGCCTGCATTATTATGACAAGTAGCTAAGAAACATGCTCTGGTATGCTTATTTGGGGCTGCCTAACTCCTCTCTGACATATAAATTATCTTGCCTTGCCTATGTGCTTAGAAACATATGGAATTGGGTTGCAATGGAATTTATGGAATTGAAAATACTTTAAGGCAGCAGGAAAAAATCCTTCATTTAGATACATATCACCTCAGTTTGGTTTCTGAGTTTGTCATTTCCTAATTAGACTCTTCGATCCTTAAATTTCTTTATCTCTAAAACAGGCAGAGTTGTAAGGATGGAACAGTGTAATGTAGTAAAATACATTATAACCATTAGGTAAATAATTATAAGCCATTATTTTCTGTATTTTCTTAGGACAGGCCCATCCATCAATCAATCAATACACATTTACTAAGTGACCCTGTGTTGCAAACGTAGTAAATAGCAAAGATAAAAATGAAATAACTCTGCATTTAAGGAGCCAGTATTCTCTAATAAGAGCAAAATTTACACGTGCTAGCATCATCATCATCGTCATCATCATCATCATCATCATCATCATCATCATCATCATCATCATCATCACCTATCACTTAGGTTGTAATGTAAGCTTTACAAAAGAAATTCTAGGCAAGAACATTATACACAACCACAGATATATTGATTCTGTGATGACTAACCCTGACAGACTTTGCTCTTCTCAGCAACACAATATGCAGAGACAGCTCCAAAGGACTTATGATGGAGAGGGCTATCTACATCCAGAGAAAGAACTACGAAGTATGAATGCAAATTGAGGCACACTTCATTCTTGCCTTTTTTCCCCTCCACTTTTTTTTTCTTCTCTCTTTTGTATTTGTTGTTGGGTTGTGTTTTTTTTTTTTTTGGTTCTGTTTCGTCTTTCTCATGAGTCATGAGAAAATGTATAAATTAATTCAATGCCTCGTTGTACCTGGAAGTTATATGGGA
>CM053623.1:271922866-271957623 GCA_028646595.1 Phalanger gymnotis
AAATTTTCTATTCATCTCTGGTCTTTTCACTGAGAAAGCTTGAAAGTCCTCTATTTTATAGAAAATCCATATTTTGCCTTGGAGCATGATACTCAGTTTTGCTGTGTAGGTGATTCTTGGTTTTAATCCTAGCTCCATTGACCTCCAGAATATCGTATTCCAAGCCCTTCGATCTTTTAATGTAGAACACAAAATAAAGGTCTTCTAATGTCGAAGACAGCTCAGTGGATAGAGTGCCAGACCCAGAGTAAGGAATACTTACCTTCATGAGCAAATCTGGCCTCAGATGTGCTATGTGACCCTGGGCAAATCATTTAACCCTGTTAGTCTCAGCTTCCTCATTTGCAAAATGAGCAGAAAAGAAAATGGCAAAACTCTAGTATCTTTTTCAAAGAACCAAATGGGGTCACGAAGAGTCAGAAATGACTGAACCACAACAACTGTTTAGTTTCGACTTACCTTCTAGAGAGAATGAATGAGTTCAGTAACTGAATACTTTGTTACTTCCAGTGTCATCATTTTCCTAAATAAAAATAATTAAGGTTATTTAAATATACATAAAACAGAATTGATGTTCAGTGTAATCTATCTTTAAGTCAATAAAACATCGTTTTGAAAGTTTATTATTTGTCCAAAAGTACATTAACCAGGAAACTTCAATCAGGCCAAATATGTGAATTGTGATAAAACCATATTCTTTTTTCCCCATACATTATTATTTAATATTTTTTAGTTTTCAGCAATGACTTCCACAAATTTTCTCTCCATTTCTATCCTCCGCCCCACCCCAAGATGGCATATATTCTGATTGCCTCATTTGCCAGTCAGGTCTCCCTTCTGTCTCCCACCTCCTCCCCATCCTTTTTCACCTTGATTTCTTGTATGGCAAGATAGATTTCTATGCCCCATTGCCTGTACATCTTATTTCCCATTTCCATGCAAAAACAACTTTTTTTTGACCATCTGCTTTTAAAACTTTGAGTTCCAAATTCTCTCCCCTCTTCCCTCCCCAACCACTCTCCCTAAGAAGGCAAGCAATTCAACATAGGCCACACATGTATCATTATGCAAAACACTCCCATAAATAGTCATCTTATGAAAATTTTTTCCCTTCATCCTATTCTGTCCCCCTTTATTCAATTTTCTCCCTTGGCCCTGTCCCTTTTCAAAAGTGGTTGCTTTTGATTACTTCTTTCCCCATCTGCCCTCCCTTCTATCATCCCCCCCCCACTTTTTTATCCCCTGCCCCTACTTTCATGTGAGGTAAGATACCTAATTGAGTGTGTATGTTATTTCCTCCTCAAGTCAAATCTGATGAGAGCAAGAGTCACTCATTCCCCCTCACCTTCCCCCTCTTCCCTTCCAATAAACTACTTTTTCTTGCCACTTTTATGTGAGATAATTTACCCTGTTCTATCTCTTCCTTTCTCCCTCTCTCAATGTATTCCTCTCTCATCCCTTAATTTGATTTTATTTTTTTGGATAGCATCCCTTCATATTCAACACCCTGTGTCCTCTGTTTATATATATGTTTATTCCCTTCAACTACTCAAACACCAAGAAAGGTCTCATGAATTACACACATCATCTTTCCATGTAGGAATGTAAACAAAACAGTTCAAATCTATTAATGCCCTTATGATTTCTCTTTCTTGTTTACCTTTTCATGCTTCTCTTGATTCTTGTGTTTGAAAGTCAAATTTCCTATTCAGCTCTGGTTTTTTCACTGAGAAAGCTTGAAAGTTCTCTATTTTATTGAAAATCCATATTTTGCCTTGGAGCATGATACTCAGTTTTGCTGGGTAGGTGATTCTTGGTTTTAATCCTATCTCCATTGACCTCTGGAATATTATATTCCAAGCCCTTCAATCCCTTAATGTGGAAGCTGCTAGATCTTGTGTTATGCTGTCTGTGTTTCCACAATACTCAAATTGTTTCTTTCTGGCTGCTTGCAGAATTTTCTTTACCTGGGAAGTCTGGAATATGGCAAAAATATTCCTAGGAATTTTCTTTTTGGGATCTCTGTCAGGAGGTGATTGGTAGATTCTTTCAATTTCTATTTTACCCTTTGGCTCTAGAATATCAGAGCAATTTTCCTTGATAATTTCTTGAAAGATGATGTTTAGGATCTTTTTTTGATCATGGCTTTCACACAATACAATAATTTTTAAATTATTTCTCCTGGATGTATTTTCCAGGTCAGTAGTTTTTCCAATGAGATATTTCACATTGTCTTCTATTTTTTCATTCCTTTGGTTCTGTTTTATAATATCTTGATTTCTCATAATGTCACTAGCTTCTGCTTGCTCCAATCTAATTTTTAAGGTGGTATTTTCTTCAGTGGTCTTTTGGACCTCCTTTTCCATTTGGCTAATTCTGCCTTTCAAGGCATTCTTCTCTTCATTGGCTTTTTGGAGCTCTTTTGCCATTTGAGTTAGTCTATTTTTTAAGGTGTTATTTTTTCAGTATCTTTTTGGGTCTCCTTAGCAAGTTATTGACTTGTTTTTCATGGTTTTCCTGCATCACTCTCATTTCTCTTCCAAATTTTTCCTCTACTTCTCTTATTTGCTTTTCCAAATCCTTTTTGAGCTCTTCCATGGCCAATTCATATTTTTCTTGGAGGCTTTTGATGTAGGCTCTTTGACTTTGTTGATTTCTTCTGGTGGTATGTTTTGGTCTTCTTTGTCACCAAAAAAAGATTCCAAAGTCTGAATCCGAATCTGAGTCTGTGTCCTTTTTCGCTGCTTGGCCATGTTCCCAGGCAACTAGTTTACCCTTGAGGTTTTTGTCAGTGTATGACTGCTTGTAAAGTAGAGAGGACTTTGTCCCAAGCTTTAGGGGCCAAGTGTTGCTGTTTTCAGAGCTACTTCTACACAGTAAACTCTGCCACACCAGCACTCCTCCTCCCCCAACAACTGCTATCCCAGACCGCAACCAACGCGCAAGCAAGCTCTGCACTCTCCCTCTGATCTACTGCTTAATTCCTCCTGCCAGGTGGGCCTGGGGCCAGAAGTAATCACAGCTGGTGCTCTGGAAGCAGCCCCAGAGCTGCATCACTTCCTTGCCTTGGGACTAGGGCCGACCTTGTCCTCTTTTCACTCCTTTCTAGTAGTCTTTCCACTGACCTGCTCGGTTGTCTTTGGTGCTTGTGGGTTACGAAGTCTGGTAACTGCCACAGCTTACTAATTCAGGACGCTACACCCAGTTCCTCCCGGCTCCTGTCTGGTCTGTCCCGGCTCAGCCCATACTAAGCTTTGCTCTGCTCCACTCCCAGCTCCGTGGAATAGACCCTTCCCAGCAGCCATTCAGTCTTTCCTAGGCTGCAACCCTGGTTTCTCTGCTATTTCGTGTGCTCTGCAGGTCTAGAATTTATCCGGAGCCATTTTTACAGGTGTTTGAAGGGATCTGGGGGCAAACTTAAACAAGTCTCTGCTTTCCAGCTTCCATCTTGGCTCCTGCCCAACCATATTCTTAAAATCAATATGTACCTTAGAGTTAGTTCACCCAGTCAACTCTATCATTTTTCCGATGAGGAAACTGATTTCCAGGGAGGTTAATGTTTTGTTCATTGTCAGAAAGACTATATCAGAGTTGGAATTTAAATGAGGTTCTCTGTATCTAGAGCCAGCAACCATTCTGCTTTAACACATTACTTTTTCAGCATTTTCACAATGTTTATTATTGTGGCTAAAGAATATGACTCAAGCAAGAAGACCTCTCTAGGAAGTCCTTATTAAGATATACAATGGCTGTTTGACCTTGGGCAAATCACTGAGTTTCCCAGAGTCACAGACAATTCTGTAGGAGTATAGGTATAAGAGCAAATGTCAAATAACATTGGTAAAGGGAGTTTATACTCTGAGAGTTGTGAAATGATATCATAGAAACTGCCTCCCCCCTTTTTTGGGGGGAAAAAATTCTATATTTTTATTTCGTTTCATGAAGGGATAAAATAATGACCCATGTTCTATCTAGAAAATGAACAGCAATCTAAATAAAAAGTAAGTTCAGCATATTACACAGATGTTAAGGAAACCAATTTTTAAATCAGTATTTTGGAAACATTCATAGTTTTTCCAGATATTTTGAGATGGTAAAGATGCCATCACCCTTACTTTACTTTTATATACTTTTGCGCCTAGTTTTTTTTTCCTTTTTTTGCCAACTAGAAGCATTTTTAGTTTTAGAAATATTTGCAGGTGTTCCAAGAGGCAGTCTAAATCTATTTTATTTCTTTGATCACTTATGCTATGCCCACATCTCAGTCTCTGACTAGACACCTTAGGAGGAAGATTTATAACCAAAATTTTTTCAAAAATTGATTTTTGGAAAACTTGCTTCTTGTTTGAGGAAATACAGCATTTCATCATTTCTCTTTCTGTCATTTGGTGCCTATTTCAAAAGCTGAATTGTTTAAAAAATACCATCTGCATTTTCTTAGTAAACAACAGTGAAATCATTGGTACTTCCTTAGGCAACACTTCCATCAGCCTGCATATTGAATATAATCATTAATCCAGCCTCATAGCCTTTTTTTCTTAAATATTCCAAATTCCCTTAACCTCCAGAGGTTCTATTATTCAGTTCTTAATTACATTTGTAAGTCTCTAGATAAATGGCTCTCCAAAACTCTTCAAATTACTCCGTACCTATTAACTGCAGAACCCAATGCCAAACTTGCTCCCTTCCAAGCTCTAGAGCTATAATAGTTCTTAAAGATTGTTAGGGATGGGCCTGAGGCTGGTATGCCCTTAGTTCAGGTTCAATGTGGGGATGAAGTGAGACATATGTAGGTCAATAAGTAGTTACCAAAAGGCAGTTTGCTTAGCCCTTACACAAAAAGTATACTTAACTCAGGTGAAGTCCCCTTGTCTCCATATGGAAACTCTAGTGGTTAGCCTGGCAGATCATAGTAGTTCTAGTGGTGTAGACACTGACAACTCTGAAAAGCTCTGACTCCACATGGGCAAGTCCTTTTGTTCTGCCTTTAGGTGACCTGGAAATCCCATTATTATGTCCAGGGGAAGCAGGAAGCTTTGTCAAATGAATTGTAGGTTGAGCCTGAGCCCCTTGACCCATCAAGTCTCATCTCAGTTGTCTTTTAGGTTAAAGTTAAAATAAAAACTAGACTAATACAAAATAAAGAAATAAGGGGAAAATAATGAATATTAGTTCTGTCACAAGGATTATCTAATTCAATCTCTCTTTATAATATAGATAAGGAAAATAATTCTTAGAGATTATGACTTTCTCTCTATTCCACAGGTAGTAAGTTTTAAATCCATGATATGTACTGTTTTCTAATTCTAAAACTTGATCAATATTGAATAGCAAATCAGTTTATTTTCGCTACTTATGTTTTATGCAAGTAAATTAAATCTCACATTTATTAAACATGTTTACATGTATTTATGTAACATATGTTAACATATGAGGCAATGAGGATACAAACAGAAAAACAATGTCATAGTCCCTGTCTTCAAAGACCTAACAATATACTAGTGTCAAAAGGTGATTTACATAATTAAGCATTATACAAAGTGGAGAGAAATAGTATTAAAGAAGAGATCCAGAAAACATGGTCTAGGACAGTGGCATCAAACTCATGTAGAAAGGGATTCCTATGGATCACAAAGTGAACAAGAAAACAATAAATTAGCATTATCTATGTTGTATTTTTATTTATCTTGTTAAATATTTCCATGGAAACTTCCAGTGGCAGAGCCAAGATGGTGGAGTAAAGAAGCACTCAGCTGAGCTCTTCCAAGATTGCCCACCAAACCAAGCAAAACAAAACAAACTTTAAAATATCACCTCAAATAGAATTCTGGAATTGAAGAGCTAACAAAAAAAAATCAGAATGAAACAAACTTCCAGTACAAGACCACATAAAAGGATACAAAGCAAGATCTGTGACATGAGGGAGGAGGCTGATCTCCACTCCACACGGATAAAATATCAGGGGTGGGATTAGGTGGTAGTGACTGAAGCAGCATCAGCTTCAGGAGCTTGCAAGTGAGAGATGGTAAGGGAACCTAGTGATTTGTCAGAAATAGATTACAGAGATTACAGAGAACCTCTATTCTAGAACTGAATGCAGGACTGCACCCAATTTGGCAACTGCATTGCCTGTTTGTGTCATAGTACAAGAATGAGTGGGAGTGGTAGGCTGGGAGAGCACCGGGCATGGTGAACTGCACCCAACTACACCAGAGCAGGAACAACAATGAAACCCAGCCAGAGGACCAAGCTAGTAGAGTGTTGGGCCCAGAGCTAAACCATACAGGAGTGGGAGCAGGAGCAGGCTCTGGAGCTGAATAGCTGACTGCAGGGCAATCAGTGCAAGATGGGAGTCTGTTGGAGCTAACTGAGACAGAAGCCACCTGTAGCAGCAGCTACTCCTGAAGCTATCAGCCCACAGTCTAAATGTTTGAAACTCACCTTATTGAACTTCCAGGAGCCATGATGACCAGGTAAAATGAGTTTCATCCCTCACTTGCATAACCAGAGAATACTGCCCTAGAAGAAACTCTAGAATAGAGGAGCCAGAAGTGGGGGTTCAGTAATCTTTTAGCTTGGGAGGCTGGGGAGACAGGCCTCTCTTGCAGTAATAGAAAGACTAGTGGAGGAAGGGAGGCATCCCAGCAAGCCCCACATTAGCAGACCCGTGAGTTTCTAAGCACCAGTGGGTGAAGCCTGCAAGCGCCATCACTAGGACCCCAGGCATGCTTTTGCACAGCCAGGGAAATTAGCAGACACCAGCACAGAATACAGCTACAACCAGTTGTACTATAGTGCAGCCCTAGGGGAACAGGACAATTTCAGGAACTAGACCACCCTTCTCCCACACTTCATGCTCTAACTCCAGGGGAAATTCAGAAAGACTTCACTGGGCCTTGATCCTTGGCACACACCAGCCAGCTTCAGTTCAACACTAGGTGAGCAGCAGCATTATATAGCCCCTAGCTGACAAAATAAGAGGCTACAGCACACAAAGCCAGCAACCAAGTCCTTGGCTCACAACACAAGAAACTTGAGACAGAGTCCCCTGGGACCCAGAAGCAGAGATCCACTTAAAAAGTCAGGAAAAAGGCAACCACCATAAAGAATCAATCCAGAAAAACATGGAGACCGGGAATATCAAAATATTAATTCAGAAGAGGACAGCATTGACATTATACCTACATCTGAAACCTCAAAAAGGGAATATGAACTGGTCTCAAGCCCAAAAAGCATTCCTGGAAGAGCTCAAAGAGGATTTTAAAAGCTAAATTAGAGAGGTAAAAGAAAAAATGAAAAAAAAAATGGAAAATATCTTTAAAAAGTAAAAATTGGCAAAATGATTAAGGTATAGAACCTAATTGGAGAAAAGGAGTCCCTTGATAAGTAAAATTGGCCAAATGAAAAAGGAGGCATAGAAGCTAACTGAAGAAAACAATTTGTTGAAAATTAAAATTGGGCAACTGAAGCTAATGACTCTATAAGGCATCAAGAATCAGTCAAATAAAACCTAAAGAATGAAAAAATAGAAAGAAACATAAAATATCTGATTGGAAAAACAACTGACCTGGAAAATAGATGCAGGAGAGAAAATATAAGAATTATTAGTCTATCAGAAAAACATGGTGAAAAAAAGAGCCTGGACAGTATCTTCCAAGAAATCATCAAGGAAATCTGTCCCAAAGTTCTAGAACCAGAGGGTAAAACAGTCATTGAAAGAATATACCAACCACCCTCTCGAAGGGAGCCTAAATTAAAAAATCCAAGGATTATTGTGGCCAAATTCCAGAATTACCAAATACTGTAAGCTGCCAGAAAGAATTCAAATACTGTAGACCTATAGCCGGGATCATACAGGACCTGGGATCTTCTACATTAAGAGATAGGATGCATTGGAATATGATATTCCAAAACACAAAGAAGCTTGGACTACAACCAAGGATCAGCTACCAAGCAAAAAACTGAGCATAACTTTTCAGGCAACGAGATGAGCATTTAATGAAATAAGGTAATTTCAGACCTTCCTGTTGAAAAGGCCAGAACTCAATGGAAAATTTGATCTTCAAGTACAAAACTCAAGAGAGACATAAAAAGGTAAACAAGGGGAAAAACAAAACAAACAAACATTATTTGATAAAGGTAAATTGTTTTCATCCTTATATAAGGTTATATTGTTTTATATGTGTTATGTATGTTAGTCTTGAGAATAGTATAATTATGACAGTTAAGTGGTATATTCATAGACAGAGAGTGTGACTATAAATTAACTGATAGGATGATAAAAATTAATTAAGGGGTGAAAAGGGATTGTTCTGGGAGAAGAGGAGGTAGAAAAAGGAAATTACATCATATGAAGAGGCACAAAAACATATTTTAGTAGAGGGAAAGAAGGGAGGGAGAAGAGCACTGTTTGAGCTTTACTCTCATCAGATTTGGTTGAAGAAGGGAATAGCATACTCTGATAAGTATAGAAAATGAATGGGAACTCTGAGGGTGAACTACTCAGCAACTCCATTTTTATTCCCACTTCTAGGTCAAAATTCAAAGGCAAAGAGGAGCACTTTCAGGCAAAAGGGAGTAAAAACCCTGAGGGGGAGTAACACTTCTACCTGCAAGAGATGTGAGACCCTGAGGGATGGTATAATTTCTGGTCCTAATGGAGGAGGTGCCATGAGAAACAGTATCACTTGTAATCTCAAGGGATCAGGGGCCTTCCTGGGTAAGGATTAGAGTTTAGAATGAGAGAGCAGTTACTACCCCTAGGCCCAGGTCATGTCATTTTGGAAGCACCAAAAACACTCAAATGCTCAGAACTAGCTCTGAAAACAGCAATGCAAAAAAGTCTGAAGCTTGAGACACAGCCCCTGCTCCCCCTCCCCCATGCTGGGAATGGGGGTTAATACGAAAATAAAGTTCCAAATCAAGAAATAAGGTGCCAAAATTAGCAAACAACCAAAAACCTGACCGTAAAACCTGACCATACTATCATAATTGAGAAGATCAAAATACAAACTCAGAAGAAGACAATAAAGTCAAAATAGCAACAAGCAAAGCCTCCTGGGAGGGATAGGGGAACATGTGGTTTATGTGGTTTGGACACAATCACAATAAGTATTCTTGGAAGAAATATAATTTCCAATATCAAATAAAAGTGTAGAGAAAAAATAGAGGAAGAAATGAAATGAAAGGAAGAAAATTATGAAAGACAATTAACAGTTTTGTAAAAGAGGCACAGAAAATACTAAAGAAAACAACACAAACAAACAAAATTGGTCTGATGGAAAAAATGATACAAAAGTTCACTGAAGAAAATAATTCTTTAAAAAATAGAATTGAATAAGTGGAAATTAATTATCAATGAGAAAGCAAAAAGCAATAAAAAAGACAAAGGGATAACACTTCCAACCCCCAAAAAAGAAAACAGAAGAAAATGTAAAATATCTTATTGGTAAAACAACTGACCTGGAAAATAGACTGAGGAGAAATAATTTAAGAACTCTAGGACTACCTAAAAGTCATAGTAAAGGAATAAGCCCAGACATCACATTTCAAGAAATTATCAAAGAAAACTGGCTTGATAGTCTAGAGCCAGAGGGTAAAAGGGAAAATGAAAAACAAGTCTGTTGATTACTATCTAAAAGAGATGCCCAAGGTAAAATGGCCAGGAATATGGTAGCCAAATTCCAGAGTTTCAGGTCAAAGAAAAAAAGACCTGGAGGAGAAGGAAAGGAACCACTGAAATACCATGAAGTCAGGGTCATACAAGATTTAGCAGCTTGTACAATGAAGTTTCAGAGGGCTAGGAATATGATATTCCAAGAAGGCAAAGGAGCTAAGTCTATGACCAATATAACTTATCTGGCAGCACAGAATACAATCCTTCAAGGAAAAATGGATATTTAATAAAATCAATAATTTTCAAGCATTTCAGATGAAAAGAACAGAATAGAGAATTTCACTTGTAAATTTAAGACTTGAGAAGCATAACGTAATCATCTAAGAAGAATCATAATGGACTCAATAAGGTTAAACTTTCCACTTGGGAAAATGATATGTGTATCTTCTAAGAACATTATCATTATCAGAACAATTAAAAGATTCTACAGAGAAAAGGAGTGTGGGAATGAGCCAATTATGTTAGAATGATGTGAAAGAAAATTGATAGTAAAAAAAACAGGGATGCCCTAAGAGAAGGGGGGAGGAGGAAAAATGGTCGAAATTATCTCATATAACAGAGGCACTCAAGGAAGAGCTTTTACAATGGAGGGAGAAATGGTCGTGGTGGTGGGAAAGGTGAGTTATGCTTGAACCTCACATTTAAATAGTTTCAAAAAGGGGAAGAATTTGTGTGTCTGTGTGTGTCTGTGTGTGTTGAGTATTTATAAGTCTGTATAGATATGTGTGAATGTATACACACACACACACACACACACACACACACTCAATTGTAATCTATTTTAGCCAATGGGGAAGTAAGGGGGAAGAAGATAGAGAAAGTTGTTGTTGAGTCATTTTAGTGGTGTCTGACTCTTTTTGACCCCATTCTTGCTCTTTTTTGTCAAATATAAGGGAGTGGTTTGCCATTTCCTTCTGCTGTACATTTTATAGCAAGCAGGGTTAAGGTAAGGGAATTGCTTAGGGTCACACATCTAGTAAGTGTGTGAGGCTAGATTTGAACTCAGGAAGATGTCCAACTGATTTCAAGTCGAGTGTTCTTTCCCTTCGTGCTTCCTACTTGCCCATATGAGAAAAGGAAGATGATAAAAAAGAAAGACAGGTAAAAGAAGGCAATAGTTTGAAGTAAAACATATTTCAGAAGAGGAGCAGGAAAACAAGGGAAAGAAAAGAATAAACAGAAGAAAATAGAATAGAGGGAAATTCACAGTTATTAATCAAAACTCTGAGTGTGAATGGGATATACTCACCCATAAAATGTGAAATGTATTACAGAATGGAGTAGAAACCAGAATCTAACAATATGTTGTTTACAAGAAAAACAAGAGACATATATAAAGTTAAAAATAAGTGGCTGGAGCAGAATTGATTATGCTTTAGCTGAAGTAAAAAAAAAAAGGTAGGGGTAGTAATCACGATCTTATGCAAAACAAAAACAAAAGACCTTATTAAAATGGATAAAAGGGAAACTGTATGTGCTAAAAGGAACTACAGAAAATGAAGTAATATAAATATTAAACATATATGCACCTAATAACAGCATACAAATTCTTAAAGGATAAGTTAAATGAATTACAGGAGGAAATAGTAAAACTAAAGTAGTTGGGGGCCTCAACTTTCTCCTCTGAGAGCTAGATAAGCCTAACCAAAAAATTAATAAGAAAGAATAGAAAGCTTAGATATGATAGACCTCTGGAGAAAAGTGAATGGGAATAGAAAGGACCATACCTTATTCAGCTGTACATGGCATGTTCACAAAAATAATGGCCATGTATTAGAACATAGAAACCTCACAACTAAGGACAGGAAAAGAGAAATATTAAATTTACCTTTCTCAGACCACATTTAATAAAGGTCCAAACAAATATAAATTAAAAGTTAATCATAAACTAAATAATCTATTCTCAAAAGGTGAGTGGGTCCAAGAACAAATCATAGAAACAATAAAATTTTTCATTAAAAAGAATGACAATGACACAACATTTGAAAATATGTGGGATGAGCAGAACAGTACCTAGAGGGGAAAAATCTCTAAATGAGTAATTCATTAAAAAAACAGAAAGAGCAAATCAATGAATTGGGCATACAACTAAAAAAGTAGAAAAAGAAGAAATTAAAACTTCCCAATTAAACATGAAAGTGAAAATCTTGAAAAAAAACTACAAAGTAGACAAACCATTGGTCAATTTGCTTTAAAAACAAAGAAAAAACCCAAATTTCCAGTATCAAAAATGAAAAGGGTAAGTACCCCATCGAAGAAGATGAAATTAAAGCTATTATTAGAAATTATTTTGTCCAACTACATGCTATTAAAACTGACAATCTGAATGAAATAGATGAATGTTTACAAAAATATAAACTCCCAAGTTTAAATGAAGAGGAAATAGCATACTTAAATAGCCCTCTCTAATAAAAAGAAATTGAATAAGCCATCAATTAGCCCCCCCTCCCAAAAAAAAGTCCCCAGGACCCAATGGATTACCAAGTGAATTCCACCAAACATTTGAAGAACAATAATCCCCATACCATGTAAATTATTTGAGGTAATCCTATCAAACTCCTTTTATGACACAAAAAATGGTTTTGTACATAAAACAAGAGAGAAAAACAAAGAAAACTATGGACCAATTTCCTTAACAAGTGCAAAAAAAATAATAAGATCCTAGCAAAAGGAGATTATAACAATATATGACAAAAATCATACACCATGACTACGTGGGATTTGTGAGATTTATACCAGTAATGTAGCACTGGTTTAACATTAGGATGACTATTAGCATAATTGACTATATCAATTCTGATAACTCCAAAAATCATATGAGCAATTCAATAATGCAGAAAAATATTTTGAAAAAATACAACTCATTCCCATCAAAAATACTAAGAAACAGAAAAATCAATGGATCCTTTCTTAACATGATGAGTATTTTCTAAAACCAAAAGTATTATCTGTAATGGGTAAAAGCATAAAGCTTTCCCAATAAGATCATGAATGAAGCAAGAGTATTCATTATCACCATTATTATTCAATATTGTACTAGAAATGTACTATAGTACTAAGACAAGAAAAAGTAATTGAAGTAACAAAAATAGTCAATCAGGAAACAAAACTACCATTCTTAGCAAATGATATGGTAGTATACTTAGAAAACCCTATAAAATCAAATAAAGAACTAGTAGAAACAATTAACAACCTCAACAAAGTCACAAGATACAAAATAAGTCCACATAAACCATCATCATTTGTATATACTATTAACAAAACCTAGTAGAATAAGGTAAATTCCAGGAAAAATTCCATCAGAAATAATTACAGATTGCATAAAATACTTGGGAATCTACCAACCAAGACAAACCCAGAGATTATATGAACAAAATTACAAAACATTGTTCATACAAATAAAGACAGATCTAAACAATTGGGGAAATATGAATTGCTCATGGATAGGCTGGGTCAATATAGTAAAAATGACCATTCTACCTAACTTAATTTACTCATTTAGTACCATGCCAATCAAACTACAAAAGAATTATTTTATAGAGCTAGAAAGAAAAAAATAGTAACAAGATCAAAAAGGAAGAACAAATGGTCAAGAATATCAAAGGAATCAATGAGAAAAAAATGTATTTTAGAAGGTGTGCTAGTAGTATTATTACTGTATTTCGAAGGAGATACAAATATATACTATAATACAAATCAGATAATCATAAAGAAAAATCTAGTACTGCCTAAGAGATAGAGTGGTAGATGTATAGAATAGCCTAAGTACACAATACAAGGTAGTAAATGACCATAGTAATCTAGTATTTGATAAAGTCTAAGATTCAAGCTTTTGGGGTAAAAGTCAACATTTAACAAAAATTACTGGGAAAACTGTCAAGGAATATGGCACCAACTAGGCATAGAGCACAACACACCATGTATTAAGATAATTTCAAAATGGATAAATGATTTAGTTATAACGGGTGATCTCATAAGTAAATTAAATGGGCATGGAAAAATGGATTGTGGATGAGGGAAGAGTTGATATCCAAACAAGAGATAAAGAGAATACAGGAAGTAAAATAATTTTGAATATATGAAATTAAAAATCTTTTGCACAAACAAAAACAATACAGCCATATTAGGAGGAAAACAAAAAACTTTTGCAGCCATTTTCTCCAATAAACATCTCATTTCTCAAATAATAGGGAATTGACCCAAATTTATAAAAATTAGAGCCATTCCCCTGTTGATAAATGGTCAAAGGATATGAAGAGGTAGTTTTCAAAAGAAGAAATCAAAGCTACCAGTAATTGCATGAAAAATGCTCTAAATCACTACTGATTAGAGAAGTACAAATTAAAATAATTCCAAGATATCTCCTTCTACTAATTAGATTGGCTAAACTGTTAGAAAAAGGAAAATGACAAATTCTGGAGAAGATGAGCAGAAATTGGGACACTAATGCACTGTTGGTGAAATTGTAAACTAGTCTAATCATCATGTAGAACATTTTAGAGCTATACCAAGAAAGGTATAAAATTGTGCATATCCTTTGATCCATCAATACCATTATTGGATCTGTATACCAAAGAAAACAATAAAAAGGAGGAAAGGATATATTTGCACAAAATACATTTATAGAAGCTCCTTTTGAGGTAGCAAAGAATTGGAAATGTCCACAAATTTGGGAATGTCTGAACAAGTGATGGTATATGATTGTGATGGTATACTGTTGTGCTACAAGAAATGATAAGCAAGATGATTGTAGAAAAACCAGGAAAGATGCATATGAATCAATGCAAAATGAAATGAGAAGAAGCAGGAGAACACTGTACACAGACACAGCAATATTTGAAGTATTATCAACTGTGAAAAACTTAGCTATTTTGATCAAGACAATGATACAAAACAATTCCAAAGGACCCATAATGAAAAATGTTACCTACCTTCAGAGAGAGAGATCATGAAAACTGACTGTAGATTGAGTTATACTTTTTTTCTTTATTTTTTTTAAATTTTGCTTTGTATCTTATTTTCCACATGGGGAGTTGATTGCACTCTTTTGTGGAAGGTGTGGATGTCATCATTTCATATTTGGGTGTTCTCTAGGACTTCATCCTTGTTTCTAGAGACTCATCTTCCTGCAAGATCACATCAACTCTGAAAAATACATTTTCAGCATTCCTTGCCCCTAGGGCCCCTCCCTCAGTCTGATTAAAAAGTATGAAGGGTGGCTATGAGAGATCTCCTCTAAGATTCTCTGTATGAAGAAGGGGCAAAGGATGCCTCATAATTTTCATATAATTTTCCACCCCACTGAATGAATGTATCATGCCCCTGTGAAAGTTACCTTTCTCTTCCCTTTGTTCCCCACTCCTTTTTCAGTATCTCTTTGTGTGTTGTCTAACCCCAATAAAGTGTGAGCTCCTTTGGAGTAAGGACTGTGTTTTTGCCTTTCTTTGTATTCCTAGTATTTAGCTCAGTCCCTGGCTCAGAGAGGGAATAACATACATGGTCAATTTGGTACAGAAATTTATCTTACCCTATTGAGACTTTAGAGGGAAATGGGGAAAGAAAAGAAAAGGGTGGGTGGAACTGATAGAAGGAATGGTAGAAGGGAGAGCAGAAGTAGGAAGAGAAAGGGAAAAGAAAAGTGGGAGCTGATAAAAGGGAAGGAAGATTGAGGCAGGTGGTGGTCAGAAGCAAAACCCTGGTGAAGAGAGACAGGGTCAAAAGAGAGAGAAAAAAGCATAAATAGAGGGCAGGGGGAAATAGGATGGAGGGAAATCCACAGGTAGTAATCATAACTGTGAATGTGAATGGCATGAACTCTCCCATAAAAGGAAGCACTTAGCAGGGTGGACTAAAAACCCTAACTGTATGGTATATAGTTTAAATGAAACACATTTGAAGCAGAGAGATACACACAGAGTAAAGGTAAAAGGTTGGAGCAGAATATATTATGCTTCAGCTGATGTAAAAAAAAAAAACAGTCTTAACAATCCTGATTTCAGACAAAGCAAAAGCAAAAATAGACCTAATTAAAAGAGATAAGGTAGGAAATTACATCTGCTAAAAGGTACCAACAACAATGAATCAATACTAAACATACATGCACCAAGTGGTATGGCATCAAAATTCTTAGAGGAAAAGTTAAGTGAGTTACATGAAGAAACAGACAGCAAAATTATACTAGTGGAGGACCTCAATCTCCTCCTCTCTGAACTAGATAAATGTAAGGACAAAATAAACAAGAAAGAAGTTAAGGAGGTGAAAAGAATTTTTTTAAAAGTTAGATATGGTAGACCTCTAAAGAAAATTGAATGGGAATATAAAGGAATATACCATTTTCTCAGCAGTATATGCCACCTACACACACACACACAAACACACACACAATTATCATGCATTAGGATATAAAACTTCACAATCCAATGCAGAAAGGCAGAATTATTGAATGCATAAGATAAGGTTGAAATGAGTATGTCACTTAGACATAAGAGATAATATCCAAAGCAATTTAGGAGAATAGGGTGTAGTTTACCTTTCAGATCTATGGAGACGGGAAGAAATTCATGACCAAACAAGGGACAGAGAATGTTATGAAATGCGAAATGGATAATTTTGATTGCATTAAATTTAAAAAGGTTTTGCACAAACAAAACCAATGCAATCAAGATTAGAGGGAAAACAGAAAGCTGGGAAACAGTTTTTAAATCCATTGTTTCTGACAAAGGCCTCATTTCTCAAATATATAGAGAACTGTGTCAGATTCATAAGAACACAAGTCATTCTCCAATTGACAAGTGGTCAAAGGATTCGAACAGGCAGTTTTCAGATGAAGAAATTAAAGCTGACTGTAGTCCTATGCAAATGCTCTAAATTGCTATTGTTTAGAGAAATACAAACTCAAATAAATCTGAGGTACCACATCACACCTATCGGGTTGGCTAATATGACAGGAAAGAAACATGATAAATGTTGGAGAAGATGTGGGAAAATTGGAAGACTAATTCATTGTTGGTGAAGTTGTGAACCAATTCAACTATTCTTGAGAGCAATTTGGAAATATGCACAAAGGGCTTTAAAATATGGACACCCTTTGATCCAGTAATAGCACTATTAGGTCTGTATCCCAAAAAAGATCATAAAAAAGGGAAAAAGGACTCACATGTACAAAAATATTTGTAGCAGCTTTTTTGGTGGTGGCCAAGAATTGGAAATTGAGGGGATGCCCTTCAACAAGAGAAATGGCTGCACAAATTGTAGAATATGAATTATAATGGAATACTATTGTGCAATGAGAACATCTGATTTCAGAAAAAAAACTGGAAAGATTTACATGAACTACTGATGCTGAGTGAACAGAACCAGGACAACATTGTCCACATTTAACAGCAACATTATATGATGATTAACTATGATAGACTTTGCTCTTCTCGACAATATAATGATCCAAGACCATTACAAAATACTTGTGGTGGAAAACGTGAACCACATCCAGAGAAAGAACTATGGAGGCTGAATGCAGATTGAAGCATACTATATTCACTTCTTATTGTTTTGCTTTTTGTTTTGTTTTGTTTTTTCCTTTCTAGTGGTTTTTCCCTTTTATTTTGATACTTTTTTTCACAACATGACAAATGTAGAATTATGTTTAACATGATTATACATGCACAACATATATATGATTGCTTATTCTCTTGGGGAGGGAGATGGAAAAGATGGAAAAAGAAAAATTTAGAAGTCAAAATTTTACAAAAAATGAATGTTAATATCTATCTTTACATGTAATTTGGAACAAAAAAAGTACTATTAAAGGGTAAGAAAAAAAATGTCCTCTGATTCCTTTAATAATTCTACTTGATCTGCTAGTGCTTTTGGTTTTAGAAAAGCAATGTACTTATATTATCTCATTTGATTTTCACAACAACTCCGTGAAGTAGGTGCTATTATTATCCTCATTTTATAGAAAAAGAAACTGAGGCTGACAGAATTTAAGGTATTTGCCCAGGGTAATAAATAGCAAATTTCTGCCCAAGTCATCTCACCTTTCTGGTATTCTATTTCTTTATCTGCAGAATTAGACCATTGGCCTACGTAACATTTTAGGGCTTTTTTTGGTCCTAAATCTATGATATTATGATCAATAACTTGAACTATGAAATTGAGGAATAGGGTACAGTGTCCCAAAACCCTAAACTAAGGCTGTTACAGATACTTTATTGGTTAAACAGGCCTTTTTTTGGGCTGACAAAAAGAACTTAATCGACTTTTATAGCAATTATTCTACGAGAAAATACATTTCATCACACGGTGGTATCAAACTCACCACTTTAAGCGGTAGTATAAAACTCAAATAAGAATGGGACTATACCATATATAAGGATTCTTGCTTGGCACTTATGTCTTAGAAAACCATATATCGACATTATCTACTTTTTATTATATTTTATTTATTTTGTAAAATACCTCAAATTTGCATGTATAGCACCAATGTGATACCCATAGCTTCTACAGCTGCTATGAATATGCCAGTATAGTTCTGAATTGCAAAATGTATTTGTCTGTCTTCTTTGAAGGCAGAACCAAAACATTTATTCAAACAGTTGTAACAACAATGTGGCAAGTAGCTGTTGTGGATATGAAAGACCAACATGAGACCAACAACAAGAGCACACAGGAGGGCTGCTAGCATAGGTCCTTTGATCTGCTTTTCTAAGGAAACAACTTTAAGGAGTTAATAATCTCAGTTTAATTAAACACACATTGATCAGTCACTTAGTTCGGAGGGAAAATATCAGCCCCCTGAACTTCCGGGAAAGTACAAACACAAATCACAAACATCAACAGACAGACTTATACTCTGTCTGATTCAAATCACAATTCATAGAAGCACCAACATCTGGGTTATCAAAACAGTGGGGGGGGGGGGTTGGTTCAAAGGCTTGCCCAGAGTCTCTTCACCCATATTCTTTCAATGAGTGTATCCTCCAAAAGTCAAACACCATCCTCAGATCTTATATACCCATCTCAGGGCCCTGGGGGCTCAAGGCTCAACATTTAGAGAGTGAGAAATCACTGACACCAAGAGTGTGGGAAAGCTCCAACCACCAGTACCTCATCATATGCAATTCAACGACTCTCCATTGTCTAAATGCTGAGAAACATTCTAAAGCAAAAGATTTCACAGTACTTGCTCCATTCAGACAAAGACCAGAATCATTAAAGGCACTTAAGAGAAGAAGAGCAAAACACCCCACCCTGATTCTGAGTATAACACTAGAAAGCCAAATCCATCGGAGCAATGAAGAAATTGATACACATTATCAATGTAGGGGACACCAACATCCCCAAACCTTCCTTCTGTTAGGGCCTTTCCACAAACGAACACCCTCAAGCAAAATCACCCTGGCTCTCACTCACTCTAGCTGTTGCTCTGTTTCTCTCTCTCCCAGCTCTGCCTGCTAGCTGTCCTCTCAGCTCCGCTCCACCCTTCCTGCTCCACCCTTCAGCAAGCTCCTCCCACCAAGGGTCAAGTGACTCAGACTTACCATGACTCAGACAGGTCACATGGGTATATTAATGGATGGGAAGATCTTCAAATGTTATTATAATTAAAACATTTCAGTCTGGTTCTTCTGTCCTGGGGAACATTTCAATGGTTTTTTTTTTTTTTTGCAAGACTGATGGTTGATAACTACTCTGCTTTAGGGCAACTGCCAGTATAATATGTATATACACATACTTACATACACACACACACACACACACACACACACACACACACACACACACATATATATATAGAGAGAGAGAGAGAAAGAGAGTGAGAGAGAGAGAGAGAGAGAGAGAGAGAGAATCCAAAATTTTGCTGCAAAAGTATTTAGGATAAGTTCATTATATGCCATCATACCATTAACTTTAAATATAGCATTTAAAAAGGAGATCTTGTATCGTTGTATGATTTAGGTCGTGGTTTGTTTGTTTGTTTTTTTCTATTATATTGAAAAGAGGTAAGAGAAAATTGGCAGTCGTGCTATTAATGATATTTTGTTTCTTCTTGGGAAAAGACTATTCACTGTGTCTCAAGAAAATATTTGATTAATTTGATAGGACTGTTGATCTTTAAGGATATTCTAAGAAATATATGTATGTAAGTATGTGCATATTAACATATATATTTTTTATGGCATTATAATTCAGTTGTGAGAGTGTGTCTGTCTGTCTGTCTGCCTGTAGTAATATTCGAGAAAAGGAAGCAAACCTTGAAGTTGTGGCACAATTTTCATTGTAGTCATTTTTTTTTTCTGTCCTACCATGAAATAAATTTAATATCATGTTTGAGGAGGAAAAGAAAGGTCCTGATTGGACAAGGGGACTGGCAGTTTATAGAGCTTTAGGAAATAAGTCTTCAGTTCAGTGATTTCATATCCAGTTCATAGAGGCTTCACATGGTTTTATTTATTTGCTTAGTGTTTATCTGTACCTCTATAATACCTCTGTAATCCCAGGTGACATTGCACAAGTACAGCCTTTCACACTCCTTATCTTTTTCATAAAAATTCCATGTTTCCTTGGAGAAGCAAGAGCTTGTCTCAGAGCACACAACTGATTAACCCACCATCATTATGGTCTCTTATTAAGTGCCAGGGCACTTAATATGTTATTCTAAATCATCTCAGAAAGCATTCTGTGTGGTTTTGCTTTTCAGCTATAGTTACTTTTCTCTAAGAAACCTGTTATTCCTAAGTTTATTGTGCTTAAAATTTGAAACATATAATTTCATAAATGATTTATTTTAAGAATACTCATCAGAAGTGAAGAGTATTAGAATATTGAAAATTAGTTTCATTTAAGACTATTTTTAAACTAAAGGGAGTATATAAAAAGGATAGAGGGAGAAACAGATTCTTCTTAAGACAATTCACTCATTGTACAACTTATGTGAGTAGAATACAAATGAATTTTATATTGTAGATATCAGATTTGTCATTTACTTTGTTTTTTGGCCTCAAAAACAGATGAATAGAGTCACTGTTTAAGATTATTGGCAATTTGGTTAAGGTGGAGCTGTTCCTTGATCCATCAGTTATTTTTGCACAGTTTGGGTCATAGTCCTAGGCAAAATAATGAAGTAAGCAGTTTCCCAATGACAATACTTCTTCTGCCTATATTTTGGACTGTTTGGGTAAAGGCATAAAAAATGTTCTGAATATACCTATACCTTATAGCCCCTACAGATTCTCACATAACCCTGGGATACTTCCCTGTTTCTTACTTTCAAAATACTATTTTGACCCTTCAACTATATAAAATCAATATAGCATCAGTCATCATCTATATGTGTGTGTGTGTCTGTCTGTCTATCTGTAATATTCTAAAAGACTCATGGATTTTAAAAGCAAAATCATTTAATTAAGGTAGATTAGAAAAGGAAATACTAGGAAAATTAATAATATAGTGAATCTTTTCAGTGGCCACACACAAACATACATCTCTTACGCCTCCTGGAGACTTATAATTGAATCACCTATTGATTCCTCTACTTTCTCAGAATAGAGGAAGGAAGGACGCAGTTCAGTTCAGACTCATGGCATAAGTGGTAAATCTTACCCATCTACTTCTAGATTTTCTTTCCCTCTAGTCTTGGTACAGCAAGGATAAGGGCAACTATCTTATTACTGTGGCTATGAAATCATCACCCTATGACTAGTCTATGGTTCAATATCTCTGGTTTCTTTGGTTTTTTTTTGCAGTAGATCATGCTTGGCTGCTGACCTCTACGAGTCCATGTTGCCTATTCTTCCTCCATCCTTGTTTCCTTCCCACTTTGTGCCTGTTTGACTCATTTCCAACCTAATACATTAACTGCCTCCAATGAGGAACACCTTCACCTTTGTCGAAAGTAAAATGCCTACAAAGCTTGACTTCAGGGCAAAATTTGCACAAATTATATAACTAACTATATACTACCTCCCTAAAGGCCTGCATCAGTTGATAAGGATAAGGAGAAGATATTTTGTCAAATGCTTGCTGAAATCCAAGTAGGATCATAGATCTAGAATTCAAAGAGAACTTCTGAGTCCATTTAACACAATCTCCTTAGACTACAAATGCGAAAACCAGAGCTAGGGTACCTTAAATAATATGCCTAATGTTACACACAAGTAGTAAAAGTCAAAGGTAGAGTTTAAATGCAGAGCATCTGACTACAAATGTTCACAAACCTTATTCTAATAATGTGTTTGAGAATCTTGCCAGGATATGTTCTTTCCAAATATGTTTTGAAAAACACTCTTATACTTATTTTAGAAAAATAGGGTCATTCGCCTTTTTCCAGTTCTAGGCGGGTGGCACCTCTCTACTTCTCCACAATCTTTGGAAGATTACTGTCAAAGGCTCAATGAATGCATCTGCTCATTCATTTTACTATCCTAGAATGCATGAATTCTGGACCTGGTGAAGAAGAGTCAAGGAGGTCAGTTAGATCACATCTCACCATCTGTTTGTGAAATATGTTACAATGGCAGCTATTACACTTATTATTATCCTCAATTGGAAGACAAATAGAAAGTAAAAGAGAAAATATTCAAATGATTTGTGCCAATGTGTGGGTGGAAATATGCATTTATTTTTAAAACCAAATTGATGTTTGTTACCACTGAGAATCTGTTTTAAAAAAGATATTTTATTTCCAAGTTCAAAGGCTTCCCTCAAGTTACTTCCCCCTCCCAGAAACCACCATTTCAAAAAAAAAAATTGAAAATCACAAGGCTAACTGAATTGAACAAATATTTATCTAATGCTTACCATATGTAAGTCAGTGTGCTACGCCCTGAGGACACTGAGATAACAAATCGCCTTACCTCAAGTAATTCATAATTTAGAGGAGATGAGACAGAAACATAAATAAATGTAATAAAAAAACATAGTATAGACAGATAGGAGAGATTCAAAGAAGGGTTCAAGACCCAAGGAGGAGGGAGAAAAAGAGATCACATCCAAATGGTGAGATTGGGGAGAGTTTCTTGGGGGTCATTTGGCAGAATTCATTGAGTACTGGGCTTGGAGTCAAGAAGACTTTGAAATTCTGCCCCAAACACTTACCACTTTTCTGACACAGGGCTAGTCATTTAATCTCTCTCAGGCTGTTTTCTCTTGCACATAATGGGAGCATGAATAGTAAAAACACTTAAAATCCAGGGTTATTGTGAAGATCAAATTAGATAAAACATGCAACGTGTTTTTGCAAACCTTAAAGTACTTTAGAAAGGCCTGCTGTTATTATGAGTCAATGTCACCATTTAAGGAAGAGTAAAGGTCCAGGGTAAACATGGCAGTTGATACATGGTATCAGCCTGAGTCTGTGGAAGGAGTATTGAATCAAATTCCAGCTCTGCATAATTTCAGGGAAGGCATTCCTTCCCTGGGAACTGGGCTTCAGTTCTTGCATGGGCAAAAGAGATTGGATTAATTGATTGCCAAGTTCCTTTCCAATTCTGAAACCGTGACTCTGAATATAAGGAAAGCAACATAGAAAATGAACTGTATGATATGACAAGAGTATAGGTAGGACATGTGAAAAAGCAGGGCGTCAAGTAAGCTTCATAAGAACCTACTTTGCAGAAGGTATTGAATGCTATTCTAAGGTATTTGGACATCATCATGGGAATAGTGAGAAGCTGTTGAAGGTTTCTGAACAGAGAAATAATAAGATCATCATTTTATTAGGAATATTGTTCTTTTAATCCATAGAAGTAAAGAGGGACTTGAGACAGGGTGTGTAGTTAGAAGGCTACCTTGGGTAGCATCAGTTGAAAAGGAAATCCAATTCATTCATGCTAATGGGAGGAGAGTAAAAGAGCTTCCTCCAGGTAATATACATTTCAGCTTTGGCCTTCTGGAGAGAAAATCTCTGCTTTTGCTATCTAACTCAAGGAACATCCTTAAAGCCTGAGCTATATTTAAGTATAGATGAAGAAGAAGTTCCTAGAGACTTGCTCTTCTTATATGTCCTATGGACCCTAGTTAATTGCTCTTTGAAGTTGGTATTTGATGAATGGCTCTGTGACAACATTTCTGCATCATTGAAGTCAGCCTTATTGTAATCTATATGTATAAATTGCAAATTCCTCTATGTCCTATGAAGTTTGTAAATGGCTGTGAAATCACAAATCCTTTAATTATTGATGTATAGTGAAACATAAACCAAAAGCTCCATCCCAACCCTAAGAGAGCAATTGTCTTATAACTATCCATTTGTATTTTAATAATACTTTCCATCCTCATTAAATGACTATCACCCAGCTGGTATAGTTATAATTGCTTGAAATATAATAAAGTTATTGAATATACAGGTTAACATTCATTAAATGATATTTTTAAAAGAATTATTGGGGGGCAGGTTAGAAACAACCTAAATTCATAATAATTTATCTGTGATGTGATGCAGTGAAAGGTGCCCTTGGAGACAAAACATCCCAATTTGCATCCTATCTCTGACACTTTTTGACTGCATGAGCTTGGGGGAGCCATTTGATCCTCACACTTTTTCTGTTTTCTTATCACATTTGTTAACTATCCCATAGGGTTTGGGAGAGAAAAGTGTCTTGCATGTCACAAAGTTATATGTAAATCGGAGCTACACAAGTCAATGTCCCCCAACTCTAGCTTTGAATAACCAATATTTAGTGGATTATTATCCTCCAGTATTACACTAGCTTTCTCTGTTGTAGCATGGGGGAAAAATCAGTTGCACATTTCCTCTTTGAAGAAGATGCTTCTTTTTTCTCTCGTACCAGAATGTTCAAGTTCTTTCATGTGCATATTTGTTTGTTTTGAAACCTAACAGATTTCACATAAACCTATCTTGACCACTGGAATTAAAGGCCGTGAAGCAGGTAGTTTTTTCTGCCTTTACCAATTCAATCTAATAAATAATAATAATAATAATTATGATAATGATGTTGATGGTTGTAGTGTTGGTGGTGGTAGTTGTGATGATGATAGCTAGCATTTATATAGAACTTACTACGTGCCATACACTGTGCTTAGTGTTTATAAATATTCATTCGATTCTTAATGCAACCCTGCAAGATAATAATACTAACATTAGTAAGATCTATACTTTATATAGTGCTTATTACATGCCAATCATTGTGCTAAGAATTTTATAATTATTATCTCATTTGATGCTCAAAACAGTCATGGGGAGCAAGTGCTATTATTATCTCAATTTTTTCACATGAGGAAACTGAGGAAAATAGAGAATAAGTGACTTGCACAGGATCATAAAGGTAGAAAGTGTCTGGGGTCAGTTTTGAAATTAGATCTTCCTGATTCCAGGCTCACCATTCTATCCACTGTGCACCTAGATGCAAAACTGAGTTGGTAGATGAATTATCTGCATAGCCACATTGATATCTTGCAATCCCTCTGTTTTTTTTTTCTCATCGGAATATTTTTTAATCTCTGGAATTTAAATTTATGATAACTTCTCATTACTTTTGCTACAAATTATCCATCATAATTTGAGACATGGAGTTCTATCCATTCTTTTTTACCACTTTTTACATTTACTGCCTTAAAACCTAGGGAACATATCATTCAGGCTATACTTTCTTGTCTGTCCTTTTCTAGTGTGAATTCTAAAATGGCACGTGGTTGATCCATTCCAATATTTCCATTATTTTTACTTCAAAAAACAGTGTTGCCTTATTGATAAGAAGACACAAAACAATGGTTCCCCTATTATTTCCTACATCTTTTGAAGAATGAAATGAGGATTAGGGCAAGTAAGGAATTAATCAGTTTCTCTTTTTAAGACTGTGTTTAACACAGAGAGTGTTATTAAATGTTTGGCTTGAAAAGGAAAAAAAAAAGAATCACTGTTACCTCATGTCTCTGTTCCAGATTTATGCAACCTCCTCCTCCTCAGACTCCCAGACTGTGTTATCTATCCTACCAGGGTTGTTAATCTTATATTTGTTAACCTTATTTTTTAACATCTTGAGAACTGTATTTCAATTGAATTGGTTTATTTGTTATCCTATGTATTTTATTTTGTATTTTAAAAATATTCTGAGGAGTCCATAGGTCTTACAAGATAAATACAGGGATACATGGCACAACAAATAAGAATTTTTGGGTTCTGGCAAGTCCTCCTTCTGTTCAGGTGATATATAGGATAACTTTGTTCTCTACAGATTCTCCTACAAATGCTGGCTGGCATGTGTCCCACCCACCCCTAGCCTTGAGTTTCCAGATTCTTCCCACATCAGTATATTTGCTTAATATAGAATAATATTTTGCTTATTTTTAAAATAGATGTTCATTGATGTATGTTTTCTTTTTATATCACCAGATTTCTGCTTTTATCTCTCCCCTGATCCTTCCCAGAGAATTTTCTCTTAAAACAAAGAGATTTTTAAAAAATAATCAAAATACAAGAGGACAAAGAAAAGCAAATCTCTGAATTTTGAAGTCAACATATTGGAAAAATATGATGTTATGTTCAATATTCCACAACTGTGGACTCTGACAAACAAACCTCTTCGAAAGGGGATCAAATTTGTCTTTTTAAAACTATATTTTTTAATATTAATCTTTGACTGTGTCTACCTCCTCCCATTCTCAAAAACAGAGCTTTACCTAGGAATTGCAATACTTAGGTTGAATTCAGTGCTTGGGGTATGAGGGAAAGTTATCCAATATGTCTGCCACTGTTTGTGGTTGAAATAGACTGGTGATAGAAGTCATGAAAGCTAAGAAGGTTAAGGAATTTCAAGGTCAGAATGTTTGAAAAGGGGAAGGGATAAGGCAAAGAAGACTCTGAGTCAGGTACAGAAATTATTGAAGAGAAGGGAGAGTAAGCCAGAGGTTAATAGAAGACAGTGACAAGTATCTGAATAGGCTGGAGAGCCCTTAACTGTGGTTACTGGATGATGGAAGAAGAGGAATTTCTGATGATAGCATGGTGGTCAAGCCATATGCTACCTTTTTCTCCTTAATCCATGTATCAAAGGGTATAAAAGGAGCTTTCAGTCTTGGAAAAGATGTCAAGAAATCTAATATATTTGGGAGAAAGCAAGATTCAATGAACAACAGACGAGAAAGTCATATAATGGTACTAGGTCCATAGTATTGCAAATAAAATGTCCTACTAAGTAGTTACATTATTTGAAATTACAAAGGAAATTTACATTAGGTTGGAATAATTTATCATATTTTATACAATTGTAACTTCAAATAGTGGGGATTTGAATATATGTGACCACTTCTCAGGATTAATTATTTACATTAATTCGGACATAGCTGTAATTCTTGCATAGAATTTGTTAATTCTAAGCTGGATTGTGTAGTGTCATTTGTCTCCACCTAACTTAACAGAAATGGGATGTGGAGGCTCTCTCTCATATCTCTCATATCTCAGATACATTTCTGGAAAGATACCAGACTTCTTGTGTTGCTAAGTAGAGATAAAGTCTATGAAGCCATAGCTAGAAAGAATCCAAAGATCACCTAATCCAAACTCTGAATTTTACATGTGAGGACACTGTGTCTGAGCAGTGAAATAACTTGCCTAAAGTCGTAAAGAGTTATAATTAGAAGTGAAAAAATTACCTGTTTATCTCTTGGCTTCCAGTCTAGAACACCATTCTATAATGCTGACAACATTAAAGTTTGCTTGTCAGATGAATCAAAACTATTGTTAAGGCTGGAGCAAAGAGGTGACACAAAGGATGCATTCAAGAATGACCACCATCTGTATTCTCCAATCTCTTCCTCCCTGAAATCAACAATCCATCAAAACAGCTCCTACTATTTAACATCCTCTTTTTAGTTCAAATAGTACTTCTGTGGGGAGTTAAACAGAAATGCTTATTTTCCCATATACCTACTTACTGTGTGTGGGGTGAAGTGAAAGCATCTGGTTTCTTGATATTCATCTAAAAGCAAATATAGGCAAGAACAAAGAAGAAACACCAATAATGGTTAATTGCAAAGTTTTAATGCATCTGTCTCAGCAAGCTCATCCAGCAATAGATTTACTAATGATTTTTTGAGTTCCTATTTGGTAGCTGTGGGAGATTAGGTCCTCATTGCTCAGATCCCTCTGAAAGATTTAGTTGAATGTATGACTATCAGTTAACAAGAGTACTATGGCTAAGGGCACTGCAAGCCCAGCAGGTGGTGAGTGTCAAATTGCTTGAAATAAGTACCATAGATCTGACATACGAAGGCTTGGTCTTTGCCGCATCACGATCGACTGCAAGGTGTTTCACACTGTATGGAAATGCAGGGGATAAATCTCTTTTCTGTAGGTGCTGCAATGAAAAGGAGTATTTTATTCACAGCACAACTTGTGAAGGAATGATAATTTGTTCAAATGTCATAGCTTGGGAAAAGGTGGGGCCACTATGCAAATTTTCCAGCTGTAAGACTGGGCTCTGTGTGCACAGATTTATGAACTTGCACACTCTGTACTCTGCTGGGTCCTTGACCTCATATGTGATACAAATTTATTTCCTCTGGGGCTGACCGGGGAAAGATTAAACTGGCTGAATTGATTGCATCCATCTATTATAAATTAGCTCCAATAATTCCTTGCAATGTTTGTCCTCAAAACTGTAAATCTGAGGTGCTTTTTTTAGGTTGAGTGAGAAAGTTGACATTAGAAATGATGCAGAGAAAAGATATGCTACAAAAGCTTGACAAAGAGTCTTGGCTGAGTGAAACGTCACACACTCTGTACCCAGGAACAGCCTTTTTTTCTCCTCTTCTCCCTCCCCCCACCAATAACTGATCAGAAATGTCTCCTATATTTGTAATGATTTATTTTAAACACCCGGAAAGGAAAAAAAAATAAAGCAAAACCAAACAGAATCCTCTTTTTTAAATTGTTTTATTGTATGAGCTTTTCCTGTTGGCTTTGAGATTCATTTGAACAATGTAAGCAGTAACTAGTAAAGACCTCTAAAATGTAGATTTTATGTATAGAAAAAAAGCATCATATTTGGAATTCTTAAAATCTTTATCCTAAAAGAATTCACTTCTTTGTCAACTTCCTTTCTCCTTTTTGTACATTTTAGATTGCAGACAGATATAATTTAAATACGACACAGACTTTTTGCAAAGACTTATTTAAGTGAAATCCTCCACCCTTCACCCTGTGTATCAAATGGAATATCAGAACCAAGCAGGAGAGAGGGAGGCACATAAAAGGAAAATTAGTTGCTACTAATTCACAACAGGCAATATAAAAAAAGACTATCAAGAATAAGAAATCCTGACTCAATGGAAAGAGGCTTAAATTCAAATCAGAGGAATGGGGTTTGAAATCAGACTGCTAATTTGTGGTTTTCTAAGTCAATATGCAGCATGGTGAAATCCATTTCTATTTGAGTTTGACACCACTGCTTTATCTCACTGGAACCTCACAACTACCTTATAAGGTAGATACTTCAGGTATTGTTATCCCCACTTTATAGACGAGACTCAGAGGGGTCCTATATTTGTATAGGAAATATCAGAGATGGGACACTAGTCCAGTTTTTCCTTACTCTAAATCCTGTGCCCTATCCATTCCATCATATTATTTCAAGTAGTAGCCTTATAGCTAGGTAGAATGGGGCTCAAATTCTGCTTCTGCTTCTGCTTCTTCATTACAATGTGAGCATGGGCAAATTAATCAACTTCTACGAGCCTCAATTTCCTCATTTTTGAAATGGAAATAATACCTCTAAGTACCTACCTCACCCAGTCATTGTGAGGATCATATGAAATAATGTATCAGGATTTTCAAAAGTCTTAGGGCCATTGCAATTTTTAATAGCTTTGATAGCTCATAACTATACAAGGACTTTTGGAATACCCTTGTATGTAAAGCTTTTGCAACATATAAAGCCTAAGTCAAATTCTTATAGTTATTTCTTGTAGTCCAAAATTCTATAGGTGACATTGGTCCAAGAGTGATGGAAAACTCTCAAGAATGACAATATTTTTTTTAATACACTTCAGACTAGGTTTCCCTATCTTTCCCAGGCTGAAAGCACAGAGAATACTCACAGGCCTTGCTGTAGTCTAATAGCCACAAGAGTTTTGACCTGCTGTGTTTTACATGGTTTGATTGGTTTATCTGTAGATTGATTTACCTTTTCTTGGGCAATCTGAGGACACTGTGCTTCTGAGGGCACATCATACGAATGCCAAACTTAGTGTATATGCCCAATCAGTTTAGTTCACTTCATCTCAAAATTTCTGAGCTCTAGAGATCTGCTAGCCTTCTGCTTACAGGAGCAGGAATTACAGGTATGAGCCACCATGACTACTAATCAAGAAATTAAATTTTAACAATATAAATAAAGTATATTTCAATGAGAAATAAAAGCTGGAGCTGTCTGAAGAGACTGATGTCTATAGTCAGGGAATGTATTGACCTATGTAGATTCTTGAACAGACATGTACAAATTATGGGCATGGAACATTGCATATATTGTCAGAATTTTTATGCATTAATTGGATTTGTTGATAGTTTTTTTTTCTTTTTCTTCTCTCCAATTTTTTTAAAGGAAGAGAGAGAGGAGGAGTACAAGGAAGTATAAGGATGGACTCTGATATATAAAATGCTATATTAATAAAATCTATTACAAAAAGAAGATGGAAACAAGATTTGTCAATGAAGGAGAATGAGCTAATGGTAGTAGATGCTAAGGATGAAAAAATGGGCTATTTTTAAGTAAGAGGAATATTGAGGAAAGGATCTGATCATTGTGAAGAAGAAATAGGGAGATGAAAACAGATTATGAAGAGATACTATAACATTTCACTTCTATTTTAATTATGAAGGAGAAAGACCTTTGGACTATGAATGATAGAGCAAAAAAGGCTCAGGAGAGAATATATAAGAAATGCAAGAAAGTAATAAAAGAATGTAGAAATTGTTTAAATCAAGCTACTGAGCCCTTTCATATTAGTGTCCTGAAGAATTTGTTATTGTGCTTGCTGAGTTGCTATTAGTAAACTTTGCAGAGACTGCTATGGCACAATGTGAGGAAATAACATCTTATCAGTTAGAGTTGCTATGAGCAGAGAAAAAAAGTTGCCTTTTGAGGTAATGGGTTTGTCATTCACAGAGTTCTCCAAGTATAGGAAGATAGGGAAGATGTAGCAGGTTATTGTCCCTGTACGATTTGTACTAGACTCTGAGGTCTCTTACATCTCTGAGATTCTGTGCTCCATTACAGTGGAGAACAGAAGTTTCCAAAATCAACTTGTCACTTCCCTGGCAATGATAATGATAGCTATAATAATTCACAGTTATATAGAACTTTGTGCCTTATATAGCAATTTCCGCTTGACACACTACTTCCTACTGACTTATAACCATCTTGCTAATTATGAGTCAAGAGTAGTAAGTAAAAAGTACCCTATGAAAATACAAAAAAATTCTGTTCAGCCCCCATGTATTTCCCTACATGCTAGGCTTGAATTTAGATATGGGAAAGTGGTAGGTGGAAGAGAATCCCACATCTTTTCCAATTCTCTTAGGCTAACTTGTCTAAAAAGATTATGACTAATGAAAAACAACCTCACTTTTTTTTAATCCTGTATCTGAAATTATAATTCATTCTGGAACTATGAATTCACTGGTATAGAAAATTTCTAAAAAAGAAAATTACTTTTATCGATAAAGTTCAACACCTGTTTTGAAAATTATAGTCTTAGAGTGTTTCCTGAGACACTGAGAAGTTAAGAGACTTGCCCAGGGTCACACAGCCAAAAGGTGTCAGAGTAGGTACTGAAATGTACTTATTCCTGTCTTGAGGCTGGCTCTCTATCCATTATAACAGTCTACCTTTCTGAAATTATCTGCAAACCATGCTAATTACTTGAAACTCTCATTTTAAGTGTTCCCACAAAAGAAAAGGCATTAACTCTTTTTTAAAATTGTTCAAAACATTGCCAATTTTTACATTTTGATTTTTTAGAGCTTTGGAGTGTGTTTTTGGAGGAAGAGAAAGGAATAAGATTTAACATGAACATATGGCCTAAATAAGAAATTTATCTTTCCCGGTATTCATTTTCTGAACATTTTTGACAATGAATGTGAATAGATGATTTTTTATCTTGCCCTGGCAGAAAGGGTGGCAGAGAAATAAAAGAATGAGTGTTCAATTTGGAAGGAAAGGGCCATGATTTTACAGCAGATGTCTAAGGCTGTAAGAGGTTTTGGAAAAGTTCTCCATTAAATTGTTGCTGTTCATTCTCTTGGGAAATGGTGAGGATTTGCGAATGTGACAAACCAAATTGCAAAGAGAAGGTGGAAAAAAATAGCACATACACACGGCTTGCGTGGTATATCAAAGAACCTAGCTAGTTATTCAAAACAGGCATTCTCTGCTGACGTGATTTGAAGGAAAGAAGTTCATTTAATAAGACAAATGTGCTAAAGATTGAAGGAAAAGGCATAATGAGCATCTGTATACTTCATTTCGAGTCAAGGTCTTCAGCGGAAATTAAGCATAGGGTAAGCAATGACAACAGAGCTAATAGCATCATTCTTTCTCACTCATCTATTTCAATAGCCTTTTTCTCTTTTCCCCTGAGATTCTGTGATAAACTGAAGGAGAAAACAAACAAACAAACAAAATTATCACACTCATTATACAAACCTGGAAATCTTTAGTATCTTAAACTGCAACCCTAGAATGTTATCATCAGAGGAGAGTAAGAGTAGGAGTCAGGAAATCCAGCACTGCCTTCAACAAACCCTCTGCATGAACTTGGACTATTCAATCAATGCCTCTGGGCCTCAGATGCTTCTGTAAAATGAAGATTTGGAATGATTCACGTCTAAGATCCTTAAAGCTTCAACATTATACAAGTCCATGGATGCTAGAATATGTTCCAAATATAAGATGTCAAGTCACGTACACATTAAAATCCACAAATCAAATTTTATCGCTCAGTCAGTAAATATTTATCAAATGCCTCCTAAGTGTTGACTGTGGTGCTAAACAGTAGAAAAGTAGAGGATACAAAGAATAGTAAAAACAAACAGTATGCTCTCCAAAAGTTTAGTAGAGAACAAAATAACCTAATTTGAATAGATACTTGTAGTTTGGGTTGATCTCTATGTTTGAGCTCAGCTAACTAAAAATAAATCATGGTACCTGAATAAGAAGAAAATCATTCAGCAAGCACATATTTAATATCTCCTAATATCTGCTAGAGATAAAAAAGGAAAAAAAATAATTTCTATCTAACTTCAGGGAGCTTACACTCTATCATGGAAGAAAACATGAACGTAAATAAACATATATGAAAATTATAATGTCCTTGTTTACCATTGTGGCCATTAATTCAACTTTTGAAATTTTATGGTGATATGGTTTAGGCTTTCAGATAAAGTTAAAATTGGAACTACTTATGATAAGATAATTTTTATACACTGAATCTTAAAGTCTCAGGATAGGAAGACAACTCAATAACCATCTAATCTAACCCACTGCTTCAAGGAGATCTTATCTACAATATTCCTGGAAAGTTTTCACTCCGTTTGTGCTTAAAGATCTCCAGTGCAGGGAAACTCACTACCTTCTGAGAAATCCCACTCCTCTTTTGGACAGCTCTAATATTGAGAAAACATTCTCTTATATTTAGCTGAAATTTTCCTGTATGAACTTTCTGCTTGTTTATCTTTAATGTTTCCTCTAGGGTTGAGCATGGCAAGTATAATCCTTCTTCATTTTGACAGGCCTTCAAATATATGAAGATACATGAAAAAGTCTCTCCTTGGTTTTCTTTCCATCAGTTAAAGCTTCTCCAGTTCCTTCAACTGAATCTTGCACATTGTGGTTTCATGTTCTCTTGACCTTTAGATTGTCTTTTTTTCATGTGCTTAGTTGTCAACATCCTTCTCAAACATGGTACCTAGAATTTATCATAATGCCCCAAACATTATCTAATTAATACAGAAAACAGTGAGACTATTGCCTTCCTTGCTCTGTTCATTGTGTGTCTTCTAATTCAGCTTCAAATCCGCCATTTAATAATGCTTATTTTTTTCTCTGAATTCCTTGAAATGTTTCCAAAATCTAGGAGACATGTCAAACCATAGCTGTCTTTTCTTTACTTTGTTATTATTAACTCAACGATGAAATGTTTCCTTCTTCTGGAGTTCTTGTCATTTCTAAGTCAGCGATTAGTTCTTTTACTAGTTCAAATCAGGTCCAGAATAACGGTTGCCTGTAACATTTCCTAGATTTAAAAAAAAAATTGAAAATTATAATTTAAGCAAGTCCAGAATTTTTCACTGGCTTTGGTTGTAGCAAAAAAGGTCCATCAAAGCACTATAATCCAAGTTCTTCTCAAGATTCTATCATATAAAGCTTTCTATGAATTTACAGACTTCATGAATTTCTGCCTCCCATCCAGGTTTTATTTTGTTTTGTTTTGAGGAGTGGTTGACAGTAAAGCAGCAGGACTATGATTTCACTGGTGTCAGAAATACCGGTGAGAGGGGGGTCGGAGCCAAGATGGCGGCTGGAAAGCAGAGACTAGCATGAACTCTCCACCAAAAACCTATAAAAATGGCTCTGAACCAATTCTAGAACTGCAGAACCCACAAAATAGCAGAGGGAAGCAGGGCTCCAGCCCAGGAAAGCCTGGATGGTCTCTGGGTGAGGTCTATCCCACACAGAGCTGGGAGTGGAGCAGAGCCCAGCGTGGGTGGCGCAGACCAGCCAGAGCAGCAGCCAGGCAGAGCGTGCCCTAGCGCCCTGAATCAGTGAGCTGTTGCAGTTGCCAGACTTCTCAACCCACAAACAGGGAGTTTGTGGTTCTGCCACCACCTCAGGGGCAGTGGAAGTGGGGCAGCTACAGAACTACAGCTGCAGTTGCTTCTGGCCCCAGGCCCACCTGGTGGGAGGAATTAAGTGGCAGATCAGAGCAGGAGTGAAGAGCCTGCTGAAGATCTAAGCCCAGTCCGGGTAGGGTGTTCTTGGGGAAGGAGGAGTGCTGGTGTGGCAGAGTATCCGCCCAAGCTTGGAACATAGAACTCTTTAGTCTACAAGCAGTCATACCCTGCTGA
>CM053623.1:271958123-271982359 GCA_028646595.1 Phalanger gymnotis
GCTGAAATCGGCCTTCCCTAGCTGATCACCGCTTTGCCCTCTGGTGCCACACAAAATAAGGTTAAAGTGAGGGTGAACCCCCCAAAAACTAAAGACCCACACGCAGTCTTTGTTTAACCTCAGGATGTACCTTGTTGCCTTTTAATTTAAGCAAACAAAATGGGGCAGTATTTTGATGGCCACGAGTGACCATAAGTTGGTGAAGATTTTTCTGCCATTTTGTTTGACCCTTCTCTTTGAGCCACAGCATGGTGTGACAGACAGCGGCTGGCCTGGATTCAGAAGACACATGCAGGCCTCTTGGTCCCTCCTCATGGTGTGCCCATCCCCACCTCCATGGCCTGAACATCACATCCTCCAATTGTGCATCCTTCACTGGGTGCACCGTGTCCTCTGGTGACTCTGAGGGAGGGTACCTCCCCAGCACCAGCCAACAAGCTGCCAACAGTCTCCCCTGGCCCAGACTCCATTGGGCCTCAGGGATGGGGGGTCGTCTCAGTGCAGAAGAGGGCGTTAGTTCAGTCCCTGTCCTTAGGCATCCTGGGGATGAAGCCTCATAGCCATCTCCCAGTCCCCTGGGAGCATTAGCCACACCAGCACCCAGGTTCTACTGAGGCTGCCAAGTCAGTCTCAGCCCTGCCTATTAGCTGGGGAAGTCAAAGCCTGCTGGTGGTGGCCACACTTGCTAGGAAGGGAATGGATGGGGTCTGAAAGGTTCTCCTTTGGCCCCTCCGTCTTCCTCCTCCCCAACCGCCCCCCCCCCAAGCTCTGGAAAGGGAGGAAGCAATTCTTGCCTCCCTCACCCCAAGTGGAAATCCCATTGCTGTCTGCTGTCTGCTGTCAGAGGCACAGGGTCCTGATGCCAGCAGACCATCCCCCAGCCGAACTTGGCTACAATTAGGCCAGAACTGTTTCCCCACTAGACTGAGCTCCTTAGGAGCTGGGATTGTTGTTCTTTGTATCCCCAGCAGAGTGCCTGGCATGTATTAGGTGCTTAATAAATGCTTGTTGACCTACTACAAATTGCCTTTTCTACATTTGAGCTCATCAATAAATTCTCCCTTTGAAGCCTCAAAAAAAAAAAAAAAGAAAATAGTTTAGAACTATGAGAAGAAAGTGATTTAAACATCCATGTAACTTTGATCTAGATATTCCAGTGGTAAATGACAAAAACAAAAGTTCAACATGTTAAATTGTTATTTCTACATATATTCATTGGTACTGGATTTGAGCACAGTGAAAAATGATATTTCCATCACTTTTTAAGGGGAAATCTGTCTTCCATGTGTCCTGTCATAACAATAACTATTCCTGCCCCGAGGGGAAAATACCTCAAGTTATAACTATTTGACACCATGAAATAAAGTTAATTTGATGTAGGAGATAAGATAAAATGGAATCCCACAAATGTTTAGTCAGTGTATCTTACATATTTTGCTATGTTCTAGAGATGTAAAAAGAACACCCAAAAAAGTCCCTGCCCTCAAGGACCTTATAATCAACCATGGAATTATATAAAAAGATACAAATAGGTACATAATATATAAAGGAAGGAGAGTGCCCTCATCAGCTAAGAGGCTTAAGAAAGACTGCCTGTAGGAAGTGAAACAGGAATCCTTTACAACCTGGCCCCTTCCTACTTTTAAGTCTTCTTTATTGTCTTCTACATACTCCGTGATCAAGCAACACTGGCTTTCATGCCAGTTCTTAAACAAAACACTCCATCTTTGGTCTCTAAATATTTTCTTTTGATATGCTTCATTAATGGAATATTCTTTCTCATCACCTCCATTTTCTGGATTCCCAGGTTTCCATCAATGCTCAGTTCAAGTCTCACTTTCGGTAAGAAGCTTTTCTAGCCATTCCCTCCAGTTGAGGCTCTTTTGCCCCCCCCACCCCGAGTTCCTTGATGGCAGAAACTTTTTTGTCTTTTTTTTTAATTTCTACTACTTAGCACAGTGCCTCAAACATAAATGCTTAATAAATATTTTTTGACTGATAAATTGACTGGCTTTGGCTCTCAGCATTTGAATCCAGACTACTTTTCCAGGCACTCATATTACTTCTTTCTTTGAACTTTGTTTTCCAGACAATTTGGCTTAATTACTGTTCTCTAAACCCAGAACTCCATCTTCCCACTCTCTACTTCCCCATAGACTGTATGGTATGCCCATAATATACTCCATCTTCTTCTCTGCCTCTCAGGATTCTTACCTTACTTCAACTGTCAAGTCAGGTGATTTCTCCTATAGGAAGTCTTTCCTCATCTTCTAATTATTAATATTTTCTTTCACTTCAAATTATATTGTGTTTGGTTTCTTTTGTTTTTTTTAAATTATATTATGTTTGAAAGTTGCATCCCCACTCAACCACCATCACCTCAAGCTTCTACAATGGTAAATAATCTTCTTCCTTCATGTAGAGACTTTCATTTGTATTTTTACCCAAAATATCTAGCATAATGCTTTGCATATAATGGTGCTAAATCAGTATTTGTTGAATGAAGGAAAGTCATACAAGTTTTTCCATCCTTCTGTAGTGATATGTTCAGTTATATTTGATGAAAATTAATAAGAATATAGCAGAAAATTCATATTTCATTTAATGTTCAAAATGCTCCCTCCACAGAATTGTTCTTAAAGTTTAGAAACAAAATATGAACATCCAACACTTCTCTGTATGTGTCGTCTGGTAAGTTTATACTTGAAAGCCATGCAAAATGTTATATAGCACTGTGTTTTAGACTTTTAATTTGATCTGAAGCTTTCTGCCACCTTGATACCACATTTTGCCTTTCTGCAAAAGATATGATGACATTCTTGATACAATTTTCTCTTTTGTTATATCATTAGAGACAAACAAAAGGGTGAAACAACTGTGATTCAGCTAGTTGTTTTGATAAGTTATGAACTCATGATCTTACATTAGTAATATAAGTATATGAGTATTCCATTGGTGCAGCATATAACCCATTCATGTCTTCATCTATGAAGTTTTTGCTGCTTTTCCTATGTCTTCCAAAGACAATAAATTTAATGCAAAAGAATTCTCTTCACCTTTATGGAATATAGGTCCAGTACTCAGACTGCTTCTGATAACTATTTGCTTGACATGAATTTCTAACATCAGTATTTTCAGGATGATGCTATCAATTCATCAATCAGAAAATTATTAAATCTTTATTGCATGTCAGATACTGTGACATACTGTAAGGGTACAAGGACAAAATACAATGAGATCTCTGCCCTCGGGGAACTTACACTCTATGTAGGGATGAACGTGCAATGAATAAAATACGTACATGTATAAGTATATTCAAAGACAATGGAAAGACACATGGTGAGTGTAAGAAGGTAACAGAATATAATGAATTATAATAGTCTGCACATGTAAACTGACATAAAATACATAAAAATCAAGGACATGCATGGTTGAAAAGGAAGTTGGACCAGTTATATTGAGAGTAAGGTATGACAGATGGATTGCCCAAATATCACAATGGAATTTATGCAATACGAATAGACCCAGAAGGGGGTCTCCACTGTGTTGGTTAGAGATTCCATGGAAGAATTTTCCAAGGAAATGAACAAGAATTTTTGTTGTTATTTAGTCCTATGTGATTCTTTGTGACCCAATTTAGGGTTTTCTTATCAAAGATACTGGAATGATTTGTCATTTCCTTCTCCAGCTCATTTTACAGCTGAAGAAACTGAGGATTTAGCAATTTCCCCAGGATCACAAAGCTAGTAAGTATCTGAAAACAACTTTGAATTCCAGTCATGTTGAGTCCAGGCCCTGTGCTCTACTGCACCACCTAGCTGCTCGCACAAGAATCTTCCATGGTTAGAAATTATGAGTGATCGCATCCACAGTGGAGGAGGGGTTTTGATCAGTGAAATCATTAGTCTATAAAAATGGAAATATTTAAAATAAAACATCATTATGGGCCATTAGATATCTCAGTTTTACGAATCATAGGTTCATACATTTAGATCTAGAAGGGCTCTCATAGGTCATCTAATCCTACTTCCTTTGTACAGATGAGAAAATAACAGTTCTAAAAAGAAGAAATTCATGGGAATTTTGCACAACAAGATGGAGGACTAGACTTTTTCTCTGATGTCCTCCCAAACCTCTCTAAAATGGAGATTGTATGCCAGAGATAAAGAAACTGCTTTCCCCATGAACTAGGATACTTAGATTCCAAAATAAAGTTTAAAAGGAAAAAAAAAGTGAATTGATAGCCCTCACTATTGATATTGATAGCTCACTCAGCTCCTCTTCAAAACATCCCATGCCACCAGCAGTGAGGTTGTACTAGTAAATCTAAAAAACATTACAAAGTCTTACCCCCCTGCATCCCCCCCTGAAAAAAAAAACACAACCTAGACACTTTTCTTCTGTACTCTGTTACAGAGGCCTAGGCTCTAACCTGTGGACATTTTCCCTGGTTGTAATAGACATCCAAGAGTCCATAGCCACTTTGGAACAAAAGCTTGCTTGGGTGGACAATCTAGTAGTACCAGGGCTGTAAATTTCTGAACTACTGATACTGGGCCAAAGAAGTAAGGAAGAGGGGGAGTAGCACAGGACAGTGGGATAGGATACTCTGTATGTGTATGTATGTGTCTTTCTGTCTCTAGCATTCCACTAAGTTTGAGGGGAAAAATGCAGCATCCAGGTACCATCAGTTCTGACCACCTAAAAGTCAGATGGAGGAAAGAGCTAGACTAGTGAACTATGAATTATTCAACATAGGAAGAGACTGAGATGCTTTGAGATTCAGCCCCCAAGAAAACCACAACCAGAAGGGAAATAATCAGAAAGTAAGTGATGGGGGGAAAAATAAAAAACAAAACTGCAAAGATTTTAGGAAGAAGAAAATTCACAGGCTTTGAATATAAACAGATAAATCGACAGGAAAATAATATTAACAATCAAAGGAAATACGGCATCCTAATCTAGCAAATGTTTCCAGGCATTGGTGAATACATACTGCCAAACAAAAGAAAATAATCCAATATTTGATGAGACAGAGGATTCCATGGAATTGAAGACAACATAGAACTAGAATGGGGGCAGAGCCAAGATGGCCACGTGAAACAGCTTCTTACAGGAGCTCTCTCAAAAGTTCTGTCAGATTCCTATAAAAAAAAAAAGTGAATTTGACCAGATTTGAGAGAGTTAGAAACCACAAGTAGTCTGAGTGAGGCAAATTTCCAAGCCAGGAGAGTCTGAAAAAACAATGAGATGAATCTGTAGGCTGGGAGAGCGCTCAGCGTGTGGAGCTGCTCCAGATAGCATCAAAGCGAAAGCAGCTGTAGAAACCAACATGTGAGACAGGCTGGGAGAAAGCTGGGTGCCCAAAACTGGCAGAGATCCCCAGGCATCCCAACAGAGGATGAGAGTCAGAGGAAGTGACAAGAGGCAACAGCCCAACAACACCAGCAGTGAGACATCAACAATTGAGGCTCGCAGCCCAAAGGCATGAAACACATCTTCTTGACCTTCCAGGAGACATAATGGCCAGGTAAATGGTTCTAATCCCTTCTCCCCTGACCAAGAGAATTCCTTGGGGAAAAAATCCTGGAATAGAGGAGACAGAAGTGAGACTTCAGTGGCTGAGCAGTGGGAATTCCTGAGTCCCAGAGGGGCAGAGCCAGCAGAGGTCAACACCAGGAGCCCAGATGTGCCCTTGCACCAACAGAGGAAGTGCCAGACACAAGCACAGACAACAAATAGCTCAGACCATTGGTAAAGAGCAACAGTGCTAGAGAGCAGTGCCAAGGGAAGAGGGGACTTCAGGCAGCCAGACCACTCCCCCACACCTCAGGAAACTGAAGCCTATAATACACAAAGCCAGTAACTAGACTCACAATCCCCAGAAAAAGAAACTTGGGACAGAGAGCCCTGATCCCCAAAAGCAGAAATTCATCGTAAAGCCAGGAAAAGGCTAACCAACATGAAGAACACACACACACACACACACACACACGCACACACAAACAGGGGACCGTTGATTCTTTTTATGGAGACAGGAATGATCAAAATACCAATTTGGAAGAGGATAGCAATGACACTATACCCACATCTGATACCTCAAAAGGGAATGTGAACTGCTCTCAAGCCCAAAAAGCATTACCAGAAGAGCTAAAGGAGGATTTAAAAACCAAATCTGGGAGGTAAAAGAAAAAATGGAAGAAAAAAACACTGATGAAATCAAGTCCTTAAAAAATAAGATTGGCGAAATGGCTATGGAGATTCAGAATCTAAATAGAGAAAATGACACCCTGAGAGGTAAAATCAACCAATTAGTAAAAGAGACTCCAAAGCAAAATGAAGTCAGCAACTCATTAAAAATTAGAATTGAGCAAGTGGAAGCTAATGACTCTATGAGGCATCAAGAAGTAGTCAAACAAAATGTAAAGAAAAAATATAGAAAAAAAAAACATGAAATATCTGATTGGGAAACAACTGACCTGGGAAATAGATCCAAGAGAGGCAATTTAAGAATTAGTGGTCTTTTGGAGCTCCTTTTCCATTTGGCTAATTCTGACTTTCAAGGCATTCTTCTCTTAGTTGGCTTTTTGGAGCTCTTTTGCCATTTGAGTCTATTTTTAAGGTGTTTTCTTCAGTATATTTTTCAGTATTTTTTGGGTCTCCTTTAGCACGTTATTGACTTGTTTTTCATGGTTTTCTGTCATCCTTCTCATTTCTCTTCCCAATTTTTCCTCTACTTCTCTAACTTGCTTTTCCAAATCCTTTTTGAGCTCTTCCATGGCCTGAGACCAGTTCATGTTTTTCTTGGAGGCTTTTGCTGTAGGCTCTTTGACTTTGTTGACTTCTTCTGGCTGTATGTTTTGGTCTTCTTTGTCACCAAAAAAGATTCCAAAGTCTGAGACTGAATCTGGGTGTGTTTTTGGTGCCTGGCCATGTTCCCAGCCAACTCACTTGACCCTTGAGTTTTTCAGCGGGGTATGACTGCTTGTAGAGTAAAGAGTACTTTGTTCCAAGCTTGAGGGTCTGCACTGTTGTTTTCAGAGCTATTACAGCCCGCTCTGCCACACCAGCTCTCTTCCTTCCCCAAGAACCCCCAACCCAGACTGGACTGAGATCTTCAGCAGGCTCTGCCCTCCTGCTCTGATCCTCCACTTAATTCCACCCACTGGGTGTTCATGGGGCCAGAAGGAACTGCAGCTGTTGTTCTGTAGCTGCCCTACCTCCTACCCCGGGGATGGTGGCTGAACCAGGAACTCTGTCACCCTGTGTCCAGCAGCTTTTCCCACTAACCTTTTCTGTTGTCTTTGGTGTTTGTGGTTTGAGAATTCTGGCAACTGTCACAGCTCACTGATTCAGGGAGCTAGGGCCCACTCTGCCCAGCTCCTGGTCTGGTTTGTCCGCGTGGCCCACGCTGGGCTCTGCTCTGCTCTGTTCCACTCCGCTCCCAGCTCAGTGCATGATAGACCTCACCCAGCAATCATCCAGGCTGTCCTGGGCTAGAGCCCTGCTTCTCTCTGCTATTTTGTGGGTTCTGCAGTTCTAGAATTGGTTCAGAGCCATTTTTTATAGGTTTGTGGAGGGACTTGGCAGGGAGCTCATTCTAGTCCCTGCTTTCCAGCCACCATCTTGGCTCTGCCCTCCTAGACTATTCTTATTGAAAAAAAAGCCTTACATTTTCTAAATGATTCATGAAATAAATTAGAGTATAAGGAGAAGGTGGAAAAAAATGACTTCATTAGTACTGTGATAACAATGTTATCCTGATTTTGTTGTTTCCTTTTTCTTGGTGATAAATACATTTGGACACTACATGTACACATATGGCTAGCATAAAGAGTCATCTTTTGAACTCAAATCCTGGATCCTCATGGCTACCAGAGCAACCATTTACACTGGAAGGAAACAGTAGCACTATTTTTTTTCTTGATTCTAGTTGATTTGAATGGTTTTATCTACTCTATGTTCCCATCATGAAGAAAAACAACAAAACATGGATAATGTTGATGTTTGGAGCTATAGTTATCATTAATAAATATTGTTAGTGTAAATACTGCTCTGTAAACCATGAACATGACCCAGTTTATTCATCATAAATGCCATCAGTTTACAAATATCAATTTGATTGAACAGAAAGTTTAATTTATTTTTAATGTTAAACACATTTTGTAATACTAAGTAACATTATCTACAATAGGGAACAGCATATCCATAGAATAAAAAACACCTCTACTGAAGGGATGGACTTATAAAAGTATCCCTTCTTATTCCAGGTCACACAACTGACATAATGGAGGCTGAGATTCTTTCTCTAATCCTCTTGACCTCTAAAACCTCTTTAAGAGAAATACTATGCATAAGAGATAAAGTAATTTTAGCCATTCACTTACTGGCTCCTGCCCCACAGGGCACAATATATGCCAAGGCTACCCAAACCAACTACCGATTTACAATAGAACTCAGCCCATGCCTTCTCCCTTCCCTACACTTCAGGAGTCTAAAACGTAGAGGCATTTTCCAACTAGGACTTCAGCATGGAAGCACTCTGTACTGCAATAAGACTTGACCAGAGAATTGAGGAACAGAAGAAATTGGTGAGATGCCAGCATATATATGGATCCAACAGGCTTAAAGCAAAGGTGACTAAGCATCAAACTGGGACAAGCTCTTCCCCATCTCACTTGTCAGATGTCACTTGATTTGGAGACCAAGGCAATGAAATGTTGCCCAGTGTGGTAGAAGGCTAAGACAGTTTTGGTTGCCAGGATCTGAGGAAACACCATCAAAGGGAAGGATTCAGAAAATGGACAATAGGAGAATATAAAGGAAAAGAAGTCAAGATATACCAAAGATTACTGAAGGAAGAAAATTAGGACAAAACCTTGCATGCAAGTAGATAAAACAACAAAGGAAACATTAATAGCAGAATGAAAAGTAACATCAAGACATACAAATAAGTTGAAACGTCTCTGAATAAATTTTGCAAGACTAAGTAAAATAAATCCACAGCTTATGAAGGAACAAACCCATGAATTCAGAGGACATGAAATCATTGGAAGATGTTGCTGTTTTATTCATGAGCAAAATGATAATTTTGAAAACAGAAATTTTGACCTCCACAGCAGCATAAATGAATGGCAGATTGGGGTGGGGGGGAGGAATCTACCGTGGGAAACTCCATCAAAGAAACAAAATAGAGAGCAATAGGTTGGGAATGCAAATACAGAAGTGAAGAATAATGCAAGACGATAAGCAAAAAAAATGTTTAAAGAAAAAATGATCTTTATACAAGCAAAACATTCATCTCAAATAAAGAATTTGTAGAAAATGTATGGACAATAGATGTCTAGATATCCCTGAAGAACACAAATTAAAAGAAAAGAAATTCCACAATATAAGAAATAATACAAGAAAACTGCATCTAAAATCTTTTATGTACATTCCATCTGTATTTATTGAATTGTTCTCTGGTACAAAACTATGAATTTGGAATATCTGACAATTTTTATGAATTGAAAGGGCATAGTAATAATTACTTGGCTATTTCCTGAAGTTTCTAATCATTAGAGCTCTTCAAAATTGCAAGGTTACTTTCTGAATTTTATCCAGAAAATTTCTATTAAGTTCTTACAATATGTAAGGCACTGTGCTAGGCACAGGGTACCTAAAAACCAAAAGAGAAAAATTATTTTAATCAAAGAGTTTACATTTTATTGGGTGATACATATCTATGGAGTGTAGCATAATATAACTGAAATTCATAAGGACCAACAATAGTGATGAGCAGAGAAGATCACATACAAGGTGAAGCTTGAGCTGAACTGAGAAGGGAAACAATGAATATTGGAGACAGGATTGGAGAAAGAGGACATTTCAAGAAGGAAAGGGGTGATGTAGAGCATTGACTTCAAGGGGGAAAAAGATAAATAGTTTAGTTTGTGTGGAATATGTAATTCATAAAGGCGAGGAGCATGAAACAAAGCAGAGGAGGTAAATGGGAACTGGATTTTGGAGATCCTTCAATAATAGACTAAGGAGTTTGGGCATGATCTTATAAAATGAGGAGGCTCTGAGGGCTTATTATCAGGGGAGTGATATGATCAGATCTTTGTCTTGGTATTTCCTTAGATTTCCTGTTTATGGAGACTGGATGAGAGAAGTGGAGAGACTGGATAAAAGTAAGGGAAATAACTAGGAAGCTATTAAAATAGAATGAGCATGTTTTCATAAGAACCTTCTCTTTTACTAGTATTCTCCCAGTTCCAATGATGTAGACTCATATTTCCCCCAATCTCTAAAGTGACAAATTTTATAAAACTAACAAAATATAATTTAAATTACTTTCTCGTACCAAGAACTGAAGTGACATGATAGTGTTTTTATTTCTTGTGGGTATCTATTTGTCTTTTGCTGCTTATGAGTTCTTGTAACTTGATGCTGCCACACTTTCTGGAGTGGAATTTTGCCCAAAGTGATTTTAGAGCAATAAAAAAGGACTGTCACAAGAAAGCTTGATTGTCCTTCATCTATTTAATGGTAACTGACACAAGAAGCATTGTCATAAAAGAGGAGACAAGAGAAATTTCTGTAGAGCAAGATACTGTCAATATGAGCAAATGTGCTGGTTTGTGATATAAAATCCATTTCATTCAACATTTATTAAACATCTACTGTATGAGAGGAGCTGTGCCACAGCACAAACTCTGCTCTCAAGGAATTCATCATCTAGTAGGTAAAAAGACATAGACAAAATACTTATGAGTCAAGTAGAGTCAGCTAAATAGCAGGCTTAGATAAAATGGAATGAGAAATTTGAGAAGCAAATTATCATTTTCACTTGAGGAAGTCATCAAAGACAACCTAGAGAAAAAATGTCCTGGGTCAGAATTTTCAAAATGAGAGGAACTTCAATAGGTTGGCGTAGAGGAAAATAATGAACCTATTCTAGTAAAGAAGGATAGCAAGAACAAAGGCATGCACCTGGGAGAGAGTGAGACTACAATGAGAAATGATGAATAGTTTAGTTTTTTTTGAAATATAGAATATATTGGAAGATAGCTGTATCAGATAAAATTGAAAAAAATATTTTGGATTCTAGTTATGGAAAACCTTGAAAACCAAAATAACTAGGATATAATTTGTTCTCTCAATTATGGGGTACCCTGCAGAATTTAAATAGGGGAAATATAACATCAGAAAATAAAAGAAGTAGAAGGGTGGATAACTGCGGTTAGAAAAATGGTATTTTAGAATGCAAGTCTGGGATGTAAAAGTAGAAGAATTTTGAGTGATGATGAAGACCACAGGTATACATTGAATATGGCCCAAGTGTGTAGCCATGAGTTGGAGGAGCATTCTCATTATTCCTTCTTTTCAGGAGAAGGAAAAAAACCACACAAAACTGTGGTTATGGGATATCTGGCTCATACTTTGTACACCTATGATGAAGATTAAGGCATAATCATCCTGGTAGACAGATGAAGTACTATAGAGATTATTTGTGGGAGTTGGAGCAATTATAGAATCTTTATTCTATTATGAGCATTTGAAATTTGGATTTGAATCTCTGAAAATCATTGTATGGGAAAAGCTGAAGAGGGGGACTGAGAAAGAGATGGTAAACTGAGGAAAATATGGAAGACCTTCTGAGATATTGTCTAATAAAAGTGGCAAAAAATCAAGTTGTTGAGTGATTAGAGCCAAAAAAAACTTTAGGGAGTAGAAAAATCAGTGAATACCCAGCATTAGGGAGTAGTTATGGATATAGGTTAGACTTCTGGGAAAATCCAAGTTTAAGGGAATATAAAAAGACAGAAGAATTGGAGCATGAAGAAATCAAGAAGTAAGGGAAGTTCATTATCAGTCAAGTGAAAATTCCAAAAGGCACAACGCATTTATAATTTAGGGGAGAATAAGGCCTGAGAGTAGTCAGACTACAGAGAGGAGAGATTAGAGTCTATGGGAACTTATAACACATTGAGAATTAAGCCTAGGCTGGTATGTATGAATGAAAGAATAGATGAGTAGAAAGTGCATAGGTAAGTTGGAAGATCATGCTAGGCCTTAAAGGAAAGAGATCAATGAACATGAAAGGGAAAAATATTAATGTAGAAGCTTTTAAGATTAAGAAATAACAAAGTTCCACTTAAGTGTATTTGCAGTCTAGTCCCTGCTTCCTCTTTTCCTCCCAGAACTGTAGACAAGTTGAATTTTCTGATTTTGTATTCAGCTATTTCAATGAATATTTCCAATCGTTCAATGGCAAAATCAGATGATCTCTATAATTATTTGATCATAAAGCAACGAATCTTCAGAAGTCACATTAAAACTAGATCAAAATTAATGAATATGTTAGTTTATTTTATTGTTTTGAGGTCAGGAGAAGAATACACATTTATATGTTAACTTGAGGTTTAAAAATTGCATTGTCACACATCCTTTGAGGTAGCCAGTGTAAAGATTATTGATTGATAGTTGAGGAAATAAGTTCATAAACTTCCCCCAGGTTACATAGAAATGGGAGATGGGCTACTTACACAGGTCTTCTGACTTCTTTTCCCTTTCCATTGCTTCCTTTTGGTTAGCTGCCTGTCCAATATATTAAATTGTACATTTTCAACATTTTAAGGTGGCTAAAATAGACACAGATTCCCAGTTGCCCAAAAGTGTTTGATTAACTTGTTAGGCATAGATGTGTGAAAAGATGTTATATAATTAATTGCCCTGGCAGTTAGATATGAAGACAAGGCAGATTTTCAAATGTTCCAATGCAGTTCATTTGGAAAGACATAATCATTTTACTGGAGAAAAACTGTTAAATGAAGAACCGACTGTTAAAAATAGGAAGGTATTGAATTAAAACTTTCCATCATTTATTAGACTTTTTCCCCCTCCAAATAGAAGCAAAAAATTCTTAATGAGACTACAGTAAAATATAACAATTAGAATAAAAGGAGAGCACAGTCTTGCATTCAAAGGGTATGTCAATTTCTTTTGCATACCCCTTAAAGGTTTGGTCAATTGCTTTTCAAGTTAGTATATTTAATTGGAAGAAAAATTTTACACTTTTTTCTTTTATGGTCTTTTATGAGATTATATTTTAAAATAGTTGATATTTGACCCATATTCCCAGAGCATGTCAACACACAAATACCACTTAATGTTAAATATTATTTTATAAGTTCTTTTTTTCTGGAACAGAATTGCTTATTTTTAATATGAAAAATACTGATATAAAGCAGAGGTGTCAGAGTCCCAAGCCACAAAATCCCTGAGTGAGGTTGGAACCAGATTAAAATGCAATTGGGAAATGTTTAACAAAATAAATTAAAATAAGATGAGAAACAGATAAAGTTTATTTGTGGTCTTCAAAACCAATATGCAGCCTCCAACGACAGATTTCTATTTGAGTTTGGCACCACTGGCATAAAGTTAAAAAATCTGGCAGTTGAAGAAATGTCAGAGATTTTTTTTTCTATAAGATGCATTAAAAAATAGCTTTCCATTCTTTTCTAGAGTTGCAATAAAAAAAACCCTACCTCCTAAGACTACCCATTCCTCTTTGGGAAAGCTTCAATTGTTAGGAAGTTTATGCTTACATCAAGCTAAAATCTACAACTATTAGTTCTTTCTTCTGGCATTAAGCAAAACGAATCTCTCAAATATGTGAAGACATTGATCATGTATATACATCTTAAATCTTTACTTGTATAGGATAAAAATCTACCATGCATTCATCTCATTATCATTTGTCATATTTCTAGTCCCTTTGCTATCGCTTTTGCCCACTTCTTAATAAGCTCCAATTTGACAATGTATTTTCTGATAATATTTTCTTTCCCATGGAAGTTTGCAATTAACTTACTGATGTTCTAAGGAAATGCATGAACCTCTAAAGGGTGTGAATATACACATTGAACCTCACTGAAAGGATCAAGGGATCTCAGAGATTTGACAATATTTTTCAACTAATAAGCACCAGTCAACACAATTCATTTCTTCGCTATGGAGAGTCCAATATTATATGACTACTGATCTGTAGAATCTCTAGGGGAGAAGATATGACTCACATAGACATGAATCTTCTTCTGATATACCTGGAAAAGTCAAAGTATGAGTCAAAATTAGGACTTCAGATAATGCTTCCAAGTTCAAAATAGGTCTAAGGAAGCCTAGAGCATAGAGTTCAAAATACTGGGAAATTTACTACTACAAAATGGAACAAAACAATGAAAAATAGAGATGAAATCTTTTATGGCCAAAGTAAAAATGTAATGTTGTCTCTCCTACTGTGGACTGCTCTGTTAATTCTTCCTAAATTCACATTCTCTTTACTTGGCTATCATGTCACATTATTGACTCTTGATGAGCATACCGGTATATTAAAATCCCACAGTTTTCTTTTTGTGTACTTCTGTCTGGTCAACATTCTACTATTCTTTACTTATTAAATTCATTTCTGAACATGCTTGAAACTATGATTGCCAGTTTTAAGCCCATCATGCTAAACTTGACTAACCTTTCCGAGGTTCTGTTGCCTTTTAGGAGGCTGAGCCATTACCTAATGTGTTGGTGATCCCTGCCACATTTGTGACATCAGCAAATCTGCTAAGTATGGCATTTTAACATACTATCATAACCTACTTTTTGAAAAATATGTGGAAAGTAAGTGGGCCGGAGACAGACTTCTGGAACATTCTTCTTGAAATCTCAGACCTTTAAGGTTGATATTGACCTATTCTTTGTGCCCTTTTATTTACATTTTAGGAAAGAGTATTAAGACATCAATAATATACTATCCTATTCTTGCTTCAAATGTGAATATGTAACTATATGTCAAGATTAACAAATTTATGTGCATATGTATATGTGTGTGTGATTATATGTAATAATATTCATAATAGATAACATTTGTGTATTGCTTTGAGATTTAGGAAGCCCTTTACATATATTAACTTATAGGATGTTTTCAAAAGAAACATGAGCTAGCTGTTATTATAATCACCATTTTTAAAGATGATAAAACTTAGGTTCAGAAAAGTTCAGTGACTAGCACAGACTTAAACAATGAGTTTGTATCTGAAGCAGAATTTGAACTTGAGTATTTCCAACTCCAGACTATCACTCTATCCACTAAGCCATAATTTGCTCATTATATGATGGAATAAATTTCTCAAAATCCATTTTATTATTTAAAAATATTTTTAATTAAAAAAATGTTGCCCCATCCAAAGCAAGTATCAACATTGGGGGTGGTGGTTTTGGTAAATATAGAAATCATCATTAGAATTGCAAATAGTACTCAAATAGAATGGTAATTGCTACTTCCCCTCCCCACCCCAAGTAAGTTATGGGTCCAAATGCAGGCAACATATTTTTAGATCTATAGGAATAAATACATATTAAGATAATTATTTCATATTAAATAACAGAACAAAGAAATTACATAAAATGAAAATAAAATGTCTCCTTTCCTCTTACCACCTTATAGCCTGATTATTTCTTTGTTATTTTTATGTTTTAATACCTTAAACTGAACTAATACTTTGAAACAACCTATATATCCACTTACTCTGAAGTCCTTCAGCTGACATACCAACCACCATCTGCTTTTAGGAAACGTTTGTATTATCTAGAGATCTAATTTTTACAATGTTATTAGTTTATTTCCTCATTATTATATTTCATAGGATCATAGATTTGGAGATAGCAGGGACATTAAGGCCATCGAATCTAACCCCACCTCACCCCCTACCTCATTTCACAGAAGATCAAGATGAGGCAGAATGAGAGAGGACAAATAATTTACTCAAACGGCTATTTCAGGTCTGAGGAAGGATTTAAACAAGCTCATTGTTCTATTTGCTTTTGAAAGCATTTGAAGATTTTAAAATTTTTGTTTCTTGAATTATTTTCCAACCTTTCCTTCCTATTTATTTTAAATCCCATAATGATTAGCTTATCACCTCAAAATAGATAGTTCCACATTTGAATGGATCAGAACTATAGGATCTATATTTATGCAATGGAATTGAACATTTGCAAGGATATTTTTTTTCTCTCTTGCTTCTCATTTCTGAAACTTAGAATGATAATTAAATAAAAGACTTTTTTTTCTCCAAGGGTTGGCAGATGGGAATGTCAATGAAGGAGAAATTATTGCTTCTTAAGGGAAAAAAATGGGAAAAAGTAATTTCCAAGTATAATTGCAAGGCTTGAAAATGAAAGTTTAAACTTCTGTATAGGACATTTGTTGTATGTAAAATGTGTGTGGTGTGTGTGTGTGTGTGCATGTGCATTTTGAGGGAGATAATAACTTATATTGTAAGAGATGATGTGGAAGTAGAAAGGCAAAATTTAGAAACTAATTGGTTGTGCTGTGTGAAGAAGAAAGAGGAGTAGATGAGAATGTGTATGCTATAAACCTGGAAGACTAGAAGATGGTGGTGACTTCAAGGGATATGGAAGAGTTGAGGGTTGAAAGCAAGGGTGTGCTGGTGAATGTTTAACAACCATGTAAGCATGACATACTATATTCTCAATCACTTTCTGAACCAATGAAACAATAGATCGTATATTTATTTGTCAGTGTAAATGTTCACACTAAATATTTCACAATCAGATCTTAAAAGGTGTCTAAAGATTATTCCAGAACATTCCTGGTTATAGGGAGGAAATGATGAGCAGGTTTCATACATTGAGACTTTTCTTAAAATACACACACACACACACACACACACACACACAGAGAGAGAGAGAGAGAGAGAGAGAGAGAGAGAGAGAGAGAGAGAGAGAGAGACTCAGTGGATTATGTACTGTATGTTTCTATATTGCATATCAATATCCAGGATATATAATTTGTTTTTCCCTTTTGACCATTTCTAGGCTAGTCTTATTTGAGTTACTTTGAAGGCAATTGTGGAAGGCCACTGGTATGATAAGAAGAATATCATGTAGATTTAAAAAAAATCAAAAATTATTATTATGAATTCCTCTTTCATTGCACCATCCATCATACTGGCTATGCTCTAGGAAATGCTGTAATGTTTGGTGAACACATTTTCAGAAACAAATGAAAGAAATAATATATATTGACAATTTTATGGTATTTAGAGGTTTGAACAGGGAATTTAGGTGTCACAGTGGATAGAGTGCTGGGTTCATGAGTCCAAATCTGGCTTCAGGCACTTTCTAGGAGTATGACCCTGGGCAAGTCACTTAACCCTGTTTACCTCAGTTCCTCATCTCTAAAAAAAATGAACTGGAGAAGGAAAAGGCAAAACACCCTAGAATGTTTGCCAAGAAAACCCTAAATGGGGTCATAAAGAACCAGTGCTATGAAAAATGACTCTACAATTACAGGTTTGGAAAGCACTTTATAAATATCCTATCAGTTATCCTCAGAATCCTGGAAAGGAAGTACTACACATATTATCACAATTTTGAATTTGAGGAAATGGGCCATGAGGACATTAAACAACCTGCCCATGATCATAAAGGTAGAAAGCATCAAAAGAAGGATAGAAAACCAAGATCTTCAATATTTCATACTGTGTACCAAGATAAACTCAAAATGGATGAATGACTTAGACATCAAGGATTATATCATAAGTAAATCAGGAGAGTGTAGAACAATATACCTGTCAGATCTATGGATAAGCAAAGAATTTATGACCAAAAAAAAGAGATAGAGAGCATCACTGAAAGCAAAATGGATAATTTTGATTACATAGAATTAGAAAAAAAAGATTTTGCAAAAAGAAAACCAAGGCAGCCAAGATTAGAATAAAAGCACAGGTTGAGGGCAGGGGGGATATTTACAGCACATTTTTTGTGTTAAAGGTCTCATTTCTCAAATATACAGAGAACTGAGCCAAATTTTTAAAAATGAGAACCATTCCCCAGTTGATAAATAGTCAAAGGACAGGCAGCTTTCAGAAAAATAAATCAAATCTATCAATTGACAAACAAAAAGTGTTCTAAATCACTCTTGGTCAGAGAAATGCAAATTAAAACAACTCAGAGGTACCACCTCATATTTATCACATTGGTTGACATGACAGAAAAGCAAAATGACAAACAATGGAGGGAAAATAAGAATGCTAAAGCAGTGTTGGTGAAGTTGTATACTGATTCAACCATTCTAAGGAGCAATTTGGAACTATGTCCAAAGAGCTATGAAACTGGGCACACCCTTTGACACAGTGGTGCCACTACTAAGTTTGTATGCGTGAGACACTGGAGAAAAATGGAAAAGACCTATTTGTACAAAAGAAATATTTATAGGATTAAAAAAATGTTTTTATGTTGGCAAACAATTGGAAATTGAGAGGATGTCCATAAATTGGAGAATTGCTGAACAAGTTGTGGCATATGGACTTATATTGTGTGATGCAAAGTGAAGTGAGCAGAATGAAGAGAACAACATACACAATGATAGCAATATTCTAAGGATTATGAACTGTGGTAAAATTAATTAAATACTCTGATCAAGACAAGAGACAATTCCTATGAACTCGACATGAAAAATACTCCAGAGAACAAACTGATCAGCTCTGAATTCAGATCGAGGTATACATTTTTAACTTCAATTTTTTCTTTAGTCTCCCTTTCTTTCCCTTTTTCAACATGGCTGAAGTCAAAATATGTTTTGCATGACTTTACACATATGATTAATATTAAATTGCATACCTTTTCAAATGAGAGCAGGATAGGGATGGATGGAGATAGTTTAGAACTCAAAATTTTACTAAATGATTGTTAAAGTTTATTTTTTTACATGCAATTGGGAAATATTTAATAAAATAAATAAAATATTTTTAAAAAAGAAACCCAAGGTCTCATGCATTCCAAAGTTTATAGTTTGTCCAATAGACTATGCTATTTTTCTATTATTCTATCTCTAAAATACTCTTGTGCAATTTAGATGTATGAAACCTGTTTAATGGTTATGTTAGCTTTCAGTATTCATGTGGAATTTTAACCAAAAGCTCTTTTTGAGGAAAATTATATAGTTGTACTTCAAGGATCAAATATATATTCTGTGGTTTTCAAAGCCCTTTATAACCTATCCCTTCCTACCTTTCTAGTCATCTTATACCTTACTTCCTGTCATATATTCTGTGATCCATTGACACTTGCCTTCTTTCTATTCTTTGCAATGGCACTCAGTCTCAAATGCCAAGTATTCTCACAGATTGTTCCTTACCTCCTGGCATCCTTCAATTATCCATTAAAGTCCTACCTTCTATTGAAACCTTTCCTAGTCTTCCTTAATATTAGTGCCTTCCCTCTTAGAGTACCCCCAATTTATCCCATATCTAGCTAGTTATTACATAGGTGGTTGATTGAGAGCTCCTTGAGAGCAGGGACTATTTTTGTTTGTTTGTATCTCTAGCACTTAGATAGTGCTGGCACTTGGTCAGGACGTAATAAATGCCAGGTGAGTGACTTCATGGAAGGAATTTTTTTTTTGAAGGAGGAAGAATCCTAAAGTTGAATTGTGCTCTTCTCTATTGAGTTCTGTTTTCTAACCAGCAAACAAAAAATAACTTGGAGCCTTCTACTCTCTGAACTCCTCAGTCTGATTTGTCTGAATGTGTTCTACTGAGAAAAAAAAAAAACATCTGGACATGGATACATATTCCTTATCCTTTTCATCAAGGATATCCTTGATGCATATGCAGCAGCTTGTTCTCTTGAAGATATTATAAATATGAGAAATAAAATAGTCAGTAAAAAATAAGATGGAAGGAAATTCACAAATAGTATTTGTGATTTTGAATTTGAATTCAAACTCAGCATTCCATGTCATCTCTATGACTCTAAACAGAACATTGATTAGAATGTACTCCTTCTTTACTCTGCCTTCTTAGCTTCTTTTAAGACTCAGCTCAGGTAGGTTTCATGATATCTGCAATTTTTAGCACTTGCTTATTCTTTGGATCATCTTTCATTTTTATATGTGCATGTTTATCCCTTAGTAGAATACAAGTTCCATAAACTCCAGTAATATTTTAGATCTTTGTCTTTGAAACCGCAGTACCTGGCGTAGTAAGTTACTTATAGTAGGCTCTTAGTACATGTTTGTCAAATCCCACTGAAGCTATTTTCAATGTTGTATTAATGATCTCATCAAGTTCCTGACACAGTGTCCTTCTCTACTAGTTGGCGATTGCTCACCTGAACCACTGTTTTTGGAGAGGCCCTGGCAAGGCTTCCCTTCAGTTTAGTTGGTGCAGTGGATAGAGCACCGAGTTTGGAGTCAGGAGGATCAAGTTCAATTATGGCCTCAGACACTTACTACCTATGTGATCCTAGGCAATATGCTTATCCTATATCCACTTCAGTTTCCTCAACTGTAAAATACCCATAATAGTACCCTTTTCCCAGAGTTGTTTTGAGGATCAAAGAAGACAATATTCATAAAGTACTTAGCATAGTGCCTAGCATGTAGTAAGTACTTAATAAATTTCCATTCTTTTCCACCCTGCCCTCCACCCCTTTCACTGCTGATGGAAATTTTTTTCCTTCTCCTCATCCTCCTCTTCTTTCTCTTCCTCTTCCTTCTTTGCCTTCTCAAGCCCATTTTCTTCCTGCTCTGAGCACCTGCTCTTTAAATTAGCGACCACCTGCTCAGACCCTTATTGCAGGAGGTTCCTGGAACATCATCCATTTAATTTATGATTGGACTCTCCATGCTTTTTCTCCTGGTTATCTTCAATACTGGCCTCATACTTTGCCCTAACCCAATTTCATATTCCTTTTTATAGACTCTATTCCATGTAAAAATGTAAAATCCTTTCTCATGTAATGATTGTCTTGTTTGCCTGTACCTGTGTCACCAGGGATTAGCGAATTGTCAGGCATGCACAGTTATCTAGTTATCTTCAAAGAATTCTTTGTTCATACATTACTACAAAATTGATCCATAAATGACTATGTAATTTTTTCGACAGTGAACTTTTGGTTAAGAACAACCTAAGCACTACAGTGTACAATGACCATGAAACACATCTCTTCTTGACTTAGATACATAATGAAGCCAAGTCTCCTATTTTTCTCTTTATATGTTAATCACACTTTTGTTTAACTGCATCTTCATGCAATTTAAAGAAAGAATGTCAATATTAATTTATTTCATTTCCTCCTTTGGATTATAAATTTATCAGATATCTGAATTGGTGCCAGAAGTTAATCTAATGTTTGTAGATGGCTTAGAAACTACCTGGTTTGGGGCCATGCACTCTTTCCTGGCATCCTCTCTGACTTAATCTGGGAGCCAAAGAGAAACCTCTGCCCTATACTCATATACCTATATACTGATACTATACATATATCCTTATATGTTTAATAGATCAAGGAACCATGTAGTAATCCTAATGTTGATGGGCTTCTCACTTATCGAGTCTTGTCCTCAAATTGCATGCAATCTTTGTCCTAGGCTTTAGTGCAAGAAGGGAATTTAGCCATCATCTAAACTAAGATCTCCATTTCATGGATAAGTAAATGGAAGCCCAGAAGAATAGTGTTTGTTTTTGTGTTTTTTTCTTCTCAAGTAGTTGTAATGACAGCAAAGTGAGACTTTGTTGTCTTTTGTTTTGGATTGCTTCCCAGCACTAAGGAAATGAAGTGCCTTTGAGTCTTGCCTTTGTTTCAGTCAGGAGTCTTTGACTGAAATGGAAGGGTGCTGGCTTTTTCCCCTGAAACAAGTGAATGATGTATGTTTGTTTAATTAAAATAAGATTGTTAACCCTTTATAATTGCTTTTCTTAGAAAAGCAGATCAAAGAACCTGTGCTAGCAGCCCTCCTGTGTACTAGTGTTATTGGCCTTACACAGCCACAGTAGCTGCAAGCAGCATTGTTGTTACAGTGGTAGAGCTAGGATTTGAACCCAGGTCATTTGTCTCCTTCCACTATAAAATGATTCCTGCTACTATCGTGAGGAACATTTCTGAAGATTTTCCAGTTTGGAAGAACACAGCTTCCCAGCTCTCTTTGAGAGCTCATTCCAGCTTCTGCAGGAGACTCATTCTAGCTGTATGTACCACCCAACCCTAATGGCTCACCCCTACTGCTAGTGGCTCTCCTCTGAGATTTCCTGCCATCCACACTGAAAATATCTGTGTTGTTTTGTATGTTGTCATTACCTCCACTGTTGTGGCTAGTACATGTTTTCTGCTTCACTAGACTGTTCTTATGAAATTCTATGTCAAATAAATCTCTAGCCATATGTATGTATCCATGTGTCTATCTATCTGTCTGTCTATCTACCTTTCTAATCCTTTCAAAAAATGAACTTGAAGCTTTTATACCTTGATAGGACCTGCTAGAGTACATATTTCTATGAATTAATCTTTGAAGATCTAGTTATCATCATGCCATGATAAGGGATTGGAGTATGATAGATGTAGCAATGTTATTACACTAGAGTTATCTTTGATTTGTGCAGCATATTTATAAATAGTATCTCTTCTTAATTAGTGATTAACCATAATATCCCATTCCCACAGCATTCCATGGACAGACTGCTTCATGTTTTCATAATTCTAGACTTATTTGCTATAAATGGAGTCAACAATATAAACTCAGGAGCATGTGTGCATTAGCCATCATGCTATGTTCATCAAGGAGTAAGTAGCCTTGTCGGTTGGAAAGGTATGAACAAATAAACTTTTAGAATCCTCCAAAACCAGAATATTTTAATTCTACAGTGAACGAAAATAAAATAGCATTGTTCCCATTTCAACTCTTGCATTTTTTTTCTCCTAAGCAGCCAATTAGTGTCAGTTGCCTTCTGTTTTTAACTCCCTCAGGACTTTTCCACAGACTGTCTTTTTAAATCCTTTCCACCGGTCCAATCAGAATAGAGCTCATCTCACCAAGAGATTTCATACAGGCTACTAAACAGCTCACAAGATAGCAACAGCTTTCAGTCACTGTCAATCAAAGTAGATTTGGACTGGCAACACAGCAGTAAAGGCCTCTATATCGCATTATCTTTCTGGAGATGGGGGAAAGGGGAAGATGCCACCATGCCACCTATGCCCTAAATAAATACTCAAAAAATAAATATTCAAATAGACTTTCCACTGTTGTTTTTCATGTATTAACATATTTCTTTTATGAAATACAGTACTTCATTGACATTGAAGAGATGTCCACTGCAATACAAATAATTTGTATGAGCAGATGAAAGCCTATAGGTCATCAGAGAGCAACTTTTTTTCTTACCTTATTCTTTGTGCACCATTTTTCTATCTTGTAGGTAAATGAAAAACTAATTGTGATATGATAAAGTACGGGTATTTGACTTTTTTCTTTTATTAGAATGCCAAGTTTGCTGAATTTTACAATACATTTTGGTAAAGATATATCAGTTCAAGTTATAAAAATATATTCTCCATGAAGGAGCTAATTTGTTAGCAAAAGGGAAGAAACTAAAATTAATCATTGAGTTGAGGCTTTTATCCAATTTTCTTCTTAGTGATAAAAAAAATCCTATTGGGGTGTGTCTAGTTTGCTTTGGCTTTGAATTTTTGCAAGGTCAGGGTTTTTATCTCAATCTAAGCCTGTGAATGCTAGGGAAATAAGAAATGCTGAATAACAGCTAGAGTGAAGACTAAAAGACAATCCATGGATCCATAACCTAAAACAAATAGATTCAATTATTTTTCATGCATATTTATCATGCAAAAATACTGAGTTTTTTGTTGGCATAAATATAGCACCAAAGCAATCAAGCTTTCCTGGTGATAGTAGGTAGAACTCTGATTAAATGGATAAAGAGCAAAACTCTCTATTACAAAGAGCTATCTGACTACGTAGTGCAAGATAGAGTGCTGAGTCTGGAGTCAGAAAAACCTGTGTTTAAATCCAGCTTCACATACTTATATGTGTGACCCTAGCTGAGTCACTTATCCTCTGTTTGTCTGTTTCCTCAATCATAGAAAGGGGATAATAATATTACCTGCCTCCCCGGGGTGTTTTTTTTGGATCAAATTAAATGAAAATTATAAAATGCTTAGAACAGTGACTGGTATAAAGTGCTATGTAAATATTTTATTTTTCATTTCATGAAGTTTCTTTTTTAATTATTATTTATTTTTAATATGTTTAGTTTTCAGCATTGATTTTCACATGCGTTTGAATTACAGATTTTCTCCCCATTTCCACCCCCCCACTCCAAGATGGCGTACACTCTGGTTGCCCTGTTCCCCAGTCTGCCCTCCCCTCTGTC
>CM053623.1:271982859-272016592 GCA_028646595.1 Phalanger gymnotis
TCCTTCCTTCCTTCCTTCCTTCCTCCCTCTCTCCTTCCTTCTTTCCTTTTTTTTTTTGAATTTGACACCACTGGTTTAGAAACCCTTCTGTGAGAAACGGGATAGGGAATCATTTAAAGAAGACTGAAAGGATTGCCTTGCTATGGGAAGGGCCAAATTGTACTTAAATAATATAAATTTGTAGTGTACCAGTTAGCTTGGTTGTGTGAATTCACCTAGCTCCATTCAGCGGCATATGAATAAGAATGGAGAACCTTTATTCTCTGCCTGAATTTTTATTCACTTTTTTGTTAGTCAATTAGTATTTGTTATTGTCTACAAAATATTGTTTAGTAGTTCAGAATTTCTGCATTTATTTGTGAGTCTTATATGCTCTTTCAATTTTTGTAAATGCATTATACAATTCTTAAAAAAGAAAGAATAAAGAATATTCTTTGAGATATTCATTTCATAGTCTCACTAGTTTTCTAGAACCTGATGTGTTTACTCCCAACTATTTTTTCCATCATAATTTCATAAGAGAAGACAATGAGAACATCAAGAATGGCATAAAATCAGAAAATAATTACAATAAAGAAAATTCTGGCAATGAGATAATATGTCAAAATTTCTATGATGAAGTTAAAGCAGTCCTAGGCATATAGCTATTAATATGTAGAATAAGAATGACAGTCATCCAATTAAAAAAATGGAAACACAACAAATTCAAAATCCCTAAACATTCACAAAAAGGTAATGACAAAAAATCAAAATGACAATAAAAAGACTATTAAATAACTGCATCACAAATTATTGGATGAACTTGTGACATAAAATGGAAGAGAAGAATGAAATGGATTAGAAAACAAACAAATAAAAAAAAAACAGTATTATGTGAATGAGTAGGGTCAGGCATGAGGACTCACTAGGACTATTCTCTTTCCTTAGAAATGTCATCTCTGTAGTGCTCACAGTCATTCAGGATGAATTCATATCCTCCTTTGAGTGGTTTGATTCTCTATGGTAAAGCTCTCTTATGAAATCATGATCTCCAAATAGCCAAGAAAAGGGCACAACACATGTTCAGGCAAACCAAGAAATCAATGAAAACCTCAACTCATTTTAAATTAAATGATAACACGCAAATTCAATATAAGCCTGAGATTAAGTCACAAGCATTCTTTCAACTGGAATAACTTCATATCCAAATATCGTTTGCAAAGGCTGAGGAAACTTAGTCACATTCTAGGAATTTTGTATTGATTATCAAGCAAGTTAAAAGTTAAGAGATTCACTTCAGAAGGTCAAATATGAGCATCATTCCTATACATATTCTTTAGGAACAAAAGTAGGATTGAGTTACACTAGAGAAGTAGACACTAAGGAATGTCATCTATAAGCATCTGGGAGCAGACCATCATAAGCAAGAAATTATAGATGACTTTAATTGTCCTCTTTCAGAGCTTAACAAATTTAAATACAGTTAAATAAGAAGGAATCATAACAATAGAATATTCATTATGTTTCATAAATTGTTCTCAATGAAAGAGGGGAAAAACAACACTAACAAACTTTTTTGAGATAAATATGGTCTTAGTACTCAAATTGAGGTGGGGAAGTAGAAATAAAGCAGAAAAAAAGAACCATAGTTTAATATCACTCTTTTTTTTTGTTTCTCAGCCTTCATTTTGAAGAGGACCAATGACATTACCAAGTCTTGACTTTCATGTGAATTAGATTTAAATAAAGCAGAGTTTCACAGTCATCAGCCTCACTCTGTCTTCCAGAGTCATTGAAGTCCTGTGATAAAACAAAAGTTAAGATGACTGGTGATGTGGCCTGGCATGCAGCGGATGTCCTTGGTGTCTTCCAAGTCTGACCTAACTGAATGCTCCACAGTACCTGCTTTCACCCCCTTCATGGCCATTGGAACAGTTTGTTCTCATCTCTTCATTATACTGGGGGATGTCTTCATATGCTTGGGGTAAACATCCCACTAATCCACCAATGGGTTTGAGGCTGTCTGTTACTTTCAATCTAGTTTAGGTGGTCTGTTGAGAAAATTTAACTGGGACGTGGTCACTACGCATGCTATAACTTTTTGAAGCCACTGGTGAGAGCTGGGTGAATGGTAGACACTAAAGGTGGATAAAGAGCTCTGCAAGGGTCTGGGCAATCCTTCATACTAGAGTCCCTTTTGTCCCAATATCACTCATAAAAGTATTATGAAAATACTAAACAAAGTATCACTGTTGACTACAGGAAATTTCCTTTAGAGTGATCTAATTCCTGACACTATCATCCCCAGGTGGTTAATGGTTGTAAATGAAGAAATCAAACTAATGGTATCATTATTTGTTATAGCAAAAAGGTAGAAATAATGTCCAAGCTAAAGGAGGGGGAGGGGCTAAATACATTTTGGTTAAAAAATGTAATGGAGTACCATTGTGGCATAATCGAAAGTGCATATGAAAAAATCAGAGATAGAAAACAGTTCCAAAAGAAATACACACATACACACACACACACACAGGCATGATTTATATGTGATATAATCTGTATGTTTATATACATAATGACTATAAAATGTAAATGAAAATGAGGCCACCAAACTCACATTAGATACAATGGAAATATCCTTCCTATTATTTTACAGTTAGTACAGGTATTCTTCCATTCTATTAATAAACAGTAATCTACAAAGAAGGAAAGTGATACATATTATTAATCACAAATTCTATGACTGGTAACCAGATTTGCTTAATACTTTGAGGGAGAGACAACCATTGTAGAGATTTTTGTATCAGGCACTATCTGCTATGTCAGAATGTTTCAATGAAAACAAAACAATCAAACAAAACTTGACAAGGTCTTCAGAAACAAATTAACTTACATCTGGATATTTGGTAACCTCATTGTAAAGTCAAGTACAGCAAAGGACCGCAGAAGGTTTGCAGTAAGGCCTAGCTAAACCATACCATCTCCAGAGCATTATGTTGAAAGTTGAAGGAAAATCAAGAAATCAATGTGAAATGGTCTTGCTAGAGTTGCTATAGTAATCTATTCTCATCATTGACTACACTAGAAACATTTGGACTCTACCAACTCAGTACATGCTGTGCTTATTTGAGGAAATGGAGATAACACCTAAGAACATGATATTAGGAAGAGCAGCTGAATGTGACCAAATAAATAGAGAAATTTATTCTGGAGGCAATAAAAATTTAAAGGCACTAATGATTGGATTTTCAGAAAATCTTAAAAGGGGAAATATTAAGGATGGGGAGAGAGAGAGAGAGAGAGAGAGAGAGAGAGAGAGAGAGAGAGAGAGAGAGAGAAGAACACTAGTGATATTATCACAAAAAGAAAAAAAACATAATAAGATTTTAGAAAATATGCACACCTATTTCTGCATTTTTTGAAAATCAACATGAGAAATATCCATACATGTGTTGAAGAAGTCCTTCGTGAAGATATGTAAAGAAACAATCAGAAATTTGCAAATAATTTTCTACATGAAGATGGCTTCTTCCTAACCATACAATTGATGAGGGTGGGGGGAAGATTTACAAAAGGCAAAATTAACCACAGTTTGAAAAATTTACTTTCTAACATGTATTTGCTCTTGTATTTATCTGGAACAATGTTAAATATCTTGTTTCTCCATGTCAAGCAATTAATAAAAACAAGGATACAGATAGTAATAAAATCTATTTTCTTGAAGTTAAGCATTATATTTTGCTTAAAGTCCAAATGGAAGAGGGATTCCATTCTAGTGTTGCTGTTATCTAATATCTGTATTTGTGTCTGGCTTTGCAATGATTATCTCAAGTTCCAGAACACTGCAGAGTCTTCTCTTGACATCCATAAAAATGGTGTTGAATTGTGATTTCATTCTGTTTTTGAAGAAATTCCCAGATAAGTATATTTGTTCTATCAACACAGGTCTGTTCTTCTAAAGATTGAGTGAAGAAGACAAAATAGAGGAAGTACTACCACAGAGCCCTCCCAACATTCTCTTCCAAACAATTTTAAAATATTACCTCAATCAGAATTCTTATGTGGAATGACTAAAACCAAACCAAACCAACCAAAAGAAAAAAAAGATATATATATATATATATATATATATATGTATATATATATATATATGTGTGTGTGTGTGTGTGTGTGTGTGTGTGTGTGTATATTTTTTTTTTCCAAAGACAGCTTAGGAGATCAGAAGGAAAGGTCTGTGACACTGGAATAGTGAGTGACAGAGAGTCCACGTGGTTGATATACCAGACATGGGCCTTGGAGGCAACTAAAACAACATCGGTAGCAGCTTCAGGAGTTCTCAGCCCAGTAACAATATTGGGATGGGACAACTGGTTAGAATGAGAGTACAAGGGTCCCTAATATTAGCACTAGGAACATGACAAGACACTGTTTGGCAAATCATGTTGCCTATATCCAGTTTTGGGTTGAAATTCCACAGTGGTGAGGAGTATTTTTGGTCATAAAAAGGAGTGACCCAGAGAAGCAGTAGTGATCTCAGTTATAAGAGCTAGGGGTCATGAGGATCAACAGTGTTTGTGGCTACAAAGGATCAAGGACCCTTCTTAGATAAACCCAAGGGCCCAGATCAGAAGAGCAATGACCACACCTCTCCCCAGATGACATTACTTCAGAAGCAGTCAAAAGTTCCAAAGCCCCGACACTAGCACAACAAAAGGCTAAAGCTTGAGACAGTGTCCTCCATCCCATAGTCTGAGAACAGTGTCCAACTTTAGCAGAAGGTTTAAAATAAAAAAAAATTGCTTGGAAAAATTAGCAAACCACAAAAACAATAAAAGAAACTGGCCACAGAAAGCCATTATGGTGACAAGGAAGATCAAGGCAGAAACTCAGAAAGACAGAGCAATATTAAAACAGCTATAAGCAAATTATCAAAGAAAAAAAATAGGAATCAGTTACAAGCCCAACAAATATTTCTGAAACAGCTAAAAATGATTTTCAAAATTACAGTGGTAAAGGAAAAGCAATAAAATTATGAAAAGACAATTAACCACTTGTGTGGGGAAGCAAAATGGGCTCCTTAGCACTTAGTTCAACAAGTGCCCTTGAAGAGTTTGGCTTTTGTTTTCTTTGAGTAATTCAGCTATTTCATTGAAATAAGTGCTAAGCCCCAGGCTGAAACCCCTATTAGGTATAACATTAACATTATTATGTAACAGTAATTAAAGTGGGACATTTTGCTTTTCTTCTCTTAAGTGCCTTTAATGATTCTGGCCTTTGTTTGAATGGGGCAGATAAAGTGGGATCTTTTTGTCTTGGAGTATTTCTCAGCACTGAGACAAGTAGGAGTCATTGATTTGTATATGATATGATCCTGGGGATGGAAAACTTTCCCAGACCCAGCCTGGGTGAGGTCAAAGCCTTCAGGGCTTCAAACTGGATATAACTGAGGAGAACTTGGCATTTGATTTTTGGGGCACACTCATGGAAGTAGTGTTGAGACTCTGGGCAAACTGCAAATTGCCCCCCAGCTTTGAAACCCAGATGTTGGTACTGGTAACTATGTATTATGATTTGAATCAGATAAGGTCTGTTGATGTTTGTAATTTGCTTGTATTTTGCTCTGAAGTTCAAGGTGCTAGCTTTTTCCCCTGAACTAAGTGAATGATATTTGTGTGCTGAATTAAAGTAATCTTGCCAACCCTTTCACCTTGCTCTACTTATTAAGGCAGATCAAAAGAACCTGTGCTGTCTGGCAGCTTTCTGGGTGCTGGCTGTGAGTGGTTCTTCTCCCCCCCGCCCCCCGACAGAAACTGCTAGCCAGATTGTGGAAACAAAAATAAGCACAAAAATACTGAAGAAATTATTATATTTAAAATGGCTCAAATGGTAAAAGGAGATCTAAAACTTCACTGAAGAAATGAACTCCCTAAAAAACAAAATTGGCAAAATGTTTTTTCTGAGTGGAAAATTTAACTAAAGATCTATGGAGAAGGGAAGAATTTATGACCAAACAAGAGGCAAAGAACATTATGAGATGCAAAAGGGATAATATTGATTACATTAAGTTAAAAAGTTTTTGCACAGGGAGTGGAGCCAAGATGGTGGCTTGAAAACAGGGAGTTGCTTAAAGTATTCCCCAAATCCCTTCAACCACCTCTCAGAAATGACTCTAAACAAATTCTAGAGCTACAGAACCCATGAAATAACAGAGGGAAACAAGTGTCCAGCCCAAGACAGCCTGGATGGTGGCTGGGAAAGGTCTATTGCACTGTGCTAGGAGAGGAGCACAGCCCCACATGGGATCAGTCAGGACAGACTAGGCGCAGTAGCAGTTCTCAGGCCCCTGAATAACTGAATGAACTGTGGCAGTTACAAGACTTTTCAACCCACAAATGGCAAAGACAAAGGAGCAGGTCAGTGGGAAACTGCTGGATCTGGATGAGGGAAGTGCATGGTCTGGCCACAGCCTCAGGATGGAAGAGTTGCCTGCAGTGGTGGGGGTGGCATCAGCAGCAATGGCTGCGGCAGGAGTGGCTGCTTCTGCCTTCAGGCTCACACAGTATGTATGTGCGTGTGTGTGTGTGTGTGTGTGTGTGTGTGTGTGTGTGTGTGTGTGGAGGGGGGTGCAGAATCAAGCAGCTGATCAGAACAGGAATACAGAGCTTACTTTGTGAGTACTGAGGCAATATTCTCTTGCTTTGCCCTGCATGGATCTGGTCAAGGTTCTGGTTGGCGGTTCTTGGGGTAGGAGGAGCACTGCTGTGGTAGAAATGTGGTGGCTGTGGAGAGGGAGTCCTCCTGGTGGTTACATAACAGAAAAGAGTGCCTGCACTCACAGACCAGAGCACAGTCTAGGAGATTAGCAGCATACCACATCAGAATAGAAGTAGCTCTGAAAATAGCTCTACAAAACCTTTGAAGCACTCTCCACGCTGAAAGCAGTCATACCCTGACAAAGAGAAAAAAAAATCAAGTAATTGACTAAGAAAATTAGCAAGCAGTGTAGAAGGGCTCAGACAATAGAATCTTTCTTTACTGACAAAGAAGATCAAAATATCCAACCAGAAGAAGTCAACAAAGTCAAAGATTCTACATTAAAAGCCTCCAAGAAAAATATATATTAGTTTCAGGCCATGAAAGAGCTCAAAAAATATTTGGAAAATCAAGTAAGAGAAGCAGAGGAAAAATTGGGAAGAGAAATGAGAAGGATGCAAGAAAACCATGAAAACAAGTCAATGACTTGTTAAAGGAGACCCAAAAAGTACTGAAGAAAATAACATCTTAAAAAATAGACTAACTCAAATGGCAAAAGAGCTCCAAAAAGCCAATGAGGAGAAGAATGCCTTGAAAGGCAGAATTAGCCAAATGGAAAAGGAGGTCCAAAAGACCACTGAAGAAAATACTAACTTAAAAATGAGATTGGAGCAAGTGGAAGCTAGTGACTTGATGAGAAATCAAGAAATTATAAAACAGAACCAAAGGAATGAAAAAATGGAAGACAATGTGAAATATCTCATTGGAAAAACCACTGACCTGGAAAATAGATCCAGGAGAGAGAATTTCAAATTTATCAGACTACTTTAAAGTCACGATCAGAAAAATGAGCATAGACATCATCTTTCAAGAAATTATCAAGAAAAACTTAACCGATATTCTTGAACTAGAGGATAAAATAGAAATCGAAAGAATCCACCAATTGCCCAAGAAGAAAACCCCTAGGAATATTATAGCCAAATTCCAGAGTCCCTAGGTCAAGAAGAAAATATTGCAAGCAGCAAGAAAGGAAAAATTCAATTATTGTGGAAACACAATCAGGATAACATGAGATCTAGCAGCTTCTACATGAAGGGATTGACCAGCTTGGAATATGATATTCTGGAGGTCAAAGGAGCTAGAATTAAAATCAAGAATCACCTACCCGCAAAAACTGAGTATAATACTCCAGGGCAAAATATAGATTTTCAATAAAATAGAGGACTTTCAAGCTTTCTCAATGAAAAGGCCAGAGCTGAATACAAAATCTGACTTTCAAATACAAGAATCAAGAGAAACACAAAAAGGTAAACAGGAAACAGAAATCATGAGGGTATTCCTAAAGTTGAACCATTTTGTTTACATTCCTACGTGGAAAAATGATATTTGTAATTCATGAGGCCTTTCTTAGTTTTAGCGTAGTTGAAGGGAATATAGACAGAGGGCATAGGGTGAGTTGAATATGAAGGGATAGTACCTAAAAAAATAAAATTAGGGTGTGAGAGAGGAATATATTGGGAGAAGGAGAAAGGCAGAGATAGAACGGGGTCTCACATAAAAGTGGCAAGAAAAAGCAGTTATAATCTAAGGGAAGAGGGGGCAGGTGAAAAGAATGAGTGAATATTGCTCTCATCAGATTTGACTTAAGGAAGGAATAAAATACACACTCAATTGCGTATCTTACCCTACAGGAAAGTAGGGGGGGGGATGGGAGCAGAAGGGGTGGTGTATGATAGAAGGGAGAGCAGATTGAGGGAAGTGGTAGTCAAAAGCAAACACTTTTGAAAAGGGACAGAGTCAAGGAAGAAAAGTCAAAAAGGGGGACTATATCAGGAAGGCAGAATTCATGACTTCAAAGGTGAACATGAATTTGCCTGAATGGTCCAGAATCGTAGGATATAAGGAATTCTCTAAGTAGAAGGCAGAGGAGTTAAAGCATTTATTGAAACTCAAAAGTAGCAGACACACGGACCAGTGTCCCCAATTTGACATCCTGGCAAGAATCTCCCAAAACCAGTATGCCCATCTCACATTTGTGATCAGGAGACCACAGAAAGACATTATGGCAGCAAGCCAAGCCATACTGGTGCTTCCTCACAATGCCAGGGTCCTCCAGCAAGAAGACCACCCACTGGTCTCAAGCCCCTGTTCAGCACTCTCCGGTCTCCACGAGCATCAGTCCTGCCTTTTTGTAGAACCTGCCACTGATGCCACCACTTCTGCCTCTTCTGTTGCAATTTTAAGCTGTGTTCCAGCTTGCTGACTACTTCCTCTCTCCTTCAGCTCTTAACTGCTCTCACCAACTGCCTCACCAACTGCCTCTTCAAATGCCTCTTAGCTCTGCTCCAACTGTTTGGTAAGCTCCTCCCACTGCAGGCTTCCATTGGCTCCAGTCCTAGCCACTCCCCCAAGGGCCCTGACAGCCCCGACCCCAAAGCCCACTCAAATGGGTATAGAAGATCTTCCCATGCACTGACTGCCTTTACAGGGACAGGATAGGATAGAGGGAAGTAAGCCTTTAACAACATGACTATTATGGAAGTGTTTTGCATAACAATCCATGTGTGTCCTATGTTAAATTGCTTGTTTTCTCAAAGAGTGTGGGTGGGGAGGGAACAAGGGAGAGAATTTGGAAATCAAACTTCTAATAACAAATGTTTAAAAAAGTTGCTTTTACATGCAACTGGGAAATAAGATATACAGGCAATAGGGTATAGAAATCTGTCTTGCACTACAAGAAAGGGGAAAGGGAGCGGTGCTGGGGTGGGGGAGTGGGGTGATAGAAGGGAAGGCAGACCAAGGAAAGAGGCAAACAGAATTTATGCCATCTTAGGGTGGAGGGGAGGGTAGAAATGGGGAGAAAGGTTGTAACTGAAAATCTTGTGGAAAAAAAAATCATCATCATCAAATAAATAAATGAATAAATAAATAAATAAATATGCGATAAAACATAAAAAAAGGTTTTGCACAAACAAAGTAAATGCAACCAATATCAGGACAGAAGAAAGCTGGGAGGCAATTTTACAGACTCTTTTTTTAGTTAAACTCCTCATTTCTCAAATATATAGAGAACTGAGTAGAATTTATAAGAGTACCAGTCTTTCCACAATCAATAGGTGGTCAAATGATATGAACAGGCAGTTTTCAGAGAAGGAAATCAAAGCTATCTATAGTCATATGGGAAAAATGCCCTGAATCACTATTGATTAGACAAAGGCAAATTAAAACATCTCTGAGGTGCCATCTCACCTATCAGATTGGCTAATATGACAGAAAAAGAACATGATAAATGTCGGAGAAGATGTGGGAAAATTTGAAAACTAATATGTTGCTTGTGGAACTGTGAATTGAACTAACCATTCTGGAATGTAATGTGGACCTATTCCCAAAGAACTATAAAAACTGTTTGTAATTTTCGATCCTAAAGTGCCACTACAAGGTCTGTATCCCAAAAAAGATCATGAAAAAGGGGAAAGGACCCCACATATACAAAAATATTTATAGCAATTCTTTTTGTGGTAGCAAAGAATTGGAAATTGAAACATACCCTTCAATTGGTGAATGCCTAGACAAGTTGTCATATATTAAGGTAATGAAATAATATTGCTCATAAGAAATGATGAGCAGGCAGATTTCAGAAAAACCTAGAAAGACTTACATGAACTGATGCTGAGTGAAGCGAGCAGAATCAGGAGAACATTGTACGCAGTAACACCAAAATTGAATAATGATCAACTATGATAGACTTAGCTCTTCTCAGCAATACAATGATCCAAGACAATTCCATTAAGACTTGTGATGGAAAATACTATCTACATCCAGAGAAAGAACTATGGAGTCTGAATGCAGTACAGCACAGACTATTTTCACTTTTTTTTTTTGTCTTTTCTTTCTCTGTCATGGTTTTCCCCTTATCCAGCAAAATTGAGCATTTCCCTTCTGGAGAATAAAAAATGGCAATTTAATGAAATAGAGGACTTTTAGACATCCTGTATGAAAAAAAGGTGAATAAAACAATTGACTTTCAAACATAAGACTCGAAAGAAGAATAAAAAAGATGAATATGAGAGAAGAATTATAATATACTCAATAAAGATAAAACATTTATATTTCTGTACAGGAAGATGATACATGTAACTCCTAAAAAAACTTTATCATTATTAGGAGTGCTAGAAGGAATCTGCATGAGGGCACAAGAGTAAATCAGTGATATTGGTGGAGAGGAGAGAAGTATGAATGCACTGGGAGAAGGGGTAAGATAGAGAAAAAAATAGGTAAAATTATCTCACATAATAGAGGCTCACAAAGAGTAGCATTTATAATGGAGAAGTTGGCAGTGTTTCAACCTCACTTTCATGGGAATTTCTTCAAATATGGAGGAATATATATATATATATATATATATATGTGTGTGTGTGTGTGTGTGTGTGTGTATGTATATATATATACACCTATGTATGTATCTATGTGCATATATATGAATACACATACACACATATATGTATATTATATATTTATGTATATATATGTACACATATACATGCAGTAATAGAGATATAGAAATCTATCTTACCCAAAAGAAAAGTAGGAAGAAAAGGGGTGTTATAGCAATTTAGATTTGAAGATCTTTCCCACCCATTAATAGGTCATTTAACCTGCTTACATCTCAAGAAGACTAAGTTGCAGAGAGAGAGAGAGAGAGATATCTAATGGCTTCTAATGGCCTCCCTCCTGATGGTTAGAACTGAACAGGCTGACTTAGCTGTACTGTGAGTTTGTCTTTTGGAAGACCCCAGCAGGGGGTCATCGAGGTTTTGGGATGGGGAGGCTCCATGCTGTGATATGATATTTTAAGCTCCTTGCTGTTATGATGAAGTGGGCTAACTGGCTGTGGGAGCTGAACATTTGGTTATGGGATATGGTTCTCTGGTGTCTGAATAAATGTAATACTTCTATCTTCTTTATGGAGAGTCTCTCATATTTTGTGATACAGAACTACATAGGCATATTCACGATTATTGTTGATTTTGTGTTTATTGACTGACTGATACAAGGGGATAAGAGAAGAGAGGGTGATAAAAAAGAGGGTGGACTAAGGGAGGTAGTGATAAGAAGTATAACAGGCTTTTAAGGAGAGACAAGGTAAAGAGAGAGAAGAAAATAAATGCAAGAAAATAGGATAGAGGGAAATGTGCAGTTAGTAATTATAATTCTGAATTTGAAAGGAAGAAACTCACCCATAAAATGGAAGTGGATAACGGAATGGATTAGAAATCAGTTACAAGAAACACATTTGAAAGGGAAAGATACATGCATACTTAAAATAAGGGGATTGAGAAGGATCTATTATTCTTCAGCTAAAGTAAAAAAAGGCAGGGGCAGCAATCATGCTTTCAGACAAAACAAAAATTAAAAAACAAAACAAAACTGGATCTACTAAAAAGAGAGAAGTAGGGAAAATACATCTTGCTAAAATTTACTACAACGAAATAATATCAATACTAAACGTTTTGCTCAGCTGTGTTTCAGTCATATCCAACTCTTTTTAACTCCATTTGGTATTTTCTTGGCAAGATATTGGAATGGTTTGTCATTTCCTTCTCCAACTCATTTTATAGTTTAAATGATTTGCTCAGGGTCACAAAGCTAGTAAGTGTCTGAGGTCAGATTTGACATTAGGGGCATGAGCCTTCCTGACTCCAAACCCAACACTCTAACCATTTTGCCACTTATGTAACAACACTGTTGCTAACAGCTTCTGTAGCTGTGTAAGACCAACAACAAGAGCACACAGAAGGGCTGCCAGCACAGATTCTTTGATCTGCTTTTCTAAGGAAAGCCACGTTAAGGGGTTAACAATCTTAGTTTAATTAAACATACATATGTCATTCACTTAGTTCAGGGGGAAAAGATCAGCCCCTTGAACTTCAGGGCAAATACAAACAGAAATTACAAACAGATCAACAGACAGACCTTGTCTGATCAAATCACAATAATTACCAGAGAAACACCAATACCTGGGTTCCAAAGGTGGTATACGTGTGTGGGGGGCTATTTCAATGGCTTGTCCAGAGTCTTGTCACCCTTTCATTGAGGGTACCCCCAAAAGCAAAACACCAGCCTTCCAATACATATACACTGTTCAGGACCCTGAGGGCTGAGGCCAACTTCACATTTAGATTGTGGGAAACCAGGGTGTGGGAAAATTCCTCAACCAGCAGCATAATGTCATATACAAATCAATGACTCCTGATTGTCTCAGTGCTGAGAAACACTTCAAGACAAAAAAGATCCCACTTTATCTGTCCCATTCAAACAAAAGCCAGACTCATTAAGGGCCCTTGATAGACTTAGCACCGCAAAGAGAAGAACAGCAAAAATTCTGGGCCTGATTACCATTACAACTTAGATGCTATATTACTAAAGAAATAGCCTCCAAATTCTTTTTTTTTTGGTTTTTGGCAGGGCAATTGGGGTTAAGTGACTTGCCCTAGGTCACACAGCTAGTACATGTGTCAAGTGTCTGAGGCCGGATTTGAACTCAGGTCCTCCTGACTCCAGGGCCGGTGCTCTACTCACTGCACCACCTAGCTGCCCCAGCTTCCAAATTCTTAAAGGAAAAGTTGAAAGAGTTATAGGAAGAAATAGTAAAAATATGCTAGTGGAGGGACTCCCGATTTTTTCCTCTCAAAGCCAGGTAAATCTAGCCGTAAAATTTAAAAAAAAATAAGTTAAGGAGAGGAATAAAATTAAAAAAAAATAGATGATAGTCCTCTGAAGAAAATTGAATGGGCTAGTAACTTAATGATTTAGAGGCCCAGGAAACTTTCTAATATTATAGGTTGCAGACAATTGACTGACATGGTATGTTAAAACTATATGTTGTTCTGGTATCCTTGATCATAAGACTCCTCCCCTCACTTCTAGTTATTGTAGTACATTTATAAGTTGCCAGTATAAAGTAATAATGTAAGGCAGTAATTCTGCAAAGGGAAACCTAGAAGACACAAACAAACTGTCCTAGAAAGCAAATGACTATAATTTGATAATATATTAAGTAAAAATTGCATGCTGAAACTATGGGCTAAATCAGGGGGAAGCCATTTAAGGCCATTTGTCAAGGCCTATGTAATTCTCAGATAAGCTCCAGATACCAATAATAAGACCAATAGAACCTCAAACTATGTTGATAACTATGAAAGTATTTGTTATGTTAATGTTAGGTTAATGAACTATCTCCAAGCTGATACAGATAAGAGTTAGTCCCCCAGCTAAACTCATGTCCTGCCAAGCACTCTTTCATGGGTCCATGATATCTATCAAGTATCCCTAACTCTAGTCCATAGTTATGCAAGTTGCCATCTGTGCCTCTACCACTACCCATTGTGTTCCTCAGTACTGCCTGCTTTCCTTCACCACTTCATCCCAGTCCCTCTACTGTTTGTCTCTGTAGCACCCTTTCCCCCCCCACACCATTTATCTCTGACATTCTTTGCCTGTTCTCCCTTGTACTCTATGCCTTGTTTAGGTGTGATTGAAGCATTACTCCCTTCTATCTTTCCTTGTCAGTACCCAAAGAACTAAGTATACTTTTACCCATTTCACAATTCCATAAATTATTTAGCAATTCACTTGGATTGAAAAAGTTTCCTTATCAGGGAGTTTCATTCATTAGTGAAGTCAGAGGTCCACTCCTGATCCTTATTCTTTGATGCTGCTTAATGTGTAGTTCGGTATATTATATCAATGATTTTTTTTTGCACTAGTTGTGAATAAATGAAGGAGAATGGTTTTCAGAAGAATACCTTTGTGACGCTGGGCAAATAGTTTAACCCCTGTTTGTTTCAGTTTCCTCAAATGGAAATTGGGGATAATAATAGTATATACCTTGTAGGATTATATTAAAGATTAAAAGAAATAATGTTTGTAAAAGTAGTAAGTACTATATAGATGCATATTTTCTGTCCCACTACCCTTAAAATGGTTTTTTTCAGGTAAATTGGTATCTAACCTCATTTTCCCTTTCCTGTACGTGTGATCTTTTAAGCCCAAATATACAACTTTGTGCCATTTGAATTTCATTTTCTTAGATCCAGCTCCGTATTTCAGACTGTTGAGCTCTTTTTGGATCTTTTCTCTGCAATCCAGTGTGGTAGTCATCTGTCCCAGGGTTGTGTCATCTTTAAATTAGAAGAGCATGTCATCTGTGCTTTTATCCAAGTCATTAACAAATGTCTAATGGTTCAGGATCAATCACAGATTCCAAGCTACTTTTGCGCTATTTTGAAATATTATTAGGCTCTTGAAATTTGGATGCCCAATTTCATTTAATTTATATGGTCATCTAGTTAATGTCTCTATTTTTTACTCATGAGAATAATATGAACACTTTTATAAAATGTTTGTCAAAATCTAAACTGTCTACAACATAAATTACCCTCTGCCTATCTATCTCTCTGTCTCTCTATTTACTTCTCTCTCTCTCTCTCTCTTTCTCTCTCTCTCTCTCTCTCTCCCTCCAACTTTTATGTACTTCAGTTGTACTATAGTTAAGTGTTTTGACTTTTCTCTTCCTTTCAGAGTTCGTAAATCTTCCTTATGAGATGGTTGTGTATATTCAGTTAGATTGGAAACACCTGTTGGAAGAGAGATTGTGTCTTACATTTCTTCTCTAGCTTCTCTTACCCGTTATTTGCTCCTAATACATGTCCAGCATATCTTTGTCAGACAATAAATATTGTCGAATAACTAGAAAGGAAGTGCTGCTGAAGCAAATACTGAAGGAAATTGTAGAAGAGAGAAAAACGATTTTAGAAGTTTCAGTCAAAGCCCCAGGGCTAAAACTTTGTTTTGGCCATAATGAAAGAGTTTTAGAAGATAGGCAGTATTTAGATTATTTTGGCAGTGTTCAAAACTTTCTCTTTAATGGACAAAAGTGAGGATGAAGTCAAAGTAAGCCAGTCAGCTAGTTCCTACAAATAGTGAACTCCATTGACTATAATCAGCTCCTATTCTCCCCCAATGCCAAGACGGCATAAACAGCAAGAGAATTTAAAATTTTATCCTTTGGAAACTTTCTTTTTGAATTTACTGAGGTGTTTTGTGACACCTTTTTATAAGTTACTTTTTGCACTATATGTTAAGTAGTTAATTGCTACTCCAAGTTTCTGCCATGACTTTAGAAAGGAGAAGTGAGAGATCTTTCCAAAGTCTAGTATTAAAAATGAAAGAATAAGCTGTTTTCAAAGAAATGACCATGTCAGTGATAAGGACTCAAATTATTTCTCATTTCCCTCATTGTTTCAGAGATTACTTTCTAGTAAAATATACTCACTGAATTCCCTCCTCTCCCTTTCACACCTTCAAGGAAATTAAACTGAGGAAAACATTAAATATGTACATTTCATTTCCATAATATTGTTCTTTCAAAAGGCTTCTCTGCAACCTGGTAGTTGGGCATTTTCTGACTATCTTCACACTGAAAAAAAGAGTGATAGGGTTTTTTTTGTTTTTTTTACTGGCAGCAGCTTATTTGTTTCTCATTTTTCCTACAAATCAGAGTGGTGATTGTTGTACATCTTTACACACACACACACACACACACATCTTCCTTCAGATGAGTTTTATTTTAAAGCCCTCTTTTTCCCCACCCACTACTTTGGGAAGAATATATTTCATTTAAAGATGGAATAAAGCATCATTGCTTATGGCAGTAATTCTTTAAAAAACCTACTCATAGAGGGGTGTCCAATAGGTTATCTTGTCAAAAAAAGTCAAGGGACTTGCTTATGCTGGACACCTGATATTCCCATTTGAACCCTGCTTTTTTTTTTCCAAATCACAAATATAGTGGCCCACATTGACCATTGTGGATTCTGATGACAGCAACAAAGCCTTTTGCTTCCAACAGTAATGGAGCCTGAAACAGGAGAAGTTTTAGAGTTGTTATTTACTTTATCTTTTTGTCATGTTTTTAGATTGTTTTGAGGCTAACCCTATTTAACTCCAGAGAGAATTTTGAAATTAATCTAAGGTAGACAATTATTTACATCTAAGTGATAGAAGATTTTATAATACAAGTCCTATGGTCACAGGGATCTCTTCCACAGAAAAGGGTGAATATAAAAACTACACATATTTACTATATGTGTATGATGGATAAATATCTTATTGGGCCTACTTGGCCCTCTTAACTGTGTCTTTTATTTCAAACTCAGAAATTAAAGGCAATTTAATAGCTCAGTCAGAGGTCAGAGTCATAGAAACATAAAAATGGTTAACATTGTAAAGCAGTACTATACAAAAATGGATGGTATTTAGAACCAGAGAGAAGGTTAAAGATCATCTGAATGAAAGTTATTAATTTAAAGACCAGAAATCAGAGTTTAATTGATTTGATGAAAGCCACTGAGGTACTAAAAAGCAGAGAGGGAATTTGAACCAACATTTACTGGAACAGGTCTCTTTTGACTAGTTAATATTTTTTACAACATAAAATATAGCATCAAACCCACAATTATTTTTATCTTTATCATTTGTTGGGTCAAAAGTTTTTTTAATCAAATTGTAGTTTAATGGGAATGTATGGGGAAATAATCTATAGGCAAGTAAATATTCATGTCACACACACATGTATATCAAATCATCTTAAACGGGAAACTCACTTTATTTCTGAGTCTTCTTCATATGTAAAATGACAATGTTAGCTAACATAATCTGAAAGATCCCTTCAAACTCTAATTTTCTGATTCTCAGATCTTATACTCCTATTACATAAAAGGAAATCAATCTGCTTTCCCTGGAATAAAGTTAGGGTGTCACTATGTAGTAAACATGCTCTGACTCATTCTACCACAGCAAGGCAGGCTGTATGTGCTCACTAAGGTTGCCTCGAGTGGGTTTGTGATGTCTCTTTCTCTATTGCCATATAGACCTCACTGGCTATTTGCTTCTTCCATTGTTAGGTATTAACGACTACTGAACCAGTTCCATTTAACCACTTAATATCAATTGACTTTTACAAAAGAATAATTACTTTGAAAACGTAACAAGGGACATAACCTTGGAAACATCAAAAACTTGTAGGTCCTAGAGCTAGCTCTGAAAACAGCATCACAAAAAGCCTGAAGCTTAGGACATTGTCTCCTCATCCTCAGGTAAGTAGAGTCCAACTTTAACATGAAGTTCAAAGTTAAGAAATAGGATGGAAAAAATGAGTGAACATAAAAAATGATAAAAGCTACTATGGTAGCAGGGAAGACCAAAGCATAAACTCAAAAGAAGACAACAATGTGTAAGCATCTACAAAATCCTTAAATAAAAATGCTAATTAAACCTAAACATGATAAAAAGTCCTGGAAAGATTAAATACAGAAATAAGAATAGTAGGGGGAAAATTGGGGAAGCAGATAAATTCTACAAAAGAGATATAATGGAAGCTCTTTATTCTCCTTGTCTATAAACTGAAGTCACAATTGGGGTGGGGGGATGACAAATGCCAGCTTACTGGGAGTTCCAGATAGGACTTTGTAAAGGGATTGAAATGAGAAATCATCTCTGCATTTCCCATTTCATTCATCATAGGATGTGTGAAGATTTTGAAATGATCATAACACTTTATCACAAGCCAATCCCTAGGAACTGAAATGGAACTGGTTGCCACACTAACTTTAGTTTCAAGGCCATGAGAGAAGAGAATGGTCTAAAATACATTGAAGAAGCCATTGAAGAACTAAGAAAGCAACATCAATAGCTTATCTGAGTCTATGACCTAAAAGGGGGTCTGGACAATGTCCATAAATCTAACATCAATTAGTTCTCTGTTGGCATCACCAATTGTGGTGCCAGCATCCACATTCCCAGAATGATTGGCCAGGAAAAGAAGGGCTACTTTGAAGACTGCTACCCATCTGCCCACTGTGACCCATATCCAGAGACAGAGCTACTCATCAGTACCTAACCCCTCAATGAGAAAGGAGAGGAATACTTTCAGTATAAAAACCAAATAGACTAGATCTACAAATGCTTTATATATCCCTTACTCCATACTGGATAACTTTCTCATGCCCTCTGCCACCTTACCTCTCTTTTCTTTTAAGTTTTTCTACTAGATTTAGCTTAGGGAACAAAGTACCACTTTTGTATATGTGTGTGCCTTGCCCCAACCCCCCCCCAAAAAGAAAAGAAAATATACAAAAATCAAACATGCAGACATTTCCTACATTATCTCAGGAGCAAGTTTTCTCTTTGACCACCTAGGCCACTGGTGAGAGCAGGTTTGCTCTTAGCAACAATACCTCCAGAATATTAGTTCAATACTTTATATCTTGATAGGCATATTCTGCAGGATGAGTCATGTTTTCAGCAACCCTGGCCTTGGTCCCAATGTTTGCTCCTGAAGATCACTCTTTAGAACATCAGTACTAGTCGGGCTAAAAAATTCAGCCTGGATTATGACTCCCAGATTCCTGTGACACACTCTTCTAAGGTTCAGGTTACTTTCCTTCACCTAAAAGTCAAGGGAATAAATAGAGACATAGACAAAGACCCTTTCACAGGGCCATGTTTACTTAGAGGTGAGCCCAAAGTGCCTTATAGCATTTTATCTCACCAGAGAGAAGCGAACAAAGGAGACATATCACCAAAGTGCAGTGAAAGCAAGAATGGTGAAAACAGTGTTTATTGATAACTTATGCAAGCCTTTTGAAGACAACCTTGATTCTGGCTATCAAACCGATTGAAAAAGCCTCCTCCAAACCATGTAATGAATAGACTGGAAGCAGCCCCAGAATACCTACTTATTCTCCACATCCTCTTCAAGGAACTTCCATCTCACTTCATTATACCTCTCTTAGAAGAAGGCTCCTCAGCTTCTTGATGTGGATAGAGTTTTCCAGGGATTCTGAGCACGTACTAAATCCTTATTCCTTAAGCATAAGAGAAAATGGCCCCTTTGGGAAATTGGACCAAGTATTTGGGACCATCAAATCATCACTTAGTAAATGACTGTTTCTAACCAGTTGCCCGAAAGAATAGATACTTCCCTGATAAGCCCCTTATAGAGTAAAAAGTCCAATTATAGAACAAATCATAGGATTCCTATTCTCAACCAAGATTTCATACTTTGGTAGTGATCAAAGCAGGGTAGAACCAAAGTGTGGTTTTCTATTCATGTTTGCAGGTGACAAGGTACAATTGGGAATTCCTTATCAATGTTGTAATGTATAAGGAAGTGAGAGTACTCAGCAATAATTTTAGGATTCAGTAATATCTGCTTCTGCTCAGGCATTCCCATAGTGGTAGCATACACTTTACAGATTTATATTACTTCTTAGGAACTTCCTCTGGTTTCAAATCAGTAGAGAGAAGTAAAACACTCATCCAGTCTCTCTCTCTCTCTCTCTCTCTCTCTCTCTCTCTCTCTCTCTTTCTCTCTCCATATATGCGTGCCGGGTATATAGTCAATGTACTATGAACTGACTGTCTCAACACAGTAGAGCTAGCAATTTATCTAAAGGTTACCATCTCTTTTCAGTATACCTTATGTGACCCACAGCTGTATCTACTACACAATTTGTATGAAATTCCTGGGTACAGTCCTAGAACTAAAACATATAATACATTTAATTATCTATTTAGCTTATTTTTCTCAGCTATGGAATTGCAATAATTTTCCTGAATGATACATTCTATTATTAATAATACAAAATTGTAAAATATTGTCAAAATGAAACTATCCATTGCATTCTTCTTTATACAAGTCAAAAATAACAAAAAAAATTCTTCAACTATAAAAATACATGATTTTATAGTTTTATTTCTTATTTGATAACTTCAAAAGGACCTTTCAAGTTTTATTTATGAAATTGTATATCTTAAAGGTATGTTATAAATGCAAGCATGATAAGTGGCTTCTATCATATGTAATTTAATGACTTGCCTCTTGATCAGGACTTTTTAGTAGAGCCCAGTTCTCTCTAACTTCATATAAAATGACCTTTTTACTTCTTTGCAATGTGAGCATCTGTGAAAGATTGCTTCCCTTGTGCTTTCGCTAACTCTCCCTATGTTTCTGTTATCTCCTGCTTGTTTCTAAAAAAAAAAAAAAGTTTAGAGACCCCTAAGCTCTGAAGCCTAATAAAAATTTAATTAAAGTTACTTTCTCTTCTTTAAAAATGAAATTTTGGATTAATTATGTTCTCATTCCGAGACCTCTCAACATAATAATTGAGAAGTTAATGGAATAAAATAAAAAAAGCAGGGGAAGAAAGATGGAGTAGAAATATATGAACGAGTCCAACAACAACAACAACCAAAATGATAAGGGAAGGTAGACTGGATAACCAAAACCCTATTTTCTTATACCTCTTAAAACTTTGCTTTCCCAAAGGCATGGCTAATTTTTTTTTAGTGTAGCAGAGGAAGGTGAGACAACAGAATTGCTCAAATAACAACTCAGGCTTTGACTTTGCATATGGGGTGTTTAAACGACCTCGAGGACCTGGTGCCCTAAGTTCATTTGCTAATTTCAAAAAAAAAATAGTATTCTAACTTAGTAGAATGGTTTTTGAAAATGTCAATCTGCCATTTTTTATCATTATTTCTACAGAAATGAAGTTTTTATTTGGATTCTCTCATCTATTCCCTTCTATACACTTGAGAAGTGAATGACTGTGATTTTCCCCCTTAAGAACAGTTCCATAAATATAGCCTAGAGAGTTTTGTTTTTTGTTACTTTTTGAAAGGTTGAGGACATTTTCCTTTTCCCTTGAAAATAAGTTTTGCCAAGAAAATATATATTTTTCTACTGCTTGTATCTACTGCAGTGTATCATTATATCATGTTTTCGGACAGAATTTTCCTATTGAAAAATGAAGTGTCTGAGTTTATATGCTACGTGGACAGGGTTCTATAAACAAATACCCCCCTCAAATATGCACTGTGCCCTTCTCAAATTCTGTTTCAGATTGGTGCCACTAATGTCCTTGAACATTTTCATTTTCAAGTTTCCAGCTTTGAGATGCCTCATAGACTCATTTATTTTAATCATCTCAATGAAGACATGATATTTAATTTTCAGAGCTTTAATTTCATGTCTGTTTTAAGTCCAATAATGAATCAATAATGTGCTTCATTTGAAAAAATAGTTACTTGCTAATTTTTGTCTGGGTAACAATATTATTACTTTCTCTAGGAATACTATCCTTTCCCATTAGAATTCTTACTTTTCCCTGGTAATATAATGTTTTCCCAATGCTGGTTATTACTTCAACATATTAAAGTGATATTATCTATGATGAAAGTTAAGAAATTTCTTTTAGCATTTCTATAATTCATATGCCTAATAATTAATGCTATTTTAAATAGGATGAATATGTTCCATCCTTTAGTGTTAATTGGCTCATTTTCTTTAACTCTTTCAAAAATGTTTCTATTACATGAAAATTTTGAAAAAAAGGAATTTTGGAAACCAGTTCACATTCAACTCAATCCAATTCGATTGTGGGAACGTATTTATTGAATGTCTACTAGGAAGGTAAATGTGCATTGGTTAATTTTAATTATCATTCATAATTTTTAAATTATCAGATAGTTCATACCTAAGCAATCGCTTGGCCTCATTTATTGAGAAATGGGTCATGCTTTGCTAAGCATAAATGAATTTCAATAGTAAAACTTCATGTGCAACTTGAAATTCGGGAACTGTAAGTCTTGTATGAATTTGACAGAATAACATATCAATAAACGAGACTATGCTAGTTTCACAAATATGATAATTATTCTAAATAGTACTTCACAAGTATTTCACAAGAAATGAAAGACTCAGTAGAGTTTTAGCAAAGAAGGCAACAAGATGTTGGAATAAATTTAAGGGAAGAAGAAAGAAATAAAGTAAAAACCCAGAATAGGCTGACCTTATTCAGTGGGACCATAAATTTAGAACTAGAAAGAACTTTAAGGAATGTTTAGTTCAAGTCTCATTTTACAGGTAGGGAAAGTGAGGTTTAAAGGAATTATGTAATTTTTGTGGTTCTCTAGAGCATAAGTAGCAGAATTAGGATTAAAATGCATAATTAGGAGGAAGAAGGATTGCTAAAATAAAGAAATATAAGAGAAACGAACGAATGCCTAAAATTACCTGTTTACGATATGCAAAATTTTGTACTAAGACATAAGCATATATAAAGAAAGGCAAGACTACCTGGTATCACAAAATTCTCATTCTAATAGGATATTACATAAGGGAATTTTCAACAGCAAGATAACTAAGTGACATGGTCCTTAGGGTGTAATGGCAAAGCAGATGTTAAAGTGTTTCAAATTATAGTGGTTTGCAACACTGAACCCATTGGATTGTTCCAAGACATTGGTGGTGGGGACTTTTGTTTCCAGGTTTTCAATAGGTAATTGTGACTGATAAAGTGGCAGATGTGTAAGTAACTTCAGATGCAGTTGTGCTCATTTCTACAAGGGTGAGTTGATTCCCTGAACTATATCTCCAGGAGGAGCACTTGCTTTGCTGGAAGCAGGATTAGTGGTCTGGGGAATGCTTCTGTTCACAGGGCTGTTGAAGTCAACAGTCTGGGGTACATCCACAGGATGTGAGAAGATGTTGTGGTCTAGGGGTCTTGCCTGCCTGTTACAGGTCACTAGCTATATCTACCTTAGCCCACGATCTGTACAAATATTAGTCACATTACCAAGGCTTCCAAGATAATATAAAAAGGTCTGTGGAGGATTTATGGAAGAACATAGGCAATAATTTCATGGAGTAATCTGATATGAATGGGTTTTAATCTGCACTGAAGTAAAACATAGCCCACCCCACCCTCAATTCTTTGAACTATTTAAGCAATTATCAGTTTTGAGCATGGATCTGATACCATATTATATGACATTGCTGGATTGTCATTTAGGTATTGTACAATGCTTTTAATTGGCTTTAACATTTTATTTATTTCCTTATTCATTAATTCTTTTTTTTTTTTACTTACTTATTTCAGGCAACTAGATCACATGGTAGATAAAGTGCTAGGCCTGGAGGGAGGAAGACTTTTCTTCATGAATTCAAATCTGTCCTCAGACAGTAGCTGTGTTATTTAACCCTTAACCCTTAACCGTATTTGCCTCAGGTTCCTCATCTGTAAAATGAACAAGAGAAGAAGGAGGCAAACTACTCCGGTATCTTTGCAAAGAAGACTTTGAACGAGGTCACAAAGAGACAGTCACAACTGCAAAATGACAGAACAACAAATTTGCTTATTTACTTTTGTATTTATTTATTTAATGATGTAACATTTTGTATCTAGGTTGTATATCTATTTGGAAATTGATATATGATATGATATGATATAAAATACTAGGCTAATCTACTTTTCTGACAAATTTTTCATTTTTTCTAGTTCTTTTTTACTATAGATCACTTTCTCCAGGAGTTTTTGCGATTTGGTTTTTCAATTACTACTCTATGCATTATTGCTTATTGAATTTCTTAAATACTCTCTTCTCTAAGAGGACCAAAGATATCAGGAAGATGATATATCGACTTGTGCAAACTACACCAAGTTATCAGCCTCACTCTCACCTCCAAAACCATCTGAGTCCAGTGGTAAGACAAGTCATCATGACTGCAGATAGCCCAGGATTCAGTGGGTAACCTTGGCCTTTCTAATTACGGTCTTTCCCAGGTCTCAGTTTGAGACAATACCCATTCAAGGACTAAGGGCTAGGAAAGAATTGAGAAAGAAGATCGCCTAATTTACCATTACAAAAATATCAATCTGGGAGAGGAAGACCTCAGATTTTCTGGACAGAACAGGAAACATCTACACTCAATCTAAGCAATCTGAACCCAAATTATAAGCAAGAGAGAATTGAGCTGGGGCCTATTATTAGGCACTCAATGAAAGCCAGTGTGATCTGGGTGTGAAGGAATAATCAAGTAGCTACATTTGTATCACAAGGGTCTTTTTAATAACCTCCCCCCACAGTTATATTTCAAATGACAACTGCTCAGGACAAAGAGTAGATTTCCCCTGATTACTGAAAAAATAAATAAAAGATTTTTAAACACACTGACCCCCCAAACCCCAAGATGTCTTACAGATGATAAATGACCAAAAGTTCTATCACTTTGAACAGAGCACTCACATCTAAGAGTATTATGCTACAAATAGAGAGAGGTGAGAGAAATGTGGTGAAAGAAAAGGAAGAAAAAGAGGAGGAGGAGGAGGAGCAGGAAGAGCAGGAGGAGAAGGAAAGGAATTTTCACTGGCAGGTTGGGTCCCCAGAGGGCAACTACTACTACTCACAGATTTTTGTTCATCCTTCATTTTAAAGGGGGAACATAGATATCACAGGGGTAATGTCTTGACTTGCATGTGAGTTAGGTTAAAGTTAGGAAGAGCTGCTGAAAGTCATCTGTCCCACTCTCTCCTCCAGAATCATCAGAGACTAGTGGCAAAGCATGTCAAGACATTTTCCCTGTGATATCTTTGGTCCTCTTTGAGAATGAAGGAAGAGCAACAATTGTAAAGATGCTCAGCTGTGAAAGACTTAGCTGCTCTGATCAAGACAATGATGGCAGATAATTCCAAATGATCCAATCCATTGATCTACTCTTTCTCTGTTTTATTGATGTATTTAGAGATATAGAATTTTCTTTAAGCATTGTTTTGGCTTCTTATTGTTGTTGGTTGCTGTTTCATTGTTTTCATTCTCTTTAATGAAATTATTAATTCTTTCAATGGTCCCTTGACTCATCCATTCTTTAAGATTTAGAATATTTAGTTTCTAATTATTTTTTGATCTACATTTCTATGGCCCTTTATTAAATGCAATTTATATTGTCTTATGGTCTGGAAAAGATGCATTTAATATTTCTGCTTTTCTGAATTTGTTTGTGGATTTTTACACCCTAGTATAAAGTAATTTTTTTATGAAGGTGTCATATTCAGCTGAGAGAAAGGTATACTCTTTTACATTCCTATTCAGTTTTCTCCAGAGGTCTATCATATCTAGCTTTTCTAAGATTCTATTAAAGTCCTTAACTTCTTTCTTATTTATTTTATGGTCAGACTTATTCAGCCCTTAGAGGAGAAATTTTAGGTTCTCCACTGGTTAAGCTTTACTATTCATTTCCTACTATAATTCATTTAGCTTAAGAATTTGGATGCAGTGTAACTTTCTGTGTGTATGTGTGTGTGTGTGTGTGTGTGTTTAGTTTTGATAATATTTCATTGTCTATAGTGCCTTTTAGCAAGATGTAATTTCCCTACCTATCTCTTTTAATGAAGACTAATTTTCCTTTGCTATATGTGAGATCATGATTACTACTTCCACCTTTTTTATGCTTCAGTTGGAATATAATAGATTCTGCTCTATCCCCTTCTTTTAACTCTGTGTGTGTCTCTCTGTTTCAAGTGTGGTTCTTGTAAACAGCATTTTGTTGGATAATGTTTCTAATTTTTTTCTCCTATCTATAAACTTTAGTTTTATGGGTGAGTTCATCCCATTCACATTCACTTACTATTACTAAATGTACAATTCTGTCCATCCTATTTTCTTCTTTATCATTCTTTTTTTTAATCCTGTCCATTCTCTAAAATCTATTTTGCTTCAGACTACAGCCTTCTTTTATCTACCTTTCCTTTATCACCTGTCTGCTTACCTTATTCCTTTCCTCTTCTACTTCTCTGTCGAAAAAAGAAATTCTATCACAAGTTGAGCACACACACACACATTCTTTCATCTTTGAATCAATAAGAGTGAATTTGAAGCATTGCTTACCATGTCACTTAATTTCCCTCCATTGTAAAAGCTCTTCCTTTTATGCCTCTTTAAGGTAAGGTAATTTTCCTCATTTTTTTTCCTTTCTTTTACCTTTTCCCAGTTTACTCCTCTTTCCTGCCTGTTTATATTTTTGATTATCTTAACATAATCAAACCATGCCTACATTCTCTTTCTATGTAAATCTCTTCTAACTGTCCAAACAATGATAAAGTTCTTAGATGTTACATGTATCATATTCCTGTATAAGAAGGTGAACAGTTTAACCTTATTGAGTTCCTTAGGATTTTTTCTCTTTTATGTTTACCTTTTAATACTTCTATAGTGTCCAACATTTTAAAGTCAAATTTTCTACTCGGCTTTTGTGTTTTCATCAGAAATACTTGAAAGTCCTTTTGGCTATAACATGCCAGGGAGTTTTCATTTTGGGCTCTGGGTAATGATTGGTGGATTATTTCTATTTCTATTTTCCCTGTCATGCTACGATATCAGGATAGTTTTCTTTGATCATGGCTTTCATATAATATTATAATTCTTAAATTATCTTTCCTCAATTCTCCTCCCTATTTTATTTTTATAAAATAGTTTTCATTCTCCTTTGTAAAAATTTTTACTTAATTTTATTTTTTTCTTGCTGTCTCATGGATTCACTAATTTCCATTTGCCTAGTTCTAATTTTAAGGTGTAATTTTTATCAGTGAATTTTTGTGCCTCCATTTCTACTTGGACAATTGTTTTTAAAGCATTATTTTCTTTTATATTTTGTGCTTTTTAAAAATCACATTAACGTCTTCCTAATTTTCTTCCTTTGTTCCCATTTCTTTACATTCCCATTTCTTTTCCTTCTCTATTATTTTATTTGAAAAATCATTTTCACTCTCTCCCAGGAATACTTTTTTCTTATGTCCAATTCACATTTTTTCTTTAAGCTTTTGCTTTTAGCTGTTTTGACTTCGTTATTTTCTTTTGCACTTGTTTCTTGATGTTCACCATCACCTTGGTTCATTTTTGTGCTCAGATTCTTTTGTTGTTGTTCTTGCTTACTTATTTTCCACAATGTTGATTTTGTAAAATTAATTTGTTATTTGTTTTTAGCATTTGTTTCTTTTAAATTTTGAGATCCAAATTCTCTTCTCTTTTACTGCTCCATACCCACTAAGAATGCAATAAAAAATGGTATGTTATACGTATGAAATCATGAAAAACATATTTCTATATTAGCCATATTATCAAAAAGGTGTGAGGGGATGGAAAGGACTCTGTTACTCCAAAATATGATATAAGATGGTATTTTAAAGTTATTTGGAGGATAATATTGAGCGAGTTTAGCTGGACTCTACCATTCTGGATTGATTCTTACCACTATATCCAGACAGACAGACAGATAGATAGATAGATAGATAGACAGACAGACAGAAAGAGAGATAGAGATAGACACAGATATCTATCTCTATATCTATGGATATATCTATATCTATCTATCTGTCTCTATATCTATCTATACATATATATCTCTATATCATCTCTCTCTTTCTCTCTCTCTCTCTCTCTCTCTCTCTCTCTCTCTCTACATATATACATATATAAATTTTATGTTAAAATTAGACTCTGTTTCCAGCATGGTGTAGTGAAGGAGGATGGTATCAAACTTCAGGTTTTTTCATGCTACTGTTTTCAGAGCTAGTTCTAGGAATTTGGAAGTTTTTGGTGTTGCCAAGGTGTTATCTTGAGAGAGATGTTGACATTGCTCTCTTGGTCTATTCTCTGGTCCTTAACCAGAAAGGGCCCCTGATCCCTTGAGATCACAATCAGTACTGCTTCTCAGGACCCCTTCTTCCTTGGGAGTAGAAATAATGCTGCTTCTCAGAGTCCAGCTTCTTTGGGACTAGAACTGACACTGTTCCTCAGGGTGCCTGATCCCTTATCCCCAATTCCGTCTTGATTGAAAGTATTCCTTCCTGCCCTCGGACTTTGACTCTGAAGAGGTTATAGGCAATGGATTAGCTGAATAGCTTCTGGTCCTGTAAACAGTGCTACTACAAGGATCCTCTATAATCTCTCTCTCCGAACAGTTGCTAGACCCCCTTTATATCTCTGATTGAGAGCTACTAAAATTGCTGCTGCTTTCGTCCCCATCACCTAATCACACCACTGCTGTTTTATCCATGCAGGCTCTGGAGCGGCCTCCACTTTCATGTTACATATCTCTCTTTCTGATCTTTTAAGTTGTCTTGGGCAGGAAGAATGTCTCAGTCTGACATTTTGTTGGCTCTGCCTGTCCAGAATTCAATCTGAGGCATTTTAAAGTTGTTAGGAGTAGAATGTTGGGAGAGACAGGCTGAGCATGTTCTCTGCTATTTTGGCTCCTCCTATGGAAGTCTCATTTTGTATTATTTAAGTGGGATTTCATTTTTTCTTATTTCCTTCTCATTTTTGTTGATATAATGTGTAAATTCTGGTGAGTTTTTAAAAATCATTTTGTATTCTTTTACTTTACCAAAATCTTGATAATCTCGATTCATCCTTACTGATTCGTGATCTTTCCTAATTCAATAGATTTTGTAAATAAAGTATCATAAACTTTGTAAACAAGGAGAATGTCATCTTGTCTTTGATAATGTTTACACTTTTAATTGATAATTCATGGAACTTGTAATATAAAACAAGGCAGAGGAGTGTACTAGCAATTTTGATTTGAAGATTTTCCCACCTGTTAATGGGCCATGTGACCTGCTAATGTCAGAGAAAGCCTAAGTCATATGTGGTGGGAGGAGCTTCCCGACAGGAAAAGTTAGTTAGTTATGTTACAGGAAATGCAGAAATAGGGAGAGAGACATCAGTTATGGCTGCTAATGGCTCCCTCCATGTTAGTTATAGCTGAACAGGGTGACTTAGTTGTACTGTGAGTTTGTTTTTTGGAAGTCCCCAGCAGGGGGCAGGAAAGGTTTTGGGTTGGCGGGGCTCCATGTTGTAATACTGTGTTGAATGTTTTACTGCTCTGATAGATTGGATAAATGGCTTGTGGGATATGGTTCTCTGGTGTTTGAATAAATGATTCACTTCTACCTTCTATGTGGAGTGTGTCGTATGCTTTGGGATACAGAACTGCATAGGCATTTTGACCATTATCATCTACCTTGTTATTATTGCCTTACTGATACAAGGAGGCATTCTTATTTTGACCTTGCTTTAACTGGGAAATCTGGTATTTCTCCATAGAAAGTAATTCCAGATCTTGGTTTTAGAGATGCGCTCAAATTAAAATAGTATACTTTGATGTTTATACTTTTTAGCATATAAACATAACTTGTCTCATATTTTACTCAGAGATTTTTTAATCTATTGTTATATTATTATTATTATTTTATTAATTAATTAATTAATTTATTTATTTATTCCTTATGTGTGTATTTTTTTTTCCTTGTCTGGAACTGTGATTTCAATAGTATAATGAATTTCTAATAAGATAACTCTCTCTACTCAAGTGGATTGTCAACTATTCTGTAATTGATAGTCTTAAAAAGTAGCTTGGGTCACACAGGCATTGTTTGTCAGAAATTGAACTCTTAAGTCAATAAGTTCTTACTAATTCTAAGACTGGTCCTTTACCCGTTATATCATAATTCTTCTTCTTCATCTGATTATCTTAATTGCTTTCCTAATAATAAAATTAGGAAATACTTTTGCATTCATGGTATAAATCCAATCCATCTAATTACCCATCTTTGAAGCTTTCAAAATATCCTTGAGTGTTCCCTCACTTTAAATATGCCTATCTATTAGTTGGCATCTTTTTTCAATATAACTTCCCGAATATGCTTCTCATCCATTCATCGTATCCATTAATACAGGTTCTGTCCTAGTTAGCATCTCATCACCTTTCACCTGAACTATTGCAATAGTCTTCTAATTAGGATCACTACTTCTAATCTTCTCCCTCTCTGATTTGTCTTCCACACTGACACCAAATTAATATTCCTAAAACAGTTCTTACCATGAAGTTGCTCTACTCAAAAATATCCCATTAGTCTCTGATGCCTTAGGAATAAAATATAAAATTGTTAATCTGGCATTTAGTGTCCTTTACATGACAACTTTTATGAATTCTGTCTCTCTAGACATTTCATGCTACTCACTGTCATTCTTTTCTTTTCCATTCAAACTAGTCTGCCACCTATTTCCCATTCATCACATTCCATGTCCTACTGCTGTCATTTAATCCAATTAGTTTCTCTCCTACCCCCAGTGTTGGCAATATGATCTTGACTCACCTCAGTCTCTTAGAATCACTTCCTTCCTATAGAGCATTTTTCTTCTATCTCCCCGTACATGAATTCTATCATGATTCCAAATTTTAGTTCTCTTTCACTCTTGAAATTGTTTCCTATATATGTATATGCCGTTATCTTTGTGGAATGCAAGCTCCTTGAGGCTGATGATTTTCATTTTATCTTTGTGTCTCAAATGTCTAATTTATGACTTGCACATATTTGGTTCTCAGTGAAACTCTGGGATGTCCTGCATCAGTTTAATGCAGTTTGCAAGTCTGTAATATTACCATGCCAAGTGCAAGCACCATTGTATATATGTTACTCTTATTCACGATAGGTTCATTTCATCTTAGGTTCATTGATGCTGCCTCCCTGTGGACATTCCTAAAATTGTTTATTTTTTACATCCTTATTATAGTTGTTTGGTATAAGTGGTGTGTGAATCTCAAGGTAAAGGATCACACTTTTCCTTTCTATCCCACCTTTCCTTACATTATAAATAAGGTATGCTTTTAAATGATACATTGTGAGTAGTAAAATAGCTAGATAGATGTTATTCAATTGAGGACCTCCTTTCTTTCCATCCACAGTTTAGATTAGAACTTTTCTCAGGAATTTCTAGCCCAAGCATTTGATCAGATATGTAATCTAATCTAATCTTCCTTCCTTTCTTTCTTTCTTTCTTTCTTTCTTTCTTTCTTTCTTTCTTTCTTTCTTTCTTTCTTTCTTTCTTTCTTCCTCCCTTTCTTCCTACCTTCCTTCCTTCCCTCCTTCCTTCCTTCCTTCTTCCCTTCCTCCCTTCCTTCCTTCCTTCCTTCCATCCTTTCCTCCTTCCTTCCTCCCTTCCTCCCTCCCTTCCTCCCTTCCTCCCTCCCTTCCTCCCTTCCTTCCTTTCTTCCTTCCTTCCTTTTTTGAAATTAAGTATGTTAATGAAGGGGATCACAAATGTATTAAAGTGCTGAGCTACTGAAATTTTGGGTCATGTTTATTTTTTGGAATCTTTAAAATCTATCCAGTTTTTTCTTTAAGAACAGTAAGTCAATCAGTCAAGTAGCTATTATTAAGTGCCTACTATGTGTCAGGCACTGTGTTAAATGCGATCTAAAGAATAAGGGCAGATCTAGGTATAAAGGCTGAAACTATAAAAAAAATTAGGAAAGCAATTAATGGTTTATCTGTCTGTCAAATTCATAGGTAATGGAGACATTTCTAACCAAACAAGAGATAGAGAACATTACCAAATTCAAAATAGATAATTTTGATTATGTTAAATTCAGAAGATTTTGCACAAACAAAGCCAATGCAACCAAGATTAAGTGGGAAGCAGAAAACTAGGAAAGGGTTTTTAAAACTAGTGTCTCTGATAAAGGCCTAATTTCTAAAATATATAGAGAACTGAGTCAAATTTACAAGAATACAAGTCATTTCCCAAGTGATAAATGATCAAAGCATATGAACAAGCAGTTTTCAGAGGAAGAAAATAAAGCTATCTATAGTCATATGAAAAAATGCTCTAAATTACTATTGATTAGAGAAATGCAAATCAAAACAACCCTGAGGTACCACATCACACCTACCAGATTGGCTAACATAACAAAACATAAAAGCGATAAATGCAGGAGATGTGGAAAAATTGGAACACTAATGCATTGTTAGTGGAGCTGTGAGCTGATCCAACCATTCTATAGAGCATTTTGGAACTATGCCCAAAGGGCTATAAAAATGTGCCTACCGTTTGACCCAGCAATAACACTTCTAGGGCCGCAAAAAGAGATCATAAAAATGGAAAAGGTCCCACATGTACAAAAATATTTATAGCAGCTCTTTTTGTGGTGTCCAAAAACTGTAAATTGAGGGGATGCCCATCAGTTGGGGAATGGCTAAACAAGTTGTCATACATGAATGTAATGGAATACGATTGTGCTATAAGAAATGGTGAGCAGGCAGATTTCAGGAAGAAAAAAACCTGGAAAGACTTATATGAACCGATGTTGAGTAAAGTGAGCAGAACCAGGAGAACATCGTACACAGTAACAGCCACACTGTGCAAGGAATGATTTTGATAGACTTAGGCATTCTGAGCAATTCAAGGACCTGAAACTTTTTCCAAGGACTCATGATGGAAAATGTCATCCACAACCAGAGAAAGAACTATAGATTTGGAAAGCAGAGTGAAGCAGACTCTTTTCTTTTTTGTTTTGTTTTCTTTCTCATGGTTTCTCCCATTCATTATAATTCTTCTACGCAACTTGACTAAGGTGAAAATGTGTTTAATAGGAAAGTATGTGTAGAGCACATATCAGAATGTATGCTATCTTGGGGAGGGAGGGGGAAGAGAGGGGAAGAAAATTTAAAATTTATGGAAATGAATGTTGAAAACAGAAAATAAATAAATTAAACAGAAAAAAATAAAGAACAAGGGCATGTAGTAGGAAGGCCAAATTTATGATCTCAAAAAGGATCATATATATATATATACATATATATATTTATATATGAATGGTTTGAAATCATTGGGTATATAGAATTCTCTAAGCAGAAGGCATCAAAAAATTTATTCAGGGCCCAGAGCAACGAACCAGTGAACCAACTTCCCCATTCCAGTATTGTGAACACAAGCCTCCAGGCCCAGTAGGCCCACCTCACAAGAGTAGCCAGGAGGCCACAGAAAAATAAGATGGCATAAATCATATTCACTGGCCTCAAGTCCTTGGTCAAACTCCTGGGTCCACACAGGGGTCGGCTCTGCTTCAGATTTTTTTTTAATTTTTTTTTTTTATATTTTAGGTTGCAACAAACAGTTCTACATAATTTTGGGTTCCAGATTTTCTTCCCTCCCTCCCCCCCTCCCTCCCCAAGAAGGCATGGAGTCTCATATAACTTCCATGTATAACTAGGCATTGAATTAATTTATACATTTTCTCATGACTCATGAGAAAGAA
>CM053623.1:272017092-272032157 GCA_028646595.1 Phalanger gymnotis
TCCGCTCCCCTCAGCTGGGGGCTGGGAGTTTCGTTTGGAACAGACCTTACCCCAAGACCATCCAGGCTGTCCTGGGCTGGAGCCCTGCTTCCCTCTGCTACTTTGTGGGTTCTGCAGTTCTAGAATTGGTTCAGAGCCATTTTTTTTATAGGTTTTTGGAGGGACTTGGTGGGGAGCTCACGCCAGTTATTGCTTTCCGGTCGCCATCTTGGCTCCGCCCCCCCACAGAGCATTTTTCAAAAGCATTTTCCATTCTTTAAAACAGTTTAAAATTGATCCTGATATAAACAGGGATTGTCACTAAACTTTCATGAAGAAAAATTATTTGGACAGCTCTAAAATGAGATGTGTCTCTCCCCTTTTTAAAGCAAAATAACCTTTAAACATTGGGATTCATTCACAAATTCCCAAAGTGCCATCACAAATTTGTCCATAAACCTCCAGATTAACATACTTAAATACATCTCTAGATGATACAGGCTTCAAAATCACACCCCTATATTTTTCAAAGTATTATAACAACTCAATTCTTTGTTATTACAGAATTTCTAGATATCACAAAAATTCTTTAGTCAAAAGGATGTTGTAATGGAGAGAATGCTTAGTTTCTATACATTGTACACCCAATTAAATTAGCTTTATCACAATAACAAAGTTTACCAGGACTTTAAAAACTTTGTCCATAGGAATTCCTCTACACTGAAAACTTTACAGATGATTGAATATCCAAAAGTCCTTGGTTCAGTTAACATCCTCAATTTCTTAATTAAGTACAAATCTTAATCTAACAACATCTAGATTATAAGAGGAATTATTTTAATCACTAGTGGTAACATTTTAATTTCTAAGGCCCAATACTCTTAGCATTGTAAAAGAAAAGATTACTGTTTATAAAACCACATTTTAACAGTTCACAATGTATCCTGAAATGACAGGGAACTCTAACAAAATTTATACTATAGAAATGTAATGATGCCCTAAACATTATTATGTATGTAAAATTTGAACTGCTCATTTCAGTCTAGATAAATACATTTCTAAGCCAAATATGACAGCTTAAAATCATCAAATTTTCATCACATCCTTTAAAAGCACCCAATTCACATATATCAAACTCAGACTAAAATCACATAATGGTCTTCTCAAATTACACAATCTAAGAGAATTTTAGAAATGCAGAAACAATACATTTCAAATGCATCGATTGCATTTCCAGGTTATCACTTATAGGAATTGTTGATCCTGTTACTTCTGGTATTTCTATATTAATATATAAATACATGCATAACATATATTAATACATTAATATCTTTAATACACTTTATTTATTTAGCTGTATATTCTTCAGCACCCACTACCTCTGGCCCAAGTATGAGGAATATTTGCCTGGCCATGAATGAACTTATAAAAGAAAAGCAAAACTTTATTTGCACCCCACCCTCTCCAAGCTTCATCTTATGCATACTGGCAATTAACAAAATGCCTAAAAGGGTTTTGAGGGGAAAGGGGCGCGGGCACTTCTCTTCTAAAAAAAAAAAAAACCTTTTGGACTCTTAAGAAAAATGAGAGGGGGTGGTTCTTAAGAGCACATGGGTTTGCAACTCCCCCACTCATTCTTTCTACCAAGCTAAAACATTTTTCTGTTTCCTCTTCATCCTACTTTCTCAGATAACATGGAGGGGAAAAATCTATCTCAGCTGCCCTAGGTGTATTACACTGGGGCCGGAAGCCTTTCTAAGACCAAAGGAGAAAATTAGACATGCTAATTTCCTATTCCTAACCATTACCATATGGCTTCAAGTCATGATTTTATATAATCTCCATGAAAACAAAATTCAGTGATACCTTATGTGGGCAAAGTTTAATGATTATACAAATCAAAATCTTTCTTATAGTAAATACCCAGAGATTCAATAAAACCTTTTATCACTAACTAATCAGCCCTATTTTCCAATCAAGTTACAAGTTTCTTTTAGCTTCAGCTCCCCACAGTCTTTCAATGTGGAGGGTGGGTGAAGGGTGTGGCCAAGAGCACATGGCAGCTAAGAGCAACAACCCCTCACCTAAATTCCTTTATACAAGTTTCTATCTCTCTCTTTCCCAAATTTTACTTTTAACTTTTAGCCTCTGCATTCCAATGTCAATCTTTCTTCCCTAATGTTGACCCAAACTACCTCAAACATTTCAAGTAAACAAATTACATACTCACCCAGCTTTTCCTTTTCCCAGCTGCTTTCTTTTTCACCTTAAAACTTAAAGGTTAAAATGATCAACAGTTTTAATCAAATCCTAAGCAGACCACTGAACCTCTAAAGTGGTCACCCAATTTTTCATACAGATCCCTTTACTTCTCCTCTACAGTTTAAACACTTGGCTGATGATAGATAGGCTAACTCAATACAAAACACACAGATTTTTTTTTCCTTTAGAATCTAACCAACCCTTAATTCAGAGCCCCCAGCCCTCCCGGCTGGCAGCTTCAGCTCTGAATCCTTATCTAACAATTTTCATACCAAAGGAGCCCATTTCAGTCTCCTAGAGTTAAACATTTTTACCTGAACATAGAACAAAAAAAAAAAACACAGAGAAAACATTAGTCAGACAAATATTTCACGTGAACTATTTTGAATTCGAATTCAGACCCACTTCCAACATTACCAGGGGAAACTCATTTTCCCCACCTGAGTCAAATTAAGAGCTCTTTCTATGGCCGTTCCTTTCTACTTTGGTACAGCACATCAGGGCCGTCCAAATGCTGAGATTTGCAACCAATTTACACGAGAGAGGTTGTCTTTGTCTCTGGGTTAGAAACCCCACAAATTCCAATCCTCTAGCACTCCAAGGCCAGGTGGCTTGGTTTTTGTTTTTGTTTTTTTTCCTAAGACCTTGCAATCTTAGCTCAGTCCCCCAGTGTCTTCTCAGAGTCCTTAAATCTGTCAGTCGACACTCTTGGATCGCAAAGACAGAGGACACTGAGGACCTACCCTGGGTCACACGGCATATGACTGTTTGCGACTGAAAATTTCACAGGCAGTGGATTTCCACTCAGCGCATAGTGCACTCAAATTTCCCCCTTTTTACTTTGCTTCTCCAAGTTCCTCTCCTCCGAGTTTGTGACTCTCCAGTGAGACCAGGCCTGCCCTCAGGCACTCAGCTAGTCAGAGAAGTCTCTGGTGCATGCTGGCTAAGCCCTGAGTCCCGTGCCTGCCCACGTGGAGAGTGCAAATCTCAGTGGAACCTCGAAACTGTATGGGACAGAATTTTTAAATAATGGGAGACATCCTTAGGAGGAACAAGGTAAATTTATTTCACAAACCTTGCAAGATTTGGGCACACCTCCATAAGGGAGGAGGTGAGGTAAAAGGGAACCTGTCCTAATTTATACTCCTAATGATAAAGATTCCCACCCACCTCTATCCCTTCTCACCATTGGCTGGGAGGTGGGCTTACAGTCTAGGCTGGAAAACTACACAGAGGACCAAGGTTGATCCAGTCCATTCAGGTTTTTCCCCATTAGAAGTCAACTGCCTGGGTGGCATCTGAAAGTCTAGGGGAAGGAGATCTGTAGATCTTCCTAGAGCAAAGAACAAATAGCTCACAGGAAATTCACTATCTTCTAACATCTGAGAGAGAGAGAGGGGGGGAAGGGCATGCCTTCCAAAATTACAAGACCAAATCCCAAAACCTCTCCATTAGACATACCCTGTGAAATCTTCAAAATTATCTATCCCATTCAGTACCTAGCACATAGCAGGTGCCTAATAAATATTGACTGATTAACCAATACTTGTCGGTTGTTTGGTATGTAATCTCTCTGTGTAGTTTTGTCTCAGCTAACCTCAGACAGTTTTCATCAATTCTATACATCTATTTTTTTTTTTTATGAATGAGCATCCATATAGTCATTCTGGAAAGGATTTGGAGCTATAAACACAAAAGGTATGGTTCATACCCTTTTACTCAGAAATACTACTACCAGACCTATATTCTGAAGAGAAACAAAACAGAGAAAAGGGTATGTGTGCATGTGTGTGTGGGGGGGGGGGGGTGTACTTTTTTGTGCTGGCAAAGAACTAGCAAATAAAGGGACACTCATCAATTGTTCAATCTCTATACAGATCACAAATATCTTCTACAATATTTTTGACAAATGGTTAAACAGCACTGTATGTACACTTATAGTGAGAGTAAATGAAGTTGACAACCACGACATTTTCAATAGCTCTATCATTGAGATGTTCTTCTTTATGTTGAGTTGAAAATTTTCTCCTTGCAACTTTCAGTTATTAGTTTATTTCTTTAATTATCAAACTTTGTTGTCCCTCTTACCTCAACCCTTACCACTTACTGATGTGGAAGCAAATAAACAAACAAAAAAACCTTTTTAACAATTAAACATTGTCAAGCAAAGCAAATTTGCATACTACAATGGCCAAAATATATGTGTCTCATTCCACATATTTAATCCATCGCCTCTCTGTCAGGAAGTGGGTATCATTCTTCATTATTGTTATTCTGAAAGTATGGTTGATCATTGCATTAAGCAGTATATAGGATGCTGTAGTTGACCAGCAATTTTGAAAGTGGCAGAATCTCATTGCCACCTGCTGAGTCTCCATCTTTTTCTATCAGAAAATAATGAAGATATTTGTGTATCGTCTCTGACATCAAATCTATTTAGATGATGTCCATAGATGTTAGGGGCAAGGGGGTTAGACAAAATGAGCCAGTACCCCTTAACAAGTACACCAATCCAGGATTACTACAGAAGACCTACTAGACCAACCCCTGATTCTATAAACAGACAAACTATAGACCAGAAAGATGGAAAAACTTACCAATGTTCACAAAGCTAGTAAGTGGCTAAACAAAGGGTTTGAACCTTAGTTCTCTGATTCCCAATTCAATATTGCCTTTTTGCATTGTGCCATACTGCTTCTTTTATAAGGTACAGGTGAGGGATTTGCCTGGAGCATGGAGAGTCTATGACTTGTCTAATATCCCATCTTCAAAAAAAGAATTTAGACTCAAGTTTTCTTGACTCTCACCATAGCACTGAATTAATTTTATTTATTAAATTAACATATAATTACCATTCACGTATTATCTACTTTTCATATCTCTTTGTTCAGCTGAACAATCAAACAAGATCAATTAAACTCTTCCTTGACTATGACTGTGAAGAAAACAATAATTTATGGCATAAATGTTATATACTTTGGAAATTTTTGGAGTAATTTACAGTATGTTGGGCTAAAAAGAGCCTTCAAATTAAAGTTAAAAAAAGGCTTGAATTCAAGTTCTGTATCTAAAACTTATTAGTTATAACCTGAAGCAAGTTATTTATCCTGTCAGGGTCTGAGCTTCATCATCAATAAAATTGAAATAATAATCCACAATTTACCTAAAAATTACTGCTTTTTCAATAGGATACTTATGATGGAACTACTTTGTAAATTAAGTGCTAAATGATTTATTATTATCATTATTTTTAGAACTAATATTTCAGTGATTTAATTTGCTTTAGGAATTCATTTCACATTTTGTAGTGGTAATTGGGGTGGGGCTTTTTGCTGTTCTTCTCTTAAGTGCCTTCAATGATTCAGGCCCTTATTTGAATGGGGCAGGTACAATGGGATCTTTTTTTTTTTTTTTTGTCTTGGAATGTTTCTCAGGACTAAGACAATTGGGCGTCATTGATTGGAAACCATGCATGTGGTGGTATTAGGGATTAATTAACTTTCCCCACACCCTAAATAGGACTTTTCACTGTTCTTTGTTTGAGTGCTTCTCAGCACTGAGGTAATTCGAGTGATCTACGGCCTGATGGGTACATAAGATCCAGTGCTGGTGTTTGACTTTTGAGGGTATACTCACTGAAACAATGTGGGTGATAAGGCTCTGTGCAAATCATTGAACTTGCTCCTCTCCTGTCTTTGTAACCCAGACAGATAGATGTTGGTGATTCTCTGGTTACTATGAATTGTGATTTGAACCAGACAGGTCTATTTGTTGATGTTTGTAACTCCTTTGAAGTTTAGGATGATTGTCTTTTTCCCCTGAACTAAGTGGATGATATATGCATGTTTAAATATACTGAGATTGTTAACCCCTTAAAATGCTTTCCTAGAGTGATGGAAAGATTTTATTTTACCACTGGACACTTTGTTTCTACTAAAACTTTCAAATATGCTGGTTTATGAAATCTGAATTTTTTAATAAAAAAAAATCAATCACTTCAGTCATAGCCCATATTATCTGCTACAAGATAGATGATTTCTTATTTGTTGATGGTTGTTTATTTGTTTACTGATTCTAAGTTCAGGAGACAAAACCTTACAAGATGTTTATCAGATCCTCAAGGTTTGTCAAATAACCTGCAGACACGTTCATGCACATAAAAAAGATACTAGGAGAAATGTGTTGAGTTCAATCTCATTGCCACCTGCTGAGTCTCCATCTCTTTCTATCAGAAAATAATGAAGATATTTGTGTATCGTCTCTGACATCAGATCTATTTAGATGATGTCCATAGATGTTAGGGACAAGGAGGTTAGACAAAATGAGCCAGTACCCCTTAACAAGTACACCAATCCAGGATTACTACAGAAGGCTGACACAAGAATTATGAGGTTTTTTGAGCATCAGGAGCTTTATTCATGGAAATTCATCAAGCACTCTAGCTGTCACTATATATTTATCCCACTTTGGCCTCTGGTAAAAAAGTATAGTCTAACCAGCTTGTACGGGGTGTTAAAATAAATATGTTTTGTCAGCTATTTACCTGCTATTTCAACTTTTACATTAGGAAAAAAAATAGATGTACATTGAAATTCATTTTAATTCAAGAAGACTTCCTTAAGTACCAATACAAGGCATTATGCTAGGCACTGGGGATGTAAACACCAATTGAAATACAGTCCTTTCCCTTAAAAAGCTTTCCTGCTGCTAGGACAATATGACATTTGCACTCATAAATAAACAGGATATAATTTGTAAAGGGAGAAAGCACTAAGAAATAGGAAAGTAAGGAAAGTGTTCCCAGAAGAGGATGAATCTGAGTTTCTGGATGGAAGCTAAGAATTTTAAGTGCATTGGTAGGAGGGAGAGCATTTTGAAATAAGGGACAGCTTGTACGAAAATATGAGATCTGGAGAGGGAATGTTGAATTTAGACAACAATTAGATTAATTTAGTGAGAACATAGAATGCATGCAGTGAAATAAAGTTATTCTTTCCACATTGTGGGAGTTAGGAGTGCAATGCCCCCGTGATCTGGAAAATCCACGTAAAATCTTTTTGCCTTCCCTTCATACCGGAGAAGTCAGAATTACTATGGTATTAAAAGATAAAATATGTTGATATTATTCAATGCTATACATATATTTTATGCATTTCTGAGTTTCTAAATGTTTTCGGTGTCATCTGCTGGCCTTCATGTGTTGTCTATGGCTTCTGCAAAACTCCCCCAAAATTCCCATTTGATTTCTTATGCCAACCTGAAATATATTGAAAATATTATGGGGAAAGTTTTGATGTGGAAGGGATAATTGTAATATGAAATTAGTCTGGAAAGAAAAGTTGTAGTCACAAGATGCCAAATGCAGGTATTTATATTTTATCCTTAGCAATCTGGAATGACTGAAAATTCTTGAACACATCCCTAAGAAAAAACTTGTGGCAGTGAACCACAAGAAAGAGTCCATTCAGAGGTCAGCAAGAGGCAGCAGGACTTTCTTTTGACCCACTATTGCTGGTACAGTTTCTCTCATCCACCCCTATTTTTCCCAATGCATCATCTCACTGGGCTTAGCTATTATTTGGATGCCAAACTGGAGACTCTTGTGGAAGCCTAAGTCTGGTTCTCTCTTGCTTGATGTTCTGAGGCAGCTCAAAGATTTTCTCTCCTACTTCTCCAGTCTTCCACCTTGGGCTGCAGTGGCATAGCTTCTGAAGCGAAGAAATTAAACTGGCTAAGGATAAATTCCAACCACTCATCTTGATAGAGTTGGGGTTTTTTAAAAATGCCATTTTGGAGCCGAGCTTGCCTTACAGACCAATGTTGCAATGAGCAGCGTCAGGTTTTGGTTTGTTTTTTTTTTTTTTTTTTAAGGACATTTTCCCAAGTGAACATATTCCCCTACCATTTGTCCTCCAAAGGAACCTTTTTACCAACTTAGCAGCACATAACCCATGTCAACTTGCTAGCTTAATTTAGGTGTATTCAAAATCATTCTTTTTTGTCTGAATATGTATTTAATTTTTATCTTAGCAATTTTTCTGTGCCTATGATGAACAGAAACTTTTAAATCCCGAGGCCCCTTCCAGCTCAGGACCCTTTGCTTATCTGGGTTTAAGGGCAATACTGGTGAACATGTCACTTCCCTTCACAAGAATTTCTGGTGGCTCCCCATTGTTATTATCATTCTATGAGGAAATATATACTCCATTAAAAACAACAACAACAACAACAACCCTTCAAAACCCAGACCTAACCTTTTTTTTTTTCTAAACTTATTATAAATTGTTCCTTGCCATATTTCTCACATCCTCATATAACTGGTCTTTTTATAATACTCATATATGTTGCCTTTGCACCGGAACCGGAAGTGGCTTGAGGAGTTACTGACAAGGGAGCTTAGCACAGAGGCAGCCCAGGGGCAAGGAAGGCAGGACTGCAAAGGACCGAGGGGCCACTGCTACCATGAGTCTCTTAAACAAGTCCAAGAGCAAGATGACCCCAAGGAGCTGCAGAAGTGGGAAGAGGAGGAGTTCAACACTGGGCTCCTGTCGGTGCTCACTAAGTTGGTGAAGAACAACACCCAGGTTCTCATCAACTGCCGCAACAACAAGAAACTTCTGGGCCGGGTGAAGGCCTTTGACAGGCACTGCAACATGGTCTTGGAGAACATGAAGGAGGTGTGGACGGAGGTACCCAAAAGCAGCAAAGGCAAGAAAAAGTCGAAACCAGTGAACAAAGATTGTTACGTTTCCAAGATGTTCCTGAGGGGGGATTCTGTCATCGTGGTCCTCAGGAACCCACTCATTGCTGGCAAGTAGTAGAGCCAGAGCCTCCCTTCTCACCCCAACCTTCAGCTCAGCTCAATTAGGCTGAGGGTTCCACTTGTTTTATCTTTTGTGAATAAAACCTTCCTGTTTTTTTCCAAAAAAAAAAAAATACTCATATATATTACTCCATTTCCCATTTCTAGTTTGTTTAGCTTTTTTTTTTTTTTTTGGCAATGGCAGTCCTCATGCCTGGAATTCACTTTCTCCTTATCTTTGCCTTCTGCAAATCCTAGTCTCAAAGAAATGGGTCAATTATCACCTTCCACACAAGGCCTTTCCTAATCACTCCGATGTTTGGGGATTCCTTTATCAAAAAAGAAAATCATCCTGTGATATTTTAATATAGCTCTCTCTCTCTCTCTCTCTCTCTCTCTCTATATATATATATATATATATATGTATATATATGTATACATATATACACACATACATATATATAATACATATATATGTATGTGTATGTATGTATATATATATACACACACACACACATATACATATATATATGCTATTTCTCCCCCGATAGAATGGAAATTCCTTAAGGTCAGGGACCATTTCTCTTTTTTCTCTTTTGTCTTTGGATTTCCAGCCTCTGGAACTGACTAGGCATTTAATAAATAATGACTCACTGATTGATTGATTGATTGATTGATTGATGGCTGTGCTTTTGGTGTAAAAGGACTAACATGAAGAGGGTATAGGTTAGCAGTAAAGTGCATAATATAGAGAATATTACAATTGTTAATAAGGTTAGATGTGATGAGGACATGAAAAATAGTTTATGTGAATGAAGAAAAGAAGACAGATAAAAATTGTATCCTGGGACAAAATTATCAGCAGGATGTGAAAACTGATCATATTTAAAAAAAGGATGAGAGAGAGTAAAGACTTGAAGAGAACTCTGAGGTTGGGAATATAAGTAGTTAGAAGGATAAATGAGTCCTCCAGAGCAAGAAAGATTTGGAGGACAGGTGAGTTTATAGAGGGAAGATAATGAATTCTTTTTAGTAGATGGAATACTTCATGAATCACTGTGTCAAGCTCGAGTATCTTGTTTATCTATACAGAAACATTGTAGCTGCACCAGGTTACATATTAAAATGTAACATTCCATACAATATATAGAAACACAGAGACTTCAAAATAAGAAGATAGTTGCAAATTTGTACTATAATCTTTTTTAAGAGTCATATACCTCACAGAATCAGATTTTGATATCTCAGAGTTTTAAGCTCTTAAGAGACAACAGTAGTTATCTGGTCCAAACTTTGTGCACATAATGAATTCCATTTTCCATATTCCCAATAAGTGATCATCCAGCATGTACTTTAAAACCTTCAATAATGGTGAGATCATTGAATCACCAATGAAACCCCTTCCATTTTGAGATGGGAAAAATTATTGTTTGTGTTTCATATACTGAAGTGAAATCTATGTATTTTGTAGGCCTTGGCTGTAGTTCTGCCACCTGTATTCAAGGAAGAAAAAAAGAAGTCAAATCTCCTTTGATAATGACTACCTTACAAATATTTGAAAAAGTGGTATCATATTTCCCCAAGTCCTAGTTTTCTAAATTGCTCATATTCACAATTCAAAAGATATAAGAGATCACACTGATGAGGGGATACAAAATAATGGTCAACACTATTAGAAACTTGAAAGTACAACTCTTGCATAAATACTTAGACTTATTTTTGCAATTAAACAAAGTTCATATCAAAGTCAATACACTTCACCATACTACATTGACACACTCCATATTCCATAGACATCAAGTTTCCTTTTCCTTGAACACTGCATTCAAATATCTGCAAACTAACAGCTAGCATCGAGCCAGCTTTTCTCCAGGACTCTATTTGTAATATTCATATATGGGAGCAATCACTAAATTTAACCACTATTCTTCCCCCCTCCCCCATTATTGATGAAAAGACTAACATTAAAATAAATTGTGACTTGACCAAAGTTACACAGAGCATGATTATAAGGCCCAGAGGTCAAGCTATCCTCTCACTTTATATCCAGAGTTTAACCTCCATGTGCCCTGTTCCAGTAAGGCAAAATGGGCTTAGTTTAATGGGTGCCCTTGAGGAGTTTGGCTTTTGTTTACCGTGAAAGTACTTTCACCTGTTAAATGCTAAGCCCCAGGCCCAAAGCCCTATCAGGTGTGAAACCTGTGTGGGCATAGATTGATGACTTAAGAGGGGTCAACTTGGGAACCAATTGGTCTCTGGACTCTGGTGTTTGAGGCCGGGCTTGAGAATGCCAGAGGCTTGGCTGAGAGGAGAGGAGAGAAACTACAGCTGAAAAAACATCTGAAGCCGAGCCACCCCTGTGTGGACCCAGGAGTTCAAGCAAGGACTTGAGGCCAGTGAATATGATTTATGCCATCTTATTTTTCTGTGGCCTCCTGGCTACTCTTATGAGGCAGGCCTACTGGGCCTGGAGGCTTGTGTTCACAATACTGGAATGGGGAGGTTGGTTCACTAATTTGTTGCTCTGGGCCCTTAATAAATTTTTTGATGCCTTCTGCTTAGAGAATTCTATATACCCAATAATATATATATATATATATATATATATATATATACACACATATATATATGTATATATATGATCCTTTTTGAGATCATAAATTCAGCCTTCCTACTACATTTGGCCACTAGGTGGATGGGATCGCTGGGTATACGATCTCTATTTAGAAGCAAAAGAACTTCAGGGGAAGAGATGAATGTCCCAGGGTGGGAGGATCCTTTTTATTCCTCCCTAGCAAAGGAATTGGCTAAAAGTGCTGGACCTGTGAAAACTGGGATCCAAGGCTACAGAGAGGAGATCCTAAGGATTTGGAAAGGTGTTTACAAGAGGTTGGAATGCAGCCAGGGGCATCACTCTCTAGGCAAAGCTGGATAGTGTTATCAGCCTACAGGCTAGTATATGAAAGATTGAGATTGAGAGATGGGGGCACTCCTATCCCACGGTAAGAAGAGGAATCTCAAATAGCAGGAGAACAAACTGCTGCTCAGGAATCCACAGCTGACTCAGATAACTTTTCTATTAATGTGGCTAGGAGCAACAGGAGGCCAAATAAGCAAAGAGGTCATTCCAACTCAGCCCAGGCTGAGCCTGACTGCTTGCTTTGTCCTTGCCATGGTGGCAGGGGAAGGGAGTGGAGAGGAAATCAGACAGATGTTCGTCCCGTGCAAAAGAGGAAGACAGAAACCCAAGGTGACCATTCGGTTACAAGGGAAATTCAGGAAGATTTTTCACAGCAAGAGGTCACGGACATTTTGAGTAGGTTCAGCCAAAGAATAGGAGAACCATTGATATCTTGGATGGTAAGACTCAGTGATCAAGGGGCCAGTGGAATATTAGTAGGTAGGATGGATTGTGTGAGATTCATGGGTATCAGCCACGATCCTCTAGTTAAGCTAGCTTTTAGGGAATATCAGTAAGGAGACGGTGCTGGCAGGACTACTCTGTTGGCATTAGCCACTGAGAGATGCAATAAGAGATATGCTACTGATTCTAAGTGGCCCACAGAGTATAGACCCTGGCATTCACTTAGAGATTGTATCACAAGACTAAAGGAGGAGGTAATGAAGACTGCTGTCATGACAGGAACTGCAGACAAATATTACAAAGATCCCATGGGAATCCCTTATAGGAATTTAATAATTAGGACAGCTCCCCCTGTTTATAAACACCTAATTTTGAATTTGTTACTTGGGGAAGTAGGGAGCCCTCTCACAGTCATGACAGATAAGATTCTACAGCTGCATGACTTAGGAGACTGGGGAAGGGATCTCCTTGACAGAGAAGGGTGGTGAATAGCCAGCGAATTTGGCGCCACAATAGAATAACCAGAAATGAGATGTTCACCGCTTTATTGAGAGCAGGGGTAGGCTTTGATATGATAGATGGCATTCCCACTAATGAATTGTACAAAATGTACCAAGGTAAAGGCCTCGGTAACAAAAACAAGAGGGAAATAAGAACTGCTCCTGCAGACGCTACAGTCATTGAACCTTCATTAGCTTCATAGACTCCAGAAGTATGGCTGATGCTGATAAATGCCACAAGCCACTCAGAGGGAAGGTGATCTTGTGAAAGTTGTATCTGGGGAAAAGCTGGGAGGACAGCCTTAGTCTCTATCTAGGCTGGGATCCTCTTGGTTTAATTTTCCCATTGTGTTCTTTTTGAAAAGAAACATTTCCTACCTGAGTTAGGCTATGGGATCAAATTCTTAAACAATGGGAGTCTCAACCAGAATCGGGGTGATTTTATTTGAAGTATAATAGCCTGTACTTGCTTACTCTTTTGTTCTTTGTCTTGGTCTAACTTGTTAGTTCTGTCTCCTTTAGGCTTAAGCACCCTACACTCTCCAGTGACTGCCTAAGCATGTAGTATTCTTGGAATTCCTGCCAGCTGGCTAAAGAACTGGCCTCTGGAATGGGACTCTTGGGGCAGGGACAGCTCTACATCCAATTTCAGCAGAAAGAAGTTATGGAAAATGAGACCCTTGCCCCTTACCCCAAGATTTTGAGCCCCAATCGTTCAAGTGGGGATGAATGATGATACCGTTCTGTGTATTTATGTTGTATTGTCCTGGCCGTATTGTTTTTGTTGTTATGGAATTATTGAAACCCCTTTCTTATATAATGGATACAAAGATCTAGGGGTGGACATTTGAATTGTTAACAAGTATTTTGGAAATGATTGATTTGAAGAGATTATCTTGCTGGGAACTAGGGGTGGGTCATGTTTGTATATCACTGAATGATATGTTTTAGTTTCCTGCGTAATTGGATCACAATGTATAATGGGTGAATGTATGTTCTAGGATACATAGCTGATTGAATTATCCTAGAACATAAGGGTGGAGTGTGCCAGTAAGGCAAAATGGGCTTAGTTTAATGGGTGTCCTTGAGGAGTTTGGCTTTTGTTTACCGTGAAAGTACTTTCACCTGTTAAATGCTAAGCCCCAGGCCCAAAGCTCTAACAGGTGCAAAACCTGTATGGGCATAGATTGATGACTTAAGAGGGGCCAACTCAGGAACCAATTGCTCTCTAGACTCTGGTCTCTGGTCGTTGAAGGAGGCTTGGCTGCGAGGAGAGGGGAGAAACTACAGCTGAAAAAAAATCCGAAGCAGAGGGGGCGGAGCCAAGATGGCCGCATGAAAACAGCGTCTTGCGGGAGCTCTCTCACAAGATCTGTTGGATTCCTATAAAAAAAGTGAATCTGAGCAGATTGGAGAGAGTTAGAAATTGCAAGCAGTCTGAGTGGGGCAAATTTCCCAGCTGGGAGAATCTGAAAGGCTAAAGGAATGAATCTGTAGGCTAGGAGAGCGCTTGGCTTGCAGAGCTGCCCCAGATGGGAACAAAGCAGAAGCGGCTGGCCGGAAAACCCATGTTGGAGACAGGCTGGGAGAAAGCCAGGTGCCTGAAACCAAAGCACATCCCCAGGTCTCCCAACACAGGACGGCACTCTGTGGAAGAGACTAGAGGCAGAGCAACGCCACCAACGGTGAGATACCAGCTCCTGAGACTTGCAGACCAAAGGTTTCAAACGCTTCTTGAGCTTTTAGGAGACATAATGGCCAGGTAAATGGCTCTAATCCCTCCCCTCCCCACCCAGAGAATTCCTGGAGGGGGAGGGGGGGAAGAACACTGGAATAGAGGAGGCAGAAGTGGGGCTTCAGTGGCCGAGTAGTTGGAGTACCTGAGTTCCAGAGAGGCAGAGCCAGCAGGGCTCGACACCAGGAGCCCAGACATACTCTTGCTCCCCTAGGGGAAGTGCCAGACACTCAGCTCGAACAGCAAAGTGCTGAGATCATTGCAGAAGAGCAACAGTGCTGGAAAACAACCCAAGGGGAAAAGATTTCAGGCAGCCAGACCCTCTCCCCCACACCTCAGGAAACTGAAGGCTATAATTCACCAAGCCAACAAAGAGACTCACACTCCCCAGAATAAGAAAGCTGGGACAGTGAGCCCTGAGCC
>CM053623.1:272032657-272066319 GCA_028646595.1 Phalanger gymnotis
GCTGTCCTGGGGTGTGGCCCTGCTTCCCTCTGCCACTTTGTGGGTTCTGCAGCTCTAGAGTTGGTTCCGAGCCATTTTTTTATAGGTTTTTGGAGGGATTTGGTGGGGAGCTCACGCCAGTTACTGCTTTATGGTCGCCATCTTGGCTCCGCCCCTCTTCCTATTTCTTACAAAACCAATAAGGAAGATATTAATAACAGATGCAATATGACTTCTAGATCAGCTAAACATTCCAGATTTCTATTAATAAATAAATATATGACAAAGGAGAATTAATAAACAACTGATCAGTCAGAGGACTCTGTAGATGTATATCATGAATACCTGCAACCATAGTAAGATTTTCATGAATGGCTTAAAAGATAATTTAGAATTTTGAAAGCTGAATTTATGTCATAAACAACAATAATAACTTGAAAAACATGACATGGGAAAAAAAGTGAACAAAGTAAAACAAAACTTAAATCCACAGTGGCAAACTTCATCAAAGAAACAAAAGAGAGGGCAACTGAGTGAAATGCAAATACAAGGAAGTAAATGAAAATATGGAATGAGAGAAGCAGAAAGCGACAAAGTTAAATGAAAACACAATCTCCAAAAAGGCGAAATATATTGATCTCAAAGACAGGATATGTAAAGGCAAATCAAGGATTACAGGTTTCCCAGAAAAGTATGATGAGTAGAAAAACCCTAGGCAGTATAATTTAGGAAATAATATAAAACTTGGACAAAGAAAACAATATGCCAATTGAAAGACTGCGCAAATTGCCTCAGAAAACAATCCTATGCTACAAACTCCAAGACACAGAGTGGTTTAATTGGACAGTTCCAAAGGCCATCAACAAATTCCACAAGTGACAAGGAGAAAGATCTTCAAATATGAAGAAAAAGGTATGTCATATAACACAGACTGCTCTGTAAACACCAGAATCCACAGATCCACAGGAAGGTTGAAATAAAGTGGTCAAAAGGTTAAGGGAACTCAAGATGAAACCCAACATGGCATACCCTGCGAATCTAAGTGTAACCGTTAAGAAAAAAAACAAACAAACAAACAACATAGATGTTCAATTTTAAAGAGATCTTCAGACAGTCTTACAAATAAAAAAAGAGAGACCTGAATAAACTATTCACTTCTCAAATATTTTGGATAGCAGAAATACAATAACACAAAATACAACAACCAAAGAGAACAACAATGAAAGAAAAATAAACTAAATTAAGAGATTTATGTTTAAAAGTACATAAGGAAACTAAGGGAAAAGCAGACATCAAATAGAAGGAATAATGATAGAAAAACAAGTCATAAACATCATTGACTAAGCCTCACTAAATCTCACCAACAGGATTTGTTTATTTTTTTTTTTGGAGGACTGAATTGTAGGATGGGAAAACCCATAATAGGGATAAAGGGAGAGAATTGAGTAATATATGATGTATCTTAATCAAGAAAAATGGTTATCAACAAAGGAAAAACAAGTCCTGTTACATTCTTAGGAAGAATAGGAGTTAAATAGAGAATGAGCGAAGAAGAAAAGGGAACAACTAATGGGAGAGGGGGGAAAGAGAAATGTAATTTTAGTGGTGGAAAAGGATCCCACTGAAGAACACTTCCATGGGGGAAGAGAAATATTCTATGAATGGAGATGGGGACCTTATAAGGAATGTAATTTGTAGGTGTTTGTTGCTTAGAAAGACTGTCCTGTCTCAGAAGAAGGTGAATCAGAGATCCTGGGAAGAACTGTCATTCAGAAGAGTCAGAGAGAATAGGAAAAAAGGAAGAAATTTCATGGCAATTAGGGGAAACAATGATCATGGGTGGCCAAAGGGTAGTAATGAAATGTAGATTCAAGGACAAAGGAAAACTTCTACCATTGAGGAACAATTCTATAACAAAAAATACAGACAATAATGAAATTAAATAATGAGTGGGTCTAAGAAGAAATCAAAGATATGATGAATAAATAAATACATAAAAGAAAGTTATAGTGATGGAAAAAGCATGCTGAAATTTCTGGGATTCAGCTATAACAATCATAAATGTGCATTGAGTGAGTGAGTGAGAGAGAGAGAGAGAGAGAGAGAGAGAGAGAGAGAGAGGATTCCTTAAGTGAATAATCATTTTAAAATATTAGGAAGCCAATAAGTAAACAAATCAAAAATGAACATGAGAATATATTTTAAAATAGAGGAGAAATAGCAGGAAGCAAAACCATTTATAAAATTATGAATAAAATAAAAGTTATTTCTTTGAAAATATTAATAAAATTGATAAAACTTTAGCCAATGTAATTTTAAAAAAGAGATCAGAAAATCAAGTCAACTGAATAACAAATGGACTTGAGATCAACACAAATCATGTTAAAAATAATAAGTTATATGCTAACAATATAGCTATATGCTAACAATTCTGAGAACATAAAATAAAGAAATAGCTTCAAAAATTGAAAATACCCTAAAAGAAGACAAAATACAAAACTTAATCCAATCTCAATAAAAGATTTCATGTACATATATATAGTATATATAAATAAAGTAAAGGAAGTGCTAGAGAAAGGTAGTCTTAGTTCTCACAGATTCACAGAACTCTATTCAACTTTAGAGAATACTTTATATCAATACTTTAAGCATTATTCTCAAACATTTATAAAGCAACTAATTGTATTCCTTTTATGAGAACAATGTAGTCCTAATTCCTAAACCAGGGAAAAATAAAGCATCAAAAGAGAACAATAGAACAACATTATTAATGACTGCAGGTCCAAAAAAATTAAAATGAATTGTTTGAAACAAATGTCACTGATTCAACCAAGAAATAATTCATCTTTGCCAATTTGGATTTATAACAGGGGTGCATGGATGGTTCAATTTTGAGAAAATTATAAAATTATTATTCATAGTAAAGAAAAAAGTAAAAACACAATTATCTTAATAGATACAGGGAAAGCCTTTGACAAAGAACACTCATTCATGCTAAAAGCTTTACATCTTCTAGGCATATTGGGACCTTTTTTGAAATCACAAAAGTATCTCTCTAAAATCAAAAATGTGTATCATATTCGATAGATATGTACTCTAAATAAATACATGAATAAAGGAAGGATGCCAATTCTCTGTACTTTTGTTGGATATAGTTCTGGAACTACTAGCAATAGCAATAAGACAAGAGAAAGAAATTTAAGGCATAAGAGGACAAAAAACCAAATCTGTTCCTTTTTATTGAGGACAGAGCTTGCTTCAAAAATTCTACAAAATCTGCAGATATTAATTGAGATATTAGTTTTAGGAAAGTGACAAGTTAAAAAACACACTCATAAATTAATAACATTTGTGCATAATGATAATACAATGTGAGAGGCTACAATTGAAATGGAAATCATATTCCAAACAATTCTGAAATGTACACAATAATCAGGGGTCAAAGTGCTCCAATAACAATGAAATAGCAGGATGTATATTCAGCACTCATGGTCATGGCCAGGACAGGCCAACGTATTTTTTTTAAATGACAATACTCCCCATTTTAATTTAAAGTTTCAATGCTATATCATTCAAGTTATAAAGGAATATTTTAGAAAATTCAAAACAAAATTTGTTTGGAAAAATAGATTCAGAATGTGAAGAGATATAATGAAAAGATGTAGGAACAAAGGAAGAATGGCATTTCTAGACCTCAAAATATATTATAACTCTGCATTCATCAAAAGCATCAGTGAATAGTTTAAAAATGGGGAAATAAATCAATGTAAGATACAAGATAAGAGAGAACCTGAAAAAATGGAACTCAATATTTCAGTGTTCAATAAAATGTAAAACATAAATTACCTAGGAAAGGATTCTCTATTTGACAACAACAATAACAATGTATAAGAAGCACTGCTGAGAAAACTGGAAAACAGTCTGGTAAATCCTTTTTACATCTGTCCCCATTTCTTTAACATGGTTGTATCCTAGGTCATGATCTGATCATCTCTCACCTCACCTATTACAATAACTTCCTATTTGGATTGGGAGATTTCAGGTCCTTTTTTTCTTCAATTCACTTTCTGTATAATTGTCAAAATAATCTTCCTAAAACGCAAGCCTAGACACGTGGTTCCAATTCTCTACCATCTCAATGGCCCCTAGGAATTCCTCAGCTTGGTATTTAAAACCCTCCACAATCTTGCTCCAGTCTACTCTTCTTAGAACCACTTCACATTATACATCTTTATTCATTCAGAGGTACTGCTATGATATCTAGAAAAATGACCTTGGAGTCAGAAAAAAACCTTGACTAAAGTACCATTTCTATCATATACTACTTGTCTGACCATAGGTAAGTCACTGTGCCTCTCAGTAACCTAGGTAACTCTAGATTTCAGAGAAAGTGCTGATGTTTTCTGTTCCATAAGTAGGGAGTTTTATGCTAATGAAATCATTATGTATCAAGGATTCTTAATGTACAGTCCACAAATATCACAAGGAGTCCATAGAGCGATTTCAGGGTGTCTATAACATGGAATATGCCACTATTTAACTAATCTTTTACTGAAATTTTGCATTTCCTTCAATCATAAATATAGACAATCTTATGGAGGTATCTATAGGCTTAATCAGATTGCTAAAAAGGGGTGATGTTGTAAAAAGCTTTTAGAACATTGTAGCCAAGCTACATTTCCTTTTTTCTCCTGAACTAAACATTCTTTCCTCCCTCTTTGTTTTTGCATAAGCTCTGCTGGACACCTAAAATGCACCCTCTTCTCACCTTTACCTTTTAAAATCACAAGTTTCCCTAAAGGGTTAACTCATCTGCCAACTTCCCTGGATGCCTCTCCTGATTCTATTAATTATTATTACTCTCTCTTCAAGTTATATTATATTAGCTTGTTTTCAAATTTACATCCTCCAGTAAAAATGAAAGTTTCAAAAAAGTAGGGATGAATTCTATCTGTCTGTCTGCCTGCCTGTCATGTCTGTCTGTCTGTCTTTCTTGTTGTTCAGTTGTTCTTAGTTCTTTCTGACTTATCATGAATGCATTTGAAGTTTTCTAGACAAAGATACTGGAGTGGTTTGTCACTCTCTTTTCCACCTCAACTACTAAGTACTTTCAAGACTGAGAAAGTAACAATTACTGCAAAGGTTTGGCAAAGTAGTCCTATAAAAAGTTGTACCTGAGCTACGCTTTGAAGGAAACCAGTAACTCTTCAAGGAAAAAGTGAGGAAGGAGAATATTCCAGACATGTAAATACTGTTTGTTTACAGGCACTGAAATGGGAGATGAAATGGTATATATAGAAAACTTGTATTATGTCAGCTTAATTGCTATAAACACTGAGTGAAAAAGAATCATGTGAAATTAAAATTGGAAATGTAGATGGCTTTAAATGCTAGGCTGAATTTGTATAGTTTCCTAGATGCAATAGAGAGCCATGGAAGATTTTTTGAGGTAGGGGTAGTTTCATGGTAAGAACTCTGATTTATGTATATCAACTTGGCAATTCTGAAGGATGATTGGAGAGAAAGAAAAGTTAAATCAGGGAGAAGGATATAACAATAGTCTAGTTACATCCTATTTTGGAGGTCCTAGTCTAGGACAGAAATGGTTTAAGTGAAAAGGAAGGGCGTAAATATGAGAGCTATCAGTGCAGTATTATCAACAAGCTTTGGCAACTGATTGGATATATCGGTTGATATAAAGGGAAAATGTAATTATAATTGCCTCCCAGCTTGTGAATTTCCACAACTCAAAGAATTGCGGTGCCATCAAAAGAAATGCAAGTATTTGGAAGAAAGGTCGGTAAGGTTTACATTTGTGTATATGTGTGTATGAAGATAACAGAATCTATTTCAGAAATATTGGGTTTGAGATGCCTAAGTGGCATTCAGATAAAGTTATTCATCAGGCAGTTGGCAATAAGTACTGGGAAGAATTATTTTTCTGGGCTAATGATGCAAAGGTCTGGTTAGAATTGAATGAATAGGTGTAGAATATTTAGTGAATAGAATCTTGCTAAAAACTTGTCTTGCAGAAATCAAAAAAAAATCTCCAAAACATCCCTTTTCTTCCAGTCTAATAATTTTGTTGAAAAATAAAATGGATAAGGTTAATCATATAACTTATTGGCCTCTAATTATTCCTGCTATAAGGTCTTTCCCAGTTATAAATCTATGGCCTTCTGATACAAAGCTTGTAGAATTGGTCGATTTTCACCATTTAAAACTGCAGGCTTGTTTTCAGTCTTTGGAAAAGAAAAGTTTTTTTTTTTTTGTATACTGCCGAATGTCTGAAACATCACCAATAATAATTAAGTGGCCAAAAGTCCTTCTTTCACCAGCATGCACTGAATTTCCTAGAATTTCAACAAAAATTGCATCTACATTGAGAGTGCTCTTTGGTAGTAGATCAATGAACTGTGTATGTGACTAAAAATTTTTTGAAATACCTACTAAAGACAAAATTGAAATTGTAAAAATAAAAAGAGATGAATAAAACTGAAAGTAAAAGATCATTGAATTAATAAATAAAATTAGAAGCTGGTTTTATTAAAAAAAGAGATAAGCTGTTGTTTAATTGTATTAAAAAAGAAAGAAAACTAATTTATATTTATCAACAATGGAAAGGGCAGATGCATCAACAATTAAGATGAAATTAACACAATTACTATGCATTATTTTGCCTTATTATATGCCAGCAAAAATTACAATTGAAGTAAAATGGATAAATACCTACAAAACTATAAACTGCCCAGATTCAGAGAACAGGAAATGGGACACTTAAATAACCCTATCTTAGAAAAAGTAATTGAACATGCAATCAGTGAGCTCCTTAGGAAAATATTCCCCAGGAAGATATGGATTCAAAAATTAATTTTCCAAACATTTAAGGAAATATATAAATTATTTGAAAAAATATGTTAAAATGAGTCCTGACAAATTCATTTTGTTACACATATGTGATTTTGATACCTAAACCAAGGAGAAAAACCAAAAATAGAGAAAGAACACTGTTAAGCAATTTTCTTAAGGGAAATTGTTTCAAAATTTTTAAATAAGTGGTTATATAAGGAGGTTAATATATAATATATTATATATATAATAATATAATATATTATGTATATAATATAATATAATATAATATAATATAATATAATATAATATAATATAATATAATATAATATAATATAATATAATATAATATAATATAATATAATATAATATAATATAATATAATATAATATAATATATGTATATATATATAATAGAATACGGAGGTTAAACCACTGTATCACAAAGATCATACATTATGACCAGGTAGGATTTATACAGGGGACGCATAGTTGGTTTACTATTGTGAAAATTATCAGCACAATTGATGATATTAATAACAAAACCCATAAAAACTATATGATTATTTCAATAGAGTCAGATAAAAGCCTCTACCAAAATGCATCACTTATTCCTATTGAAATCACTAAAAACCTTCAGAATTAAAAGTCTTAAAAAAAACTATTGCTGTTATTATTGCTTAGTTATTTTAGACTTATTATAACCCCATTCTGGGTTTTTTTTGGAAAGAAAATGGAGTAAAGACACAGGTCTGGGTTGAGGTCCCCTAAACATCCTGTGAAAGTGTTCTGTGTACTTTCTCACACAATAACTTCTTCAGCCCTGCTGAAATCTATACACATGTATGTGTAGCATGCATGCATGCATGTATACATATATGTTTATGTACATATGTTACATATACACATATTTTATGTGTATGTATGTGTATACATGTGTTTATATGTGAGTGTGTGTCTTAAGAGAAAATGGGTGTGAATCCAAATTGTGATGGTCAAATGAGTAGTTTGGGTTAGAAAGCATCAGGTGGGTTTGCTTTTGATATAAGGCACTCCAGGATGGTGTTCTACACTCAGAACAGTCTATGAACAGCTCCTTCCTTACTCTGATGAATGTTAAAATGTATAAGTATCCCGAGAAGTAATTTATTTTTAAAATGAGTTCTTTCTTTCCAGCCTTTGATGGTGTTTGTTTACAATTGTAATAACCTAATTATTTAATTTGCTTCACACACTTAAAAGTTTAAATTAAACCTGAAAATTTCAGGAAGAGGGAGGAAGTGGAATATAAATCAACATGTTGAGTCAAGAACTATGTTCCCTTAAAAAAACCAAAAAAACAACAACAAAAAAACTATCATTCAGTATGATGCTTCTTCCTGGCCAATTTATAATCATATTTCTTAATTCTAAACTGAACAGCATCAACTATATATATACATATATATATGCATACACACATATATACATACATATGCATGTATATATACATTTACATGTGTATTTTATGTATGTATCTATATATGTATGTACATATGCATATATACACAAACATGTATAATTGAAAATCAAAGAATCTTATGGAAAACTGCAAATCTTTAATATATATAGCTTACTTTCCTTTTAAATATCTACTACTACTATTTCTACTACTACTACTACTGCTACTACTACTACTACTGTGACTAATGTTATTAGTGCTACTGCTACTGCTACTACTACTACTACTATTACTACTACTACTACTATTACTTCTACTGCTACAACTACTACTATTACTACCACCTCTGCCACAACCACAATCACTACTACTATTAAATGGCATAATTTATTCTGTTGTTTTACACAGTTTAGTTGTTATTCCGTCTTGTCCTACTCTCAGTGAACCAATTTGAGGTTTTCTTGGCAAAGATACTGTAGTAGTGTGCCATTTCCTTCTCCAGCTCATTTTATAGATGAGGAACTGAGGGAAACAGGGTTAAGTGACTTGCCCAGAGTCACACAGCTAGTAAGTGTCTGAGGCCAGATTTGAATCCATGAAGAGGAATCTCCCTAACTTTAGGCACTATACTCTACACTGCGCCACCTAAAATATACTATGAAATAGGTGCCTTCAGGATAGGTGAGGGCCTTGAAATCATGTCTACAAAGACTTTGAACTGAACTATATTCTGAAATTCCCAAGAAAAACTGGAGGCTGAGAAATGAGATAAGGAGATATGATTTGTTGTTGTTGTTCAGTCATTTTCCAGTTATTTCTTACTCTTTGTGAGCCCGTTTGGTGTTTTCTGGGCAAAGGTATGGTAATCATAGATGAGAAAACTAAGTCAAACAGTGTGAAATGATTTTCCCATGGTCACACAGCTAAATAAGTGTCTTAGCCCAGATTTGAACTCATGAAGGGGAATCTTCCAGACACCAGGCCCAACAGTATCTACTGTGCTGTCCAGGTGCCACCTAATGATTTACTAATGCTTTATAAAGCATTAAAATGCTTCATAAACATTATCTCATTTTATAGACATGACCACCTTGGGGAAATGTGCTATTAATATCCTCATTTCACAGATGTAAAAAACTGAGACTGAGGGAGGTTAAGTGATTTGATCATAAAAGTGCCTAAAATCAGATGTGAAGTCAAATCTTCCTAAATCTAGATCCAGTAATTTACTCACTGTACCACCTAGCTGTCTCTAAATTCAACCTGTAACCTCGGTTGTTATCTTGCTTTTCTGCAATTTAGTCTCACATTCCTTTTGTTCACATTTAATTTCTTGGCAGGGAGAGAAGACTCCATAAGTCCCATCACACTTCACCATCACCATTAAGGAAGAAAAGAGAAATTGGAACTAATGTAAATAGCTAATCAAAACAAATTCCCACTTAGAGCATGTTAAAAATATAAATATTATTCTACATCTTGAATTTATCACCTCTCCTTTGTGAGGAGGCTGTAATATGCTTCTGGAATAAGATTTGGTCACTACATTGATCAGTGTTCTTTAGTCTCTTAAAGTAAATTTTCCATGCATTGTTAACGTATTAATTGTTCTGGTTCTTTATATCATATAAGCCACCTCAGGCTCCATTGAAACTGTACATTGTCATTTACCAGGGTGCAAATTTATTCCATTACATTAATACAGTGTGATTTGTTTAGCATTCATGAATCTTTGGGCACTCTGTTTTCAGTTACGGTATTTTCTTAAAAAGAAAATTTGTAAGGTATACATTTTTCTGGATGGTCTATGTTCACCATAAAATTAACCCCTTCTCTACCTTTGAAAAGCAAAGACCAGTGTGAAGTAAGTGTGTTTTGTTGACCAGTGCTGACTGTCTAGCAAGTCATGCCCACCTAGTAATCACAGTGATTGACCTTGAACTAGAAAATACTCTCAACCCAAATATTGTTTTAAGTAAAGCAGTATAAAAGTGTGAAGTTAGGTGCCAGGGTCTATTGCTTTAACTAAGAGACTTTGCAAATGAGATGCATTCACCTAAAACACAGTCAACATCAAGAAAGTTCTTGTCTACCTGACATTTTTTTTCCTCCTGAGATAAATATCATGAGGCAAACACATCACTAAAGCCTTCCTTCTGAGTGACTGCTTATGTCAAATATCCCCCTTATTTACCTTCCCCTTCATCATTTTCAGGCATTGCCTAGGTTGTTATTCTTTGGCCCTAATCTTCCACAAATATTATATCATGTTACTAGTGGCCTACAAGAATGACCCCATATTGACACTGTTACCCTTAGATTCATCACTGTAAGTTCCAAAGTGGCAGAATCTTTAGCATCCTGAATCTTAGTCAGGTATCTTCAAGAAACAATGGAGCAGATGTCCTTGGCATCCTCTCTCGTCATTACCACAAATGATCAGTAGAGTACCAGGACCTAATATCTCAGGACAGCCATTTTCTCATCAGCAAAATAAGAGAATTACACTTGATCTATGAAATACCTTTCAGCCTTAGATTTATGATCTTATGATTCTATTATATTCCTAGATACCTCAATCATGAATAGGGCAGTTTTATAGAGCAAATAGCTTAATAGAGCTAATGACTTTTTGCATATGTTACTGTGATCACTGGACATATCACCTAACAATTGTCTCAAGGACCATAATATAAACAACCCACCATAACTTAAAGTACATGAGAATTACCCCATCTTTTCTAAACCCTCTAAAGCAGATCACTTCAGTGTGTCCAAGGTGCTCACTGTTAAGGGCATCACCTCAGTGAGTTCACAGAATCCCCTTGTGATAAAAATTAGTCATGCTTCCAAATTTTTCTTGGATCCTCTGTATCACCTCACAGAAGATTGCAACGTGGGCAAAGAACAGGGGGAAAGGAAATTAATACGGAGAGAACAAAGCTCAATTTAGGAAACCTAGTAGGAAAAAAAGTTAAAAAGAGGACTAGATGATAAATAAATATCTACAAGCTAAAAAATGCAGATGAAGGAAAAGGATTACACAGTCTGAAGAAAAGTAGAAGTTGCCTGAAGCAAAGAAAGAAAAACAAATAAATCTGGACAGGAGGAAAAAGCTTTGTGGAATGCTGAACTTCAAAAAGAGGGATACTGGGCTACAGAAGAAGTATTTAGAAAAGATATTGGCAAGTGGAGTGTCTTAAAAAGTATAGGCTAAAGAGGGAAACATAAAAACCTATGAAATCTATTTTCTGTCTCCCTCTTTGCATTTCCTAATTCAGAAGGCTGCTGCAAGGACAGAGCTTTGTGAACTTTCAAGCCTTCTATAAATATGCTATTATTTTTAATGTTTTTATAATTCTTTCTTATGTGCATATTTTGGACCTATGACTGTGATTCATTTTACAGAGGCTTATTAGTCAAAAGAAATCTAATCAGGAAAGACTATTATTATTGTTGGGGGGGGCCAGCAAAGAGGAGAAATAAATAAAGCTAGCTGTCAGAAGCCAACTTTGGATTTTAAAGAAAATATTAAAGTCAACAACCATTGAATGAGCTATCCTATTCTTAAACCATTTCTTTCTTTCTTACATAGAAATAAGAAAAGGAAATTACTGATCCTTATGGTTTACATAAAAAAATGAAACAATTCCTTCCATTTAATGAGGTGCTTCCTTTGGTGCCAAATGATAAATGTACTCTGGGAAAGGGTTCTTAATCTGGGGCCTGTGAGCAAGTTTCAGGGGTTCTTGGAATTGGATGGGGAAATTGCACCTTTATTTTCACTAACTTCTTACTGAAATTGAGCATTTCCCTCAATTATTATTCAATGTTTTTTTTTCTGAGAAGGTCCACAAGCTTTACCAATTTCAAAGTGCCAAAAGGGTCTATAAAACACAAAAAGGTCAAGAATCCCTCCTTTGCCCTCCTTTCGGCCTTCTTCTTTGTTCAGGAAGGGATTGACGATAGAATGAGCCTCACTGCTTACTGAGGGTAGAACAGGTTGTGTCTACTTAGAATGACTTTCTGGGGGACATCAGTAGCCAGAGCATATGACTCAGAGCTGAAACAACTGGAAGGTAATATACTAGCTACATAAAGCTTCACTATTAAACTGAGTCATAGAGGCTTGGGGTAGAATGATGGCAGACTTTGAGAACAGTGGAGGGGTGCACTAATACCTCCTATTGAGGTACTGTCCTTTTCATGCAATTTAATGTAGAAGGTAGATCAGATGGAAGACAGCATTTCTACTCTGTAAATTGTCATTTGAAATGGTGGAATATCCACTCATTTATTCAATAGCCATTTATATACTTTCTATTGAGAGCAGAGGAATGTAATAGGTAGTGGGGGAATATTACAGAATTTAGCTAAATTATGGTCCCTACATTAGTAGACTTTATAGTCTATAAGGAGGATAAAACAAAATGCAATTCATGATAATTTATGATGTTACATGACAAACTGGTTAAAGATTCCAGTTTAAATGATCTTTGGAAAGACTGAGATAATCTCTCCCATAGTTCTTGGCCAGAGGGTTGTTCAGAGGATCAAATGAGGTAATGTATGTATGCTTATCCAAATTCAAAGTATTATATCAAAGCTGATGATGATGATGATGATGATGATGATGATGATGACAGTTATTACTGAAACTGGGAACCACAATTTCCTCATCTCTAAAATGATGATATCTGCCTCTCCACACCATTGTGAGGATAAAACTAGATTTGTCAAGTGTTTTGCAAACCTTAAAGCCCTATATAAATGTTGCAGCCATCATCATCATCATCCAAGCCTTCCTGCGGTACACAATATTTGAGTTAGTCTTTAAAAAGATATATAGATATTTTATTTTATTTTATAACATACTCATAAATGATAGGATGTTTCTTAAGATGATAATATTTTTCAATATTCCCTATTACTGTTAAAGGCACTACCATCCCTCTGAACATTCAGATTCACAACTTCAGAATCATCCTCAACTCTTCCCTCTTCCCTCACATCCAATCAGTTGTCAAATCTTGTTGCTTCTACTTTAGTAACATATCTCTTATTTGTTCCTTTCTTTCTTTATCCATGGCTACCCTTATGTTGAACACCCTTACCATCTATCACTTGGCCTATTGAACTCCTGGCATGCCATTCTCTGTAATTTACTCTCCACACAGCAGCCAAAATACCTGTCCAACCCTCTCAGTCTGGCCATTTCACTCCTTGCCTCAAGAAATTCTAGGGTGCTTCCATTGCCTCTAGGTAGGATAAAATGCAGTCTCCTAGGATTGTATTTAAATCTCTTAACAAATTGACTCTCTGTTATCTAGAGCTCCTTGTGCTCAGTTACCTTCACAAGATTGCTTGATATTACTGTTTTTATATACACTCTATGATTCAATCAATTCATCTACTTTCTGTTATCCAAAGTCAATATTTCATCCCCACTGAATGATATGTCCTTCTGCATAGAATATCCCATTCCTGGAATACAATCCTCCCTTAAGTCTGTCTCTTAAAATTCTTAGTTTCATTTAAGACTCAACTCATGAGCCACCCCATATGAAGTATTTCTGAATCACACTAATTATTAGCTTACTTTCTCAGTGTTATGTACTTACCTTTTCAAAATAATGAGTTATTTTCATACACTAAAAAAAAAGTTTGTTGAATTGAATCAAGTAAATTATAGTTGAGCTGAAAAACCTTAATCATAGCTGAGCTTCAGAGTTTTAGTTGATTTCAAGCTCAGTTTGAATCAATAGTGTGATATAACTGCTAAAATATATGCTACATTGGTGCATATGTACATATATACAAGTATGCACATGTATATATGTTTATGAATGAATATATTATATCATATATCATATAAATAAAAATGCATGTGTATGTGTATTCCAGAAATATATCATTGGATTTCTTAAGAGGGATATTAATAAGGGGAAAATGGTGGCAGATAGTGATTGAAACTTATTCTCATTGGAATTGGCTCAAAGACGTAATGATAAATACATTCAACTGGGTATAAAAATTTATCTTACTCTGTAGGGAAGTAAGAGTTGAAGGAGATGAAAGAAAAGAGATGGAGGTAATTAAAAGAATGGGTACATTAAGAGAGATCAGAAGGAAAACAGACTTTTGAGGAGAGACAAGGCAAAAAGACAGGAAGAGAAAGATAAGCAGAAAAAATGGGGTGCAGGTAAATGCACAATTAGTAATCATAACTGTAAATGTGAAAGGGATGAACTGATCCAAAAAATGGAAAGAAATAGCAAAATGGATTAATAATGAGACTCCAGCAATATGTATTTTACAAGAAACATACTTGAAACAGAGACGCACAATGAGTAAAAATAAATAGCAGGAGCAGAATCTATTATGAGGTTAAAGAAAAAAAAAAGATTTGTCAAAGGAAAAGAAAAATGAGAATCAATTAAAAGAGATAGTCAGGGAAACTATATATTGCTGAAAGGTACCATAGAACATGAAGTAATGACAACATTAAACATTTATTCATCAAATAGCACAGTATCCAAATTCTTAAAAGAAAATTTAAATGAGTTAAAGGAAGAAATAGAAAGTAAAACTATTCAAGTGAGATACCTCCAATTTTCCCACTTAGAACTAGTGAAGTATTTCCCAAAATTAAACAAGAAAGAGGTTAAAGAAATGAATGGGATTTTAGAAAAGTTAGATATGATAGACCATTGGAAAAAAATCAATGGGAAAATAAAGGATTATACCTTTTTCTCAGCTATATAAGATACCTTCAAAGGCACACAAACACATACACAAGTGCGGGTGCACGCACACACACACACACACACACACACACACACACACACATAGTGTTGGTAAGCAAAATGGGCTCTTAGCACTTAGTAATTCAGTGTATTTCTTTGAGCTTTACAAAGGGCTAAGCCCCAGTCCCAAACCTCTATTAGGTGTGGAATCTATGTGGGTGTGGATTGGTGACTGGGGTGGGGCCCAAGGTGGGGCTGGCTAAGGGGAGGTACTAACTCCAGAGCCATGCCAGTCTTGAGTCTTACTAAGTGCCAAGCCCCAGGCCTAACCCCTATTAGGTGTTAACCTAACCTATGTGGATGTGAACCTCCCAGGGTCCTAAGGGGAGGGGCTAACTCAAGAGCCAATCATAGCAGCCTAAGTTCTGGTCATTCAGATGACGTTTGATGACGGCTTAAGCCATGTAAGAAGAGAGGATAGAGCCATTTGTGGAGGGGCTCTCACTCAAGATGGTGTTGATGTGGAGACTCTGGGCAGCTGTAGCTAAGGGCCCTCCAGCTTGTAGCCTGGATGCTGAGACTTTGTTGAACTCTGGTAACTATGTATTGGGATTTGAATCAGACAAGGTCTGTCTGTTGATGTTTGTACTTTCTTTGTATTTTGTTCTGAAGTCCAGGGTGCTGGCTTTTCCCCCTGAACTAAGTGAACGATATTTGTATGCTGAATTAAAAGTAAGCTTGTCAACCCCTTCACATAGCTTTCCTTAGTTAAGCAGATCAAAAGAACCTGTGCTTCTGCAGCATGCTGGTAGCATTCTTGTTATTGGGCTTTTATCCCCACAACAGCTGCTAGCCGGATTGTTGAAACACACACACACGCACACAAAATAACTATGTATTAGGATATAAAAACCTCACAACCAAATGCAGAAAAGCAGAAATAATGCATTCTTTTCAGACAATAATGCAATAAAAGTTTCATTCAATAAAGGGACATGAAAACACAGATTAAAATAAATTGGAAGTTAAATAATCTAATCCTAAAAATGAGTGGGTCAAATAACAAATTATAGAAACAGTAAGTAATTTCATTAAAAAGAATGACAACAATGAGAAAATATGCCAATACTTATAGGATGTATCCAAATCAGTAATTAGGAGGAAATTTATATCTCTAAATGATTAAATCAATAAAATAGAGAGAGAAGATACAACTTAAAAAGCCCCAGAAAATTAAGAAATGTAAAACCCTTAATTAAACACCAGATTATATATCATTGAAATGAAAGGAGAGATTAATAAAATTGAAAGTAAGAAAATCATTTAACTAATTAAAAAACTAGTGACAGATTTTAAGTGTAAAAACAAGAAAATACATAAACCATTGGGTAATTTAATTTGAAAAGAAGAAAAAAATGAAATTTCAAGGGTGAATTCACTACCAATGAAAATAAATTGAAGCAAATGTTGGGAGCTATTTTGCTCAATTATATGCCAATAAATCCAACAATATGAATAAAAAGTATAAATATTTATAGAAATATAAGTTGTTCAGATTAGCAAACGAGGAACTAGAATATCTAAAGAAACCTATCTTAGAAAGTGAAACTGAACAATTCACAAATAATCTCCTTAAGGAAAATCTCCAGGACTATAGAATTACAAGTGAATTCTACCAAATAGTTAAAAAATAATTAATTCCAATTCATATAAATTATTTAAAAATGGTCAACACTTTCCATACAAATAAAGTCAGATATAAACAACTGGGAAAATGTCAATTGCTAACGGGTAGGTTCTACCAAATATAATAAAAATGGCAATTCTGCCTAAATTAATTCATCTATTCCATGCCATTCAAATCAAACCACCAAAAATATTTAATAGAGCTAGAAAATAAAACAAGAACAACAACGACAAAAATTTTATCTGGAAGAACAAAAAATAAAGAATATCAGAAGAATTAGTGAAAAAAAATCAAAGGAAGGTGGCCTAGTGATATCAGATCTCAAACTACATTATAAAGTAGTAATCATCAAAACTATCTAGTACTGGCTAAGAAATAGAGTGGTGAATCAGTGGAACAGATTAGGTACACAAGACACAGTCATCAATGTCTATAGTGATCTACTCTTTGATAAACCCAAAGACCACAGATTTTGGGATAAGAACTCCCTATTTGACAAAAACTGCTGAGAAAAATGGAAAACAATAGGACACAAACTAGTCATAGACCAATATTTTACACCATATATCAAGATAAAGACAAAATGGGTGTATGATTTAGACAAATGGGTGCCACTATAAGAAAATTAGAAGAGCAAGGAATAGGCTACTTGTCAGATCTAAGGGAAGGGGAAGAAGCCATGACCAAATAAGATATATAGAACATTACAAAATATAAAATAAATAATTTTGATTGTATTAAGTTAAAAAGCTTTTGTAAAAACAAAATCAATGCAACCAAGATTAGAAGGAAAGCAGAAAGCTGGTAAACAATTTTTACAACAGGTGTCTCTGATAAAGGCTTCATTTCTCATTTATATAGGGAACTGAGTCAAATTCATAAAAATACAAGCCATTCTCCAATTGACAAATTGTCAGAGGATATGAACAGGCAGTTTTCAGGTGAAGACATCAAACTTATCTGTAGGTGTATGAATAAGTGATCTACATCACTTTTATTTTGAGAAATGCAAATTAAAACAACTCTGAGGTACCACCTCACATTCATCAGATTGGCTAATACAACAAAAAAAGAAAAAAAAAACTATAAATGTGTATAGGATGTGATAAGATTGGGACACTGATACACTTCAGTGGAGTTGTAAACAAATCCAACCATTCTGTAGATAAATTTGGAGCTTTGCCCAAAAGACAATAAAACTATGCATACCCTTGGATCCAACAGTACAACTATAGGTCTCTATCTCAAAGAGATCATAAAAAAGGGAAAAGGACCTACATGTAGAAAAAAAATATATAGCAGCCCTTTTCATGGTGGAAAAATGTTGGAAATGGAGGAAATGCCCTTCAATTGGGGAATGGATAAACAAGGTATTTGAATGTAATGGAATACTACTGTGCGATAAGAAATAATGAACAGGTAAATTTCAGAAAATCCTGGAACGACTTGTACTAACTGATGCAAAGTGGAATTAGCAGAACCAGGAAAACATTGTACACAGAATCAGCAACATTGTGTGATGATCAACTGTGAAAGACACAGCTCCTTTCAGCAACACAACAATCCAAGATGAGTACAAATGACTCACAGAGGAAAATGCTATCCATGTCCTGCTAAAGAACTGATGAACTCTAAATGCAAATCAAAGCTTATTTTTCCTTACTTTACTCTTGTAGTTTTTTATCTGTTTCTTCTTTTACATGTGTGACTAGTATGGAAATATTTTAATATGATGGCACACGTATAAACTATATCAAGCTGCCTACCATTTTCAGAAGAGGAGAAGGGAGAGAGGGAGAAAAATTTGGAACGCAAAATCTTGTGAAAATTAATGCTAAAAATTTTCTTTACATCTAACTGGAGAAAAATACTATTAAAACAGACAAAAAATAGTCAAAGGAGTTATACCTGTTTCCTTTTTCAACACAAATATGATTCTAATACCTAAACCATGGAGAGTAAAAACAGAGAAAAAAAACCGACAATAGATAAATTTCCCCTCTGAATATTGAGGCAAAAAAAATTAAACAAAATACTAGCAAGGAAATTACAGCAGTATATAACAATAATCAAACCCTATGACCAAATAGGTTTTATACTAGGTATGGAGGTCTCATTCAATATTAGCATAATTTACCGTATCAACAAAACCAACAAAACAATCATGATTGTTTGAATAGATGCAGAAAAAAAGCTTTTGACAAAATACAACACTCATTCCCATTAAAACACTAGAAAATATAGGGATAAATCAAGCTTTCCTCAAAATAATGAGTAGTATTTTTCTAAAGCTTCCAGCAAACATTGTGTGTATTGGGGATAAGCCAGAAGCCTTTCCAATAAGACAAAGGCTGAAATAGAGATTCTCATTGTCACCGATATGATTTAATATTATTCTAGAAATGCTAGTTATAACAATGACAAAAATAAATTGAAGGAATTACAATAAGCAATGAGGAAACAATCATTCTGCAATGAGAACTATCATTCTGCAGATATGTTACTATACTTAGAGATTCCTAGAAAATAAAAAAAATAGTTCAAATAACAACTTTGGCAAAGTTGCAAAATATAAAATAAAAATTGCATAAATCATCAAGCATTCCTATATATTACCAACAAAGTCCAACAGGAAAAGATAAAAAGAGTAATCCCATTGAAAATAACTACAAATAATAAAAATTAAAAAAAAAGTCTTGGGAGTCAACCAGTCAAGACAAACCCAAATGACTATATAAACACAATTACAAAACACTTTTCACACAAGTAAAGCCCAATGTTAAATAGTTGGAGAAATATTAATTGCTCACGGATATGCTGAGTCAAAATAAAAAAGACAATTCTACTTAAATTTGGTCACTTATTCAGTGCCATACCAATCAAATTACCAAACAAAATATTTTTATAGAATGAGAAAAAATAATAAAAGTCATCTGGTAGAACAAAAAGCTGTAAATATCAAGGACTTTAATTTAAAAAAAGTGAAGTATGATGGCCTAGCAGTACCAGATCTCAAACTATATTACATAATAGTAATCATTGATGCAATCTGGAACTGGCTAAAAGTTGTGTTGTTAATACAATCTGGAGTGGTGAGTTAGTGGAAAAATTAGGTACATAGTAATAAATGACCAAAATAATCTAGTATTTGGCAGACCCAAAGATACAAGATTTTGGGGCAAGAAATCATTATTTCACAAAAATTTTTAGGAAAAAATAAAAACGGTATTGGGCAGATATTAGGTATAGGCTGACATCATACACTGAATAATGAGATAAAGTCAAAATGTCAGTGTTGTTCAATCATTTCAGATGTGTCTGACTTTTGTGCCTCCATTTGAAGTTTTCTTGGCAAAGATACTAGAATGTTTTGCTGTTTCCTTCTCCAGCTCATTTAAGTGATGTGGAAAATGAGGCAAAAAATGTTAAGTGAGTTTACCAGGGTCACCTACTTAGTAAGTGTCTGAGGACAGATTTAAACTCACAAAGATAAGTTTTCCTGAAACTAATCCCATCTCTCTGTCTAGTGCGCTACCTAGCTGCCCCAAAGTTAAGATGGGTACATGATTTAGACCTAAATTGTGATATCACAAGCAATTTAAGAGAGCATATAATAGTTTACCTGTCAGGTATGTGGATAAGGGAAGAATTTGATGACCAAGTGAGAGAAGAAGAGCATTACAGGATTTAAAATGTTTAATTTTGATTGCATCAAATAAAAAAAAAAAGATTTTGCACAAACAGAACCAAGGAATCGAAGATTAGAAAGAAAGCAGTAAAGCAGGGAGGAATTGTAGCAAATTTCTCTGACAAAGGCCTCAGTTTTCAAATATATGAAGATCAGAGCCAAGGTTATAAAATTATAAACCATTCTTCAACTGACAAATTGTCAAAGCATTTGAAGAGGAAGTTTTATTTATGAAATCAAATTATGAAAATTATGAAATTAAATTATGAAATCAAAGCTATCCATAGCCACATGAAAAAAATACTCTAAATAACTACTGATTAGAGAAATGCAAATTAAAACAGTTCTATACCTTGCACTTATCAAGTTGGCTAACATTACAGAAAAGGAAAATGATAAATGTTGGAAGGAACATGGAAAAATTGGGACACTAATGCACTGTTTAGAATACCGAATTGATTCAACCATTGTGGAGAACTATTTGAAACTATACTCAAAGGGCCATAAAATTGTACATACCATGACCAGCAAAACCACTACCAGTTTTGTACTCCAAAGAGATCAAAGAAAATAGAAGAGGACTTATATGTACAAATAATAAATACAGTAGTTCATTTTTGGTGGTAAAGAATTGAACATTGAGAGATTGCCCATCAACTGAGGAATGGTTAAACAAATTGTTTCGTATGATTATGCTGGAGTACTACTGTGCTATTAAAAATGAGGAGCAGGATGCTTTCAGAAGAAAAAAAAAAACAACAACAACTTGGAAGACTTAAATGAATGGATTCATAGTGAAATGAGCAGAACCAGGAGAACATTGTACACAGTAACAGCAGTATGGTATGATGATCAATATGAATGACAACTCTTCTTGGCAATGCAACGATCTAAGACAATTCTGAAGGACTTATGATGAAAAATACCATCCACCTCCAGAAAAAGAACTGATGCAGGCTGAATGAAAATTGAAGCATATTTTTTAACTTTATTATTCTCGATTTTTTGTCTGCATTTAACTTTGCGATGTGGTAAATATGGAAATACTTTGTGTGATTGCACATATATAATCAGTGTTGAGTCTCTTGCTTTATCAAGGTGAGGGAGTTGTCAGAGGTAGGTTGAAAATATGAAATTCTAAATTTAAAAATGTCAAAAGCTTTTTGCTTACGTGTAATTGAGATATAATTAAATACAAATCAAATGAAAAAGGATATTAATAATTGTTCATAGGAACAGAATTAGGGTGGTAAAATTCAAAATCATGTTATATAACAGCAACAATCCTCTCATATACTCAGTGGTAATTTTTTAAGTGTTTTACATGTTTTCCATAGAATTCTTGAAATAAACTGTTGAAATATGTCATGATAGCATTATTTTCCATAGTGTACTGATGAGAAAACTAGGGATCAAAAATCATAGTATCTTAGAATTGAGGAAATTTTTAAATCATCTCGTTGAAACCTTAGTTTTTTTTCTGATGAACAAGTCTAGAGATATTGAGGGTTTGGTCTACAGTCAAACAGCTTATAGTTTGAAAGGCTCAGATTTTAATGCAGGACTTGTAACTTGATGTTCAATGAAGATTCCACTGTACCAGGGAGAAGGAAAGTTCAGGAAGAAGGAAAGACTAGATTTATTGAATTGCCATCTTCAAATATTTTAAAGTACTTTTGTGTGGGGAAAATGATTTTAAATTATTCTTCATGGCCATATAGAACAGAAGTATGATAATCAGATGAATGCAATATGAATAACTTGCATCATTAGAAATGACTGAAAATGAAGCAGTACACCTTCTTAGATGCTGAGCTGAATGTTTCCATGAACGTGCATGAAAATTGTTCAAGGATCTGTAGACAAGAATTCATAGTTCAGATCTTGGTTATTCTATTTGATCCCTCTGAGGGCTTCTGGGAGATATTTACTCATTACCTCTCTAGGGGAAACAAAGTTGTTGGCACAATTTTAAATTTAATATTCATTAATAGTATTTTTCTATGATTTCTTAAGTCTGGAAAATCAACAAAACTAAATCAAGCCCTACTTTGTAGCATTTGATGATTTATGAGGTACAAATGCTCACTTTCAAAATTTAGCAATCATCTAGTTGATAGAGCTGGCTCCCTCACAGCTCTGGAACACTTTGCTCTCAATTCTAGGATTTAAAGTTGCATTTTTCAAGGAACTGAGCCAAGACAGTGGCTGGAAAGCAGGGACTTGCCTAGGGCTCTCCCCAAGACCTTCCAAACACTGATAAAAATGGCTTTGAAAAAATTCTAGAACTGCAGAACACACAGAATAGCAGAGGGAAGCAGGGCTCTGGCCCAGAAGAGTCTGGATAGTTTCTGGGTAGGATGTATTGCATGGAGCTGGAAGTGGAGCAGAGCACAGGCTAGCAAGAGCTGCATCTGGACCAATCAGACTGGAAGCTGTGGCAGAACAGGCCTTAGTGCCCTGAATCAGGGTGTTCTCAACCCACAAACACCAAAGACAAGAGAGAAGATTAGTGGGAAAAACTGCAGGGACGGAGTGAAGGGAGTTCACAGTTTGGCCACTGCTCTGGGGGCGGCAGACGTGGTGCAGCTACAGAACTAGAACTGCAGTTGCTTCTGGCCCCAGGCCCAACTCTATGGAAGGAATTAAGTGGTGGATCAGAGTGGGAATGCAGAGCCTGCTTAGAACTGAGTTGCAGTCTGGGTTAGTGTTTGTTGGGGGAGGAGGAGCACTGGTGTGACAGAGCTTGCTGTGTAGAAATAACTCTGAAAGCCACAGCACAGCCCCTCAAGCTTGGGACAAAGTACTCTCTACTCTACAAGCAGTCACACACTGATGAAAAACTCAAGGGTCAAGTAGTTGGCTGGAAACACGTCTAGGAAGTGAAAACAGATTCAGATTCAGAATCAGACTTTGGAATATTTCCTTGGTGACAAAGAAGAGCAAAACATACAGCCAGAAGAAGTCAAAAAAGTCAAAGACATACATCAAAACCCTCCAGAAAAACATGAACTGGTTTCAGGCCATAGAAGAGCTCAAAAAGGATTTGGAAAAGCAAGTAAGAGAAGTAAGGGAAAAATTGGGAAGAGAAATGAGAGTGATGTGAGAAAAGTATGAAAAATAAGTCAATGACTTGCTAAAGGAGACCTAAAAATACTGAAGAAAATAACACCTTAAAAATAGACTTACTCAAATGGCAAAAGAGCTCCAAAAAGCCAATGAGGAGAAGAATGCCTTGAAAGGCAGAATTAGCCAAATGGAAAAGGAGGTCCAAATGACCACTGAAGGAAATACTACCTTAAAAATTAGATTGGAGCAAGTGGAAGCTAGTGACATTATGAGAAATCAAGATATTATCAAACAGAACCAAAGGAATGAAGAAATGGAAGATAATGTAAACTATCTCATTGGAAAAACCACTGACATGGCAAATAGATCCAGGAAAGATAATTTAAAAATTATTAGATTACCTGAAAGCCATGAATAAAAAAAGAGCCTGGATATCAACTTTCAAGAAATTATCAAGGAGAACTGCCCTGATATTCTAGACTCAGAGGGCAAAATAGAAATTGAATCCACCAATCACCTCCTGAAAAAGATCCCCAAAAGAAAACTCCTAGGAATATTGTCACCAAATTCCAGAGCTCCTAGATCAAGGAGAAAATAATGCAATCAGCCAGAAAGAAACAATGTGCGTATTGTGGAAACACAATCAGGATAACACAAGATCTGGCAGCTTCTACATTAAGGGATAGAAGGGCTTGGAATATGATATTCTGGAGGTCAATGGAGATAGGATTAAAACCAAGAATCACCTACCAGCCAAAACTGAATATCATGCTGCAAGGCAAAATATGGATTTTTAATAAAATAGAGGACTTTCAAGCTTTCTCAATGAACAGAGCAGAGCTGAATAGAAAATTTGACTTTCAAACACAAGAATGAAGAGAAGCATGAAAAGTTAAACAAGAAAGAGAAATCATAAGAGACTCACTAAAGTTGAACTATTTTGTTTATATTCCTACATGGAAAGATGATGTGTATATTGCATGAAACCTCAGTATTAGAGTAGCTGAAGGGAATATACATACATAAATACAAATATAGATATATATGTATACACACACATATGTCACAGGGTGAGTTGAGTATGAAGGGATGATATCTAACTAATGGATGAGAGAGGAATATATTGAGAGAGGGAGAAAGAGAGAGATAAAAGGGGGTGAATTATCTCGCATAAAAGTGGCAAGAAAAAGGAGTTTTGTCGGGAGGGAAGAGGGGGTAGGTGAAGAGGAATGAGTGAATCTTGCTCTCATCAGAGTTGACCTGAGGAGGGAATAACATACACACTCAGTTGGGTATCATATCCCACAAGAAAAAATGAGGAAGGGGATAAAAAATGGGGGACGATAGAAGGGAGGGCAGATAGGGGAAGATGTAACCAAAAGCAAACACTTCTGAAAAGGGACAGGGTCAAAGGAGAAAACTGAATAAAGGGTGATAGGATAGGAAGGAGCAATACATAGTCTTTCACAATATGAGTATTGTGAAATACTGGATAGTTGTGGATAATGATATGCGTGTGGTCTATGTTGAATTGCTTGCCTCCTTAGGTAGGGTGGGTGGGGAGAGAAGAGGGGAGAGAATTTGGAAATCAAAGTTTTAAAAACAGATGTTCAAAAAAAAGTTTTTGCATGCAATTAGGAAAGATATACAGGCAATGGTTCATAGAAATCTGTTTTGCCCTACAAGAAAGTAAGGAAAGAGGGGATGGGGAGAATGGGGTGACAGAAGGGAGGGCTGACTGGGGAATGGAGCAATCAGAATATATGCCATCTTGGAGTGTGGGGGGAGGGTAGAAATGGGGAGAAAATTTGTAATTCAAACTCTTGTGAAAATCAATGCTGAAAACTAAAAATATTTAATAAATAATAATTAAAAATAAAGTTACATTTTTTCATTTTAATTCATTCTCTAGTTTTGTAATTTTGAATTCTAGGACTAAATTCATGGACTAAAGACTGCTTGATCCACCTGAAGGTAAGTGTGCAATAAAGACTTACTTATAATTTTCATAAAATGGTGAGCAATTAAAGGTTAATAAAAAGGAACCCAGCAAAACAGAATAAAAGAAAGCCAAATAACCTGAGCAATTTTATTTCTATTCTAGCTTCTCAATGTATTTAAGGGTTGCTTTTTCTTTTTGTAAAATACTTATTCTACCAAGTTAAACCTAACTTGGTAAAACTCAGTCAAATTTTGAACTTTAATTTTAAAATTGTTCCCAGCTCTGTCCCTTCTAGCTTACCTCTCTTTCATTTATAAATGCATCATTGCTTACCGGGGAACATAGAATTCATTACATTTTCTCTTGGGTTTATTCAAAGAAACTACCAAATGGGTACATCTAGTTAATGTCTACTTATAGAGTTCTAATAAGATCTGAGGATTTCCATTGATATTATGATATTATGTTTCCTCTCTCCTCCCGTCTTCTCTTAATACAGTGAGTTAAAAGTGCTATGCTACTGACAGGATGGTAATCTTTTCTGATTTTATAGCTACAACACAATAACAATTTTATCACAGACAGACTTAAAACAGACACCTTGAGACTTTTATATTAAATCCTTTCAGAAAATACCAAAGAAAAAAGGTTTCTTTTATGTTCTGAGAAAATTTGATCTATTTTTATTAGTCATGAATATGAAATTTTGATTTTTCCTATTGGCAAATGGGAATATTACCCAAATTCTCTGCAATACAATCTGAAAAACTAGAAGAATACTAGAGATAAATTATTTCTGTCACTTATGAAGGCCACATTTTTTATAATCACACTGAATATACAGCTTAAAGTTTTATAAGAAATTGTCTCATAACTTCCATTACTTTGACCTAAATGCCAAAACAGTTGCTCTAAGCAAAAATTCCTCAGAGGTTCTTCTAGTCCCCAAAATCCCCACATAGCACCCTCCCTCCAATTACCTTATTCTACAACAGGCCTACATCATCAATAGGAGCTCTTATGTTTACAATATTGGCTAATGTGGAAACTGTGCAAGTTTGTTGAAGAGTTGAGTGACTTTCCCAGCTTCCCATAGGTACAAAGTGCCTAAGAAAGGAATTGAACACAGATCCTCAGTGTCCAAAGAATTTTATCCATGCCTTCATCTTCAAAATTTAGCAATCATCCAATTGGTAGAGCTGGCTCTAACACACCCCTGGCCTCTCCTTCTGAAATCTAGGATTCTGGGATTATGTTTTTAATGTTAATTCAATTCTCTAATGCTATTGTTTTACTCCTGAGTTTTAAAATTTTATATTCTGGGAGAGGAATTTCCAGGAGCCAAGGAAGTGGAGTAAGAAGCAAGTTGCTCTCACTCTCCCTTATTGACCTCTGAAAGCCCAGAAAATATCACCCCAGGAAAAACCATACAACAGTTAAGCAAGTAGAAAGATGGGGCACAGTTGTCTTGTAGCCAGGAAGCTTTGGGGATTAACAGAAAGGCTCCTCTTGCCCTGGGGGAGAGGGAACAGTACAGGATGGGAGACATCCCAGTAAGCCAGTGGCAAGCCCCACTTCAGTAAACCAGGGGGAGATCTGAGTCCTAGGTGGTGGAGCAGGCAAGTGGCAATACCAAGGTTCCCAAGTGCCTTGGCACAGGTGGGGAAACCAGTAGACACTAACTTTAAAAACCATCACCCATGACAGTGGGCAGGTGTCCTCCAGTAGCTAAATCTCCTGGTGCTTTAAAGAAGCCTGGGTGGGCAGGCATCCTCTGGGAGCCAGAGCTCCAACCCTTGCACCAAGTGCTCCAGTGTTTCTGGTCCCTGCTTAGGAACAAGTGTATTGGTAATTAAGGTAGGAATTTTTTTTACTCTTTTCTCTTTTAGGATGCTAAAGTAATTAAATACCCTTGATAAAGTCTTGCTAGGTGCAAAGCCCCAGGCCCCCACCATTTTGCTAACTCAGGACTTTTTGCTAAGTAAGTAGGCTCTGAGCCCTCAGGGCCATGAACAGGGAATATAAACTCAGAGGTTAGCTTTTTGCCTTTGGGGCTCTGTCTCACTGGAAGAGTATCCTGTGATTTGACCAGAGGAGACTCTGGGCAGCCATTGTTAAGAGTCCCCCCCCCCAACCTGCTTTGAAAATCCCAGATATTAGTGCTTCTATGGTAACTATGTATTGTGATTTTGTCTGTTTACATTCCCTCTGTTTTAATTTCTCTTTGTGTTTGCTCTGAAGTTCAGGGTGCTGGCTTTTCCCCCTGAACTGGGTGAATGGAATATGTATATTTGATTAAAGTGAGGTTGTTAACCCCTTAAAGTTGCTTTCCTTAGAAAAGTAGACCAAAGAACCTGCGCTAGCAGCCTTCCTCTGTGCTAGTATTGTTGGTCTTACACAGCCATATTACACAGCAACATTGTTGTTCTACCAAGTAAGATGCTAGACCCCTAAGCCTCCAGCTGCCAGTACCCGAGGCCTCAGTGCAGCAATGCTAGTGACCATGTCCTGGGCTACCAGCACAAGAAACTTGGGTCATGCCCCCTGTGCTCCTGAGCATGAGAGCTCAACTTTAAAAGCCAGGAAATAGACAAGCACCATGAACAAAAAGCAGAAACTAACAATAACCAAAGATTCTTATCATGGGGACAGGGAAGATCAAGGCACAAATTCAGATGATGACAACATTATCAAAATACCCACATCAGAAACCTCAAAGGGGAATATGAATTACTCTCCAGCCCAAAAAGCTTTCTTGAAGGAGCTCAAGAAGGATTTTTAAAAGTCACATAAGAGAGATAGAAGAAAAATGGGGAAAAGAAATGAGAAGTATGCATGAGAGAGTCTGGAAAAGCTTGGAAAAGGAAGGACAAAAATTGTAGAAAACAAGTCATTAAAAAATAAAAATGGGCAAATGAAAAAAAAGTGCATAGAAGAAAACAAATCCTTAAAACGTACCATTGGCCAAACGGAAAAGGAAGTGCAAAAAAACTCACTGAAGAGAAGAAATACTTAAAAAATTAAAATGGGCCAAATGGAAAAGGAGGTACAAAATCTAATTGAAGAAAACTATACATTAAAAATTAGAATTGGGCAAGTAGAAGATAATGACTCTATGAGATACCAAGAATCTGTCAAATAAAAATAAAGAAAATGAAAAAATAGAAGATAACATAAAATATCTCACTGGTAAAACAACTGACCTGTAAAAGAGATCCTGGAGAGACGATTTAAAAAAAATATATTAAACCCTGGGCAGCATCTTTCAAGAAATCATCAAAGAAAACAGCCCTGAGATGCTAAAAAGAGAAGGTAACAGTCATTGAAAGAATCTACCAATCAACTCCTAAAGGACATCCCAAATTGAAAACACCAAGGAAAATTGTAGCCAAATTCCAAAATTACCAGGTGAAAGAGAAAACACTGCAAGCAGCCAGAAAGAAACAATTTAAATATCATGGAATCGCAGTCAGGATTATGCAGTACTTGCAGCTTTTACATTAAATGATCAGAGGGCTTAGAATATGATATTCCCTAATTTAAAGAAGCTTAGATTACAACCAAGGATCAACTACCCAGCAAAACTGAGCATAACCTTTCAGGAGAAGAGATGGACATGTAATGAAATAGGAGACAAAAAACAACAACAAAAGCTAGAGCTCAACAGAAAATTTCATCTTCAAGAATAAGTCATAAGAGAGGCAAAAAGGTAAACAGCAAAACAACAAAAGCAACATATTGTTAATAAGGGCAAACTGTACAGTTTACAATTTTACAAATGAAAATCACACTTGTAATTCTTAAGAATTGTAAAATTATTAAGACATTTAAAAGGGGTATACATAGAAAGAGAGTGTGAGTATAATTTGGGTGTGATGATAAAAAAAAGCCTGATTAAGTGGTGAGAAGGGAGAAAAGGAAAGGAGGAGGCAGACAAAGGTAAATTATATCACAGACCCATTACAGTAGAGGGCAAGAAGGTAGGGAGATAAGCATTGTTCAAACCTTAATCTCATCATATTTGGCTCAAAGAAGAAATAGCATAATCAGTTAGATACAGAAATCTAACTTTCCTTATAGGATGTAGGAGGGAAAGGGAAAGAAAAGAGACAGAATGGATAGAAGACAGGGAAAAAGTAGTAAGGGAAAAGGGAAAGAAAAGGGAGGCAGCTGATGGAAGGGAGGGAAGACTGAAGAAGGTAGTTGTCAAAAGCAAAACTCAAGTGAGGAGAAAAAGGGAAAAAGAAAAAAGAAAAAAGAACATAAATGGGGGCAGGGGAAAGTTGGATGGAAGGAAAGACACAGTAATCATAATAGTGAACATGAATGTGATGAACTTTCCCATAAAATGGAAAAGGACAGCACAGTAGATTAAAAATTATAATCCTATGTTATGTTGTTTACAAGGAACACATTTGAAATAGAGGGATACACACAGAGTAAAGTTAAAAGGCTGGAGCAGAAAATATTTTGCTTCAGTTGAAGTAAAAACAAAAACAAAAACAGGTGTAGTAATCCTAATCTCAGACAAAGCAAAAGAAAAAAATAGATTTAATTAAATGAGATAAAGAAGGAAATCACATCCTGCTAAAAGATACCACAGATAATGAAGTAATATCATTACTAAACATATATGCACGAAGTGGTAGAGAACCCAAATCCTTAGAGGAGAAATTAAGGGAGTTACAGTAAGAAATAGAAGACAAAACTACAGTAGTGGGGGACCTCAATCTCCTCCGCTCTGAACTAGATAAATCTAACCACAAAATAAACAAGAAATAAATTAAGGAGATGAATAGAATATTAGAAAAGTTAAATATGGTTGACTTCTGGAGAAAATTGAATGAGATAGAAAGGAATATCCTTTTTCTCAGCAGTATATGGCACCTACATGAAAATTGACCATGCAGTAGGGCACAAAAACACAATCCAATGCAGAAAGGCAGAAATGTTAAACGCATTGCTTTCAGATGATGATGCGACAAAATTACATGTAATAAAGGGCCATGGAAAGATAGACTAAAAATTAATTGGAAACTAAATAACCAAATCCTAAAGAATAAGTGGGCCAAACAAAAAATCACAGACACAATAACTTCATCCAAGAGAATCACAATAATGAGACAACATGCCAAAACTTGTGGGATGCAACAGAAGTAGTTCTTAGAGGAAGGTTAATATCTCTAAATGCTTACGTGCATAAAATAGAGAAAGAAGAGATCAATGAATTAGCCATGAAACTAAAAAATAAAACTAGAAAAAGAACAAATTAAAAATCTTCATTTAAGTACCAAATTAGAAATTCTAAAACTTAAAGGAGAGATTAATAAAATTTGGATTTAAGAAAATTATGGACTAATAAATAAAACTAAGAGCTGGTTTGATATGAAAGCACAAAGAAATAGATAAACATTTGGTTAATTTGATTTAAAAAAAGAAAGACATAAACCAAGTTACCAGCATCAAAAATGAAAAAGGTTGAATTTACAACCAATGAAGAGTAAATCAAAACAGTAATTAGGAGCTGTTAGCCCAACTGAATGCTCATAAATTTGAAAATGTCAGTGAAATAGATGATTATTGACAAAAATATAACTTGCCCAGATTAACACAAGAGGAAACAAAATACTTAAATAGTCCCACTTCAGAAAAAAAAAAAGCTCATTAATGAACTCCCTAGGAAACGTCTCCAGGGTCAGATATATCTACAAGTGAATTCTAAAGAACAATTAATTCCAGTACTATACAAACTATTCAGGAAAATAGACAAAGAAGGAGTTCTACCAAATTCTTCTTATGACACTAATATGGTGATGATACCTAAATTAGGAAGAGCCAAAGCAAAGAAAGAAAATTACAGACAAAGTTTTCTAATGAATATTGATGTAAATATCTTAAACAAAATATTAACAAAAAGATTGCAGCTACTTTTCTCAAAGATAATACAACATGACCAGGAAGGATTTGTAGCAGAAATGCAGGGCTGGTTCAATATTAAGAAAATCACCAGCATAATTGACCATCTCAACAACAAAACTAACAGAAATCATATGATTACCTCAACAGATGCAGAAAAAGCCTTTGACAAAAGACAATACCCATTCCTATTAAAAACACTAGAGAACATAGGAATAAATGGATTCTTCCTTAAAATGATAAGCAGCATTTACCTAAACCATCAGCAAACATTATATGTAATGGGGATAAGCTAGAAGCATTTCCAATAAGATTAGGAGGGAAGCAAGGATGTCCATTATCACCATTGTTATTCAATATGGTACTAGAAATGTTAACTGTAGCAATAAGAGAAGAAAAAGAAATTGAAGGAATTAGGAAAGGCAAAAAAGAAAGAAATCTATCACTCTTTGCAGATGATATGATGATTTTCTTAGAGAATCTTAGAGAACTTGAAATAATGAATAACTTTAGTAAAATTGCAGGATATAAAATAAGCCCAAAGATATTATGGGCATTTCTATATATTACTAACAAAGCCCAACAGCAAGGGATAGAAAGAGAAATTCCATTCAAAGTTACTGTAGACATTATAAAATATTTAAGAATCTACCTGCCAAAACTAAGCCAGGAACTCTATGAAGACAATAAAAAACACTTTTCACACAAATAAAGTCAGATCTGAATAACTGAAAAAATACCAATTGCTCATGGGTAAGCTGAGCTAATGTAATAAAAATGACAATTCTGCCTAAATTGATTTACTTATCTAGTGCCAAAGAAATTGAACTACCAAAAATTCATTATATAGAGCTAGAAAAAATAATAATAAAATTCATCTGAAAGAATAAAAGGTCCAGAATATCTAGGGAATTAATGAAAAGAAATGCCAGGGAAGGTGGCCTAGACTTACCAGATCTTAAATTGTATTATAAGACAGAACTCATCGAAACTGTTCGGTACTGACTAAGAAATAGAGTGGCGGATGAGTGGAGCAGGCTAGGTACATAAGACACAGTAGTCCATGACTATAGTAATCTACTGTTTGATAAACTCAAAGACTCCAACTTCTGGGATAAGAACCCACTATTTGACATAAACTGTTGAGAAAACTCAAAAATAGTATGGCAGAAACTAGGCATAGACCAACATCTTATACCCTATACCAAGATAAAGTCCAAATGATAACATGACTTACATATAAAGACTGATACTACAAACAAACTAGGAGATAAAGCAATAGTTTACCTGTTAGATTTATGAAGAAGGGAAGAATTTGTAAGGTATCAATAGTCATATAAATCACTATTGAATAAAGAAATGTAAATTAAAGCAACTTTGATTTACTACTCCATACATATCAGATTGGTTAATATGAAGGAAAATGAAAATGACAAATGTAAGAGAGAATGTGAGGAAATTGGGACACTAATGCATTGTTGATGGAGTTGTCAACTGATTTACCCATTCTGGAGAGATATGTGGAACTATATACAAAGGACTACAGTAAAGCCATGCTCTTTGACTCAGCACTACCACTACTAGATCTATGTCCCAAAGAGATTTTAAAAAATGAAAAAGATATATATATATATATATATATATATATATATATATACATATGTATACATATTTCTATATCTATATATCTATATATGTATCTATCTATCTATCTATCTATCTCTCTCTCTCTATATATATATATGTATGTATAGCAGCTCTTTTTGTGTTAGGAAACTGAGGCAATACCCATCAGCTGGAGAATGGTTGAACAAGTTGTGATTGGTGATTGTAATGGAATACTATTGTGTTATTAAAAAAAAAACAATGGGGGGCGGAGCCAAGATGGCGACTGGAAAGCAGTAACTGGCGTGAGCTCCCCACCAAGTCCCTCCAAAAACCTATAAAAAAATGGCTCTGAACCAATTCTAGAACTGCAGAACCCACAAAGTGGCAGAGGGAAGCAGGGCTCCAGCCCAGGACAGCCTGGATGGTCTCGGGGTAAGGTCTGTCCCAAATGGAACTCCCAGCCCCCAGCTGAGGGGAGCAGAGCTGAGCCAAGCAGAGCCCAGCGCGCGCGCGGCGCTGCAGACCGTGGACCTATGAGACCAGGAATGGAGCCGAGAGTGCCCTAGCATGCTGAATTACTGAGCTGTGGCATGTACCAGACCTCACAACCCACAAACAGCAAAGACTACACAGAAGGTTAGTGGGAAAAGCTGCAGGAAGAGATGGAGTTTCTAGTTCGGCTTCCACCCCTGAGGCAATGGAGGTGGGGCAGCTTTAGAAATTCAGCTGCAGTTGCTG
>CM053623.1:272066819-272102038 GCA_028646595.1 Phalanger gymnotis
AGTATTTTCTTCAATGGTCTTTTGGACCTCCTTTTCCATTTGTCTAATTCTGCCTTTCAAGGCATTCTTCTCATTGGCTTTTTGGAGCTCTTTTGCCATTTTAGTTAGTCTATTTTTAAGGTGCTGTTTTCTTCAGTATATTTTTGGGTCTCCTTTAGCAAGTCATTGACTTGTTTTTCATGGTTTTCTCTCATCCTTCTCATTTCTCTTCCCAATTTTTCCTCTACTTCTCTAACTTGCTTTTTCCAAATCCTTTTTGAGCTCTTCCATGGCCTGAGACCAGTTCATGTTTTTCTTGGAGGCTTTTTTGTAGGCTCTTTGACTTTGTTGATTTCTTCTGGCTGTACGTTTTGGTCTTTGTCACCAAAGAAAGATTCCAGAGTCTGAGACTGAATCTGGGTGTGTTTTCGCTGCCTGGTCATGTTCCCAGGCAACTCACTTGACCCTTGAGTTTTTCAGTGGGGTATGACTGCTTGTAGACTGAAGAGTTCTATATTCCCAGCCTGGGGGGATGCACCAGCTCTGCCACACCAGCACTCCTCCTTTCCCAAGAATCACCAAATTGGACTTGACTTAGATCTTCAGCAGGCTCTTCACTCCTGCTCTGATCTGCTACTTAATTACTCCCACCAGATGGGCCTGGGGCCAGAAGCAACTGCAGCTGTAGTTCTGTAGCTGCCCCATCTCCGTTGCCCCCGGGGCAGTGGCTGAACCCCAAACTCTATCCCAGTCCCCAGCAGCTTCTCCCACTAACCTTCTCTGTCATCCTTGGTGTTTGTGGGTTGAGAAGTCTGGTAACTATCTCTTCTTTTCTTTTAAATTAATTAATTTATTTTTAATTTACAATATTCAATTCCACAAGCTTTTGAGTTTCAAATTTTCATTCACAGTAAACATATTTTCACATTAGTTATGTCGCAAAGGAGAATTATAACCAATGGAATGGATCATGAGAAAGTAGAAACAGAACAAAAAAGAGAAAGCAAAGTTTACTCCATTCTGCATTCAGAGTCCTTAACTCTTTCTCTGGATGTGGATAGCATTTTCTATCATGAGTCTTTTGGAGTTGTCTTAGAACCTTGAATTGCTGAGAAGAGCCAAGTCTATCAAAGTTAGTTATTGCACAATGTGGCTGTAACTGTGCACAGTGTTCTCCTGGTTCTGCTTCCCTCACTCGGCATCAGTTCATGTAAGTATTTCCAGGTTTTTCTGAAGTCCATCTGCTCATCATTTCTTATAGTACAATAGTATTTCATTATATTCATATACCACAACTTGTTCAGCCATTCCCCAATTGGTGGGCATCCCCCCAATTTCAAATTCTTTGCCATTACAAACAGAGCTGCTATAAATATTTTTATACATGTTTATCATTTTCCCATTTGCATGATCTCTTTGGGATGCAGCCCTAGAAGTGGTATTGCTGGGTCAAAGGGTATGCACATTTTTATAGCCCTTTGAGCATAATTCTAAATTGCTCTCCAGAATGGTTGAATCAGTTCACAACTCTGCCAACAATGCATTACTATTCCAATTTTCCGATATCTTCTCTAGCATTCATAATTTTCCTGTTTTGTCATGTAGGCCAATCTGACAGATGTGATGGGTTACCTAAGAGTTGTTTTGATTTGCATTTCTCTAATCAATAATGATTTAGATCTTTTTTATATGACCATACGAAAACATATGACCTATAAAAACTGCCTGTTCACATCCTTTGACCTTTAAATTTTAAACATCTTAAAAAGAGAATTGTTTCAATGATAAACAAAGTAGAAAATCTTGCTAAAGAAAAGAACTCCTTATAAAGAATAATTGCCCAAATGGAAAAAAATAGGTACAAAAGCTCCCTGAAAAAAATAATTCCTTAGATATTGGAATAGGACAAGTAGAAGCTAATGACTCTATGAGATATTGAGAAACAATCAAAATCAAAAGAAGGGGAAAAAATGGAAGAAAATGTGAAATATCTCATTGGAAAATAAATTAAAATGTGACAATTCATGAATTATTGGACTACCTGAAAGGCATGAACAACAACAACAACTACAACAAAAACACAAAAGAGCCTAGATATCCTATTTCAGGATTTTTTCTGTGAACACTGCTCAGATATTCTAGAACAAGAGGATAAAATAGAAACTGAAAGACTCCATTGATCCCTTTCTGCAAGAGATCACAAAATGAAAACTCACAGGAGTATTTTAGATTAATTCAAGAGGTCCTGGATCAAGGAGAAAATATTGTAAGCAGCCAAAAAGAAACAATTGAAATATTGTTTAGCCATAGTCAGGATCACACAAGAATAAACAGTTTTCATGTTATGGTAGCAGAAGGCTCGGAATACAATATTCTGGAAAGTAAAGGACTTACCTAGTGAAAATGGGCATAATCATTCAGGAAGAAAATGGGCATTTAGTGAAATAGAGGACTTTCAAGCAATCCTAATGAAAAGACCAGAACTTATTAAAATATTTGACTTTCAAAAAAACACTCAAGAGGTGTATAATATTAAGCAAATAATAAAGAGGGACTCCATATGGTTAATATTTTCACTTTATTGGAAGAGATATGTGAAATTCCTAAGAACTTTGTCAATACTAGGATATTTAGAAGGAATATACATAGAAGTCAAGAATGCGAGTTAACTATGATGAGATGATATCAAAAAAAAGTAGGGCAGGGTGAGAAAGGTAGATGACCTAGGAGAAATAAAAAAAGGAGAGGAAGAATGGGGAAAATTATTTCACATAAGTTAGGTATAGAAGGAAAAGCTTTTAAACTGAATCCAAAAAAAAGAGTGGGCGGCAGGCAATGATTGAACTTCACTCTAATCAGAATGGATTCAGAGAAGGAATAACATCCACACTCAGTTGGGTATAGAAATCTAGTTTATGCAAGAGGGAAGTAGAAGGGCAGATAGTACAATCAAAATTACATTCAATAAAAGTCTATATATACATGGCTTAAAAATGAATTGGGAAGTAAGTACTTTAATCCTATAGAATGAGTGATCTGAAGAACAAATCAATGAAACAATAATTTAAGTGAGAAGAATGCCAAAAATGAGAAAACATACCAAAATTGTAAGATGCAGCCAAATTAGTCCTTAAGAGAAATTTTATATCTGTAAACATTTACACCAATAAAATAGAGAAAGAGCAGATCAATGAGTTGGGTTGAAATTAAAAAAAAATAAACAAGAAAAAAAATAAATTTAAAATCCCTAATTAAACAGCAAATTGAAAATCCTGAAAATCAAAGAAGAAATTAATAAAATTAAGAGTTTAAAGTTGAAGTAATAAATAAAATTAGAAGCTGTTTTTAAGAACAAAATAAAATAGATAAACTTTTAGTAAATTAGATTTTTTTAAAAGAAAATGAACTACTAGCATCAAAAATGAAAAGGGTGACTTCACTGGCACTGAAAATGAAATTGAAGCAATTATTAGAAGTTAATTTTGCCTAAATATATTCCAAAAAATCAAACAATAGAAATAAAAAGGATGAATACTTACAGAAACATAAATTCCCAAATTAGTAGAAGAGGAAAATGAATACTTAAATAGCCCTATCTTAGAAAAAGAAATTAAATCATAAACGAGGTCCCTAAAAATTGTTCCAAGACAATATGAATTCACAAGTTAATTCTACCAAACATTTAAAGAACAATGAAATCTAATATTAGATTATTTAGAAGAGTCAAAAGAGTTTTTTTTTAATTCTTTTTATAAAACAAATTTGGTGCTGATATCTAAACCAAGAAGAGCAGAAACAGGGTGGGGGGAGGACTACAGACCAATTTACCTAATGAATATTAATGCAAAAATTCTAAAATAAAATATTAGCAAGGAGATTACAACTATACATCACTAAGATCATTCATTCTATCCAGGTGAGATTTATTCAAGGAATGCAGGGTGATTACAATATTAGGAAAACTATCAGCATAATTGTCCACATCAATAATAAAACCAATGCAAATCATATGTTTATCTCAATGGTTACAGAAAATACTTTTGACAAAATACAACACTCATTCTTATGAAAAATACTAGAAAATATAGGAATAAATGGAAATTAAAAGGAATATCTTTCTAAAACCATCAGCAAACATAATCTGTAATAGGATAAGTTAGAAACATTCCAGTAAGATCTGGCTGCAATAAGGATTCCTATTATCACCATTATTTTTCAATATTGTACTAGAAATGCTAACTATTACAATGAGTCAAGAAAAAAGAAACTTAAGGACTAAAGACAGGTAATGACAAAACAAAACTTTCATTCTTTGCAAATGATATGATGGCATATTTAGTGAACCCTAGAGAATCAACTAAAAATTAATTGAAACAATTAACAATTTCATCAAAGTTGCAGTATATAAAGTAAACCCATATAAATCATTGGCGTTACTATATACTAGCAAAAAAGCTCAGCAGCAAGATATAGAAAGAGAACTGTATGAACACAATTATAAAACAATTTGCACACAAAGAGAGCTCTAAACATTTGAAGTAATATCAATTGTTCATGGGTAAGTGAAGCCAATATAATAAAATGACAATTCTACCTAAATTAATTGAGTGAGTCAGTGCCATATCAAACTACCAAAAATTACTTTGTTGAGGTAGAAAAAATAATAAAATTCATGTAGAAAAACAGAAGGTCAAGAATATCAAGAGAGTCAATAATAACAAAAAACAGTGAAAGAAAATGGTCCAGCAGTACCAGACCTCAAACTGTAGGACAAAATGGTAATCATGAAAATAATTGGGTACTGCCTAAACAATAGAGTTGGCTCTTTGTTGTCTATCATTTTCAAGGATGACCAAAATGAAATCACTGTTTGGTTCAAGGTACAATGGGTCAAGCTGTGGATGTTCAGACTATTATGAACTCTGCCCAGAGGTCAGGCACAAAAAGTCCATATGAACATTTGGAGTGAAACTGTATCAAAAATTTGCAAGTGTCATGTTTCTTTTGGAGCTGCTGCTATTCTGCTTTACTCTTAAACATTGTCCCTCCTTTGATGCAGGCACACTATTCTGGGAGGTCCTGTGCCAGTGTCTTCTATGTCTCGCAACTGATTCCAAAGTTCTTCAGAATTCCTTACTTCTTTCTCTCTCCCTTCTTTCCCTCCTTCCCTCCTTCCTTCCTTCCTTCCTTCCTTCCTTCCTTCCTTCCTTCCTTCCTTCCTTCCTTCCTTCCTTCCTTCCTTCCTTCCTTCCTTCCTTCCTTCCTTCCTTCCTTCCTTCCTTCCTTCCTTCCTTCCTTCCTTCCTTCCTTCCTTCCCTCTTCTTTCCTCCTTTCTTCTTTTTTTTGCAATATGGCTAATATGAAAATAGGTTTTGCATGATTTCACATGTGTAAGTGATAACATATTTCTTGGATTCTTGATGGAAGTGTGTGTGGGGTGAATTTGGAACCTTTTTTAATTAATTAAAAAAATAAATTATTGTTTGTGTGTGTGTATGTGTGTGTGTGAGTGTGTGTGTGTGTGTGTGTGTAATAGAAGAAAGTGGAGCTCCGAGATTCCAAGTGAGTTTTATTCAATTATAAAGTTTCATATTTTATAGAGAATTTGAATGAAGGTTTACTGATTATAACATTGTTTGTTGCATTATATATACTGATCCTTCCACAGGTCTTTAAAAATACATTATGTTGAAAGTTTTCTATTACTACTGCTGCTGCTGCTACTACTACTACTACTACTACTACTACTACTACTATTGCTACTGCTACTACTACTACTATTGCTACTGCTACTGCTTTTCTAAATTTTCCTCCAGAAAGATTATGAAATGGTCAAAAATTTAGTGTGAATGCCAAAGGTCATTTTGATATCATCTATATCAACTTGCAGAATAATATTTTGAACAAAAGGCATTGGACAAATGATGGACTTAATGTAGATTCATTTATAGGAAAAAGACTAGTTCATGACTTAAATTCAAATGTTATATAAGGGATAGCTTGATGTTATCATCATCATGAAACCCATACTATATAATGGTTGAAAATTAATACAAAGAAATAGCAGAAATTATTCATCTATCACATCATTGCCGGTTGTAAAAAAATAAATGAAATTAGTACTTACTACTTGGAAAGCAAAACCTCTGGACTAGAATCAGACATTGAAAACGTACTATCTTTCATGGAGTGACAGACAATAAATCTTCATACTAAAATATAGCTCTCTTTATAACCTTGAGAAATAAACCAATAGACTGTACTGGAAGCAGAACATTATTAAAGACCTACCTGTAGCCCACAGTTATCTGTACATAAACCTTGATCCACAAAAATGTAACAACATTTTAATAAAAGTCACCATTCCAATTAAGTATAATCTCTAGACAATAAGAAACACAAAGAATTTAAAAATCACTGAAAAGCTAAAAATCATTTGGGAAGAGGGAAAGGTATGTGCAACACTTCTTATCGCAGCCTGCTACTAGAATTGTCCAGAGAATACTTGCTGTGTGTCTCCAGAGAGGAGTTTATATACTACTTTCATTTAATTACAGATAGCATTTACTTTATTCACCTTTCTAATAGCCCATATTATTAAATATTAAATAAAGATTATTAAATATACAGAAAATGGCACCTGCCAACTAATATTAGAACTGTTTCTACCCAAACTCCCTAAAAAAGAGGTAGATAATACTGGAAATATGATGGTTTCCCTCTTGAATCTTGAAGTCAGATTAGTCCAAAGGATGAAGGCGATGATAAAAATCATTTTAGTTTCCTCCAGATAACATAAGCTGAACTTAAAGTTGTGAAAGAGAATGCCATGAATGCACATTTCAGGAGACTTACAAGCATCTAGAAACCAAAGCTCAAGAAGAAGAACATAGTACAATGAACACCTTTACAATACTATCCTTAACATATATTTTCTGGGGGTCAACTAGATAGCACAGTGAGTAGAGCACAGGCCCTGGAGTCAGGAGGGACCTGAGTTCAAATCAGACCTCAGACACTTGACACATGTACTAGCTGGGTGACCTTATGCAAGTCACTTAACCCCAATTGCCCTGCCCCCCAAAATTAAAAAAAAATTAAAAAAAACATATATTTTCTTAACTGCAAAATGGATCACAACAGATTTGGAAAGTATCCTAATATAACTTAATATGGTATCAACAAATTATATAAATTAATTTAAAAAGAGAGCCAATTATCACAAAATAGCTATACGAGGAATCACATTTCAAAAGAAGGAAGAGGATTGATAGATGTCCTCAGAGGATGATAAACAGGCTAAAGAAGTACTGAAATACTTCTACAAATATACCTTAATTCATATAGCAACAAAAATGCTGACCTTAGAACACAGATTTTATAGAATGTAACAAAAAGTATTGTAAAGTTAGGATGGAACATCAGAAAGGGCTACAATTCAAGAGTGAAATCAAAAAGCTCTCCCTGGATTACATCCAAATAAAAAGAAGGAACAATATGCCAACAAAGAAATATCAAAAATAACTGTCATGAAGTTGGTTACAGAAATCGAAGGATTCATGATGGAGATACAAAACTGATAAATGCAGTTTATTTGAGAAAATTGTAGAAACTGCAAGAAATTACTTCAGGATGCAAAAAAAAATCACCTAGTGAATATCTAAAAATACATCATACGTTAGCAAAATTATAAACTAGCAGCTCTATATTCATAAACCAATAGAAAATAAATCCTTTATAAATACAGACACTATGATATATTTGAGAATCCATCTTCTGAAAGAATCCTTTCTCACCCTCCCATGCCCGTTTTGTTCCTGTTCTCATCCCATTGAGATTGCCTTCCATTTACTATGCGTATATCTTGTATATACAAAGTTATATGTATGTTATCTCCTCTATTAGAATGTGAACTCTGAGAGTTGTGCTCCCATTAAATATTCTTTGCATACCTGGGTGCTTAGAAGAGTTTCTGGAACATCTAGGATATAGCAATTGCTTTAAAAAAACTTGTTTATTAGTTGATTGGTTATTAGGTGTTACGTTTTTCAGTATTAATTGATGATTATGATAATAATGATGATGATGATGTTAATGACGATGATGATGATGACAGGGTGACATGGTAGGTGGAATGCTATGCTAGGAATCAGAATACAGTTGGGTGCAGATCATCCCAGTGATATATACTAGTTGAGTGACCGTGAAGAAGGCAATTAGCTTTAATATTACCTTGGAGAGGATAAAATACGATAGTAATATTTTTAATATACATTGCAAACCTCAAAGTCAAATATAAGTAGCAGATATTGTTGTTATTATTATTATTATCCTCTGGAAAGGGTATGGGATATTTGGGTGAGAAAGAAATCTCATCCTTGGACTTAATGGTAGACATTGCGCTAACTACTTCCCTCACAAACCTTTGCGTAGATAGATGAAGACCTTGCAAAATTTGAAGTTTTGGATGATGTTGGAATTCTATCTGATGGCAATGTTCACATAGGAAGTCAAGGTTTTAAAGGACCTAGAATCATGGATCTACAAGAACTCTAGCAAAGAAAGTATAAAGTGCCTCAAAGGAGATGTTTTAGCATCACACAAATGCCAGAAAGGGAATTCTAGCAATAAGGAGGTGTGTTATCCCTTTACCACATCTGTTTTCTAAGTTTGAGCCCACTCTTCCTTGGGATTTCTATGTACTCATGAGAGAATATGTTGCAAATGCTGGGGTTGGGTCTTGTATTTTTGTCAAATGTTATTACTCTATCACTTCAGTAAATATACCTTCTAAAAGCTAATTAAGCCTGGATAACTAAAATGACAACTTTACAGGCATGAAGAGCAGTTGAATATTCAACTTATGGCATCACATATTCAACTCTGATTTCTTGGTGATAAATTTAGAAACCTGATGGGATAGGTAGTCTTCCTCTGCAATCTGCATCTTATCATGGAATTGGGATAAGGATCCTCTAAGTTTAAAGGGTATACACAAGGAATATAGCAAACTGTGAAAAACAAAACAGAACGAAAAAAATGAATGTCACAAACAATGATTGAGAGGTACACTGTGGAAAAGTAATTCAGGGAGTAAAGTTATGCTTTCTCACTGAGCTAAATAAATTAGCTACTTAAGGAAAAATTCCAAAGTACAGGATTCAAAGATGTCATCAGGGAATTGTAAAGAAGGAAGAAAATGGACTTTTCATATGGTGAGGATAATTCACGAGAAGAAGACAAAGAGAATGTTTCACTGGTACTTTACCATTGTCAGGGGAAAGCAAAAGAGATTGTTATTACTTTGGGTGTTTGCAAAAAATAAACTTATGGGACGAAATGGACAAGAGTCACAAAAGATAGAATGAAATGTTTGAGATCTGAGTTATTGGAATAAACAACAAAAACAAACACTTTCAAACTGATGAGATAACAGATCTGTTTTGATACTTGAATAGTACATACTTCATTCAACAATTACTTAGTAGGCAACTATTTATTAGAAATAAAGGCCCAGGAGAGGAGAAAGAAAATTGACGTTCTCCCATTCCTAACATATTTCTTGTCATGACAACAATGTCACTACTGAAACTTGATTCTGTATTGTAGATAACCATACCAATTTACTCAATTAAAAATATGACAAGTATGAAAAATAATCTGCATTAGCTCCATACTAATCATTTCCATGTGTATGTTTTTTTTTTATTTTGTTGCTCTAATCCTTCTTCATGTCCCCTTCTGCTTTCATTTTCATTTTATTCTAGTCTCACTCTTGAGTTCATAATTTTATCTTTCTCCTGTTTTTTTTTTTTTTTGGCTTTGAGTAATGAGGGAGAACTAATGACTGTATCCTGAGATGTCATTTCCTTTCCTACTCCCTGAGGCAACTCTTTGTTCTTCCATGGGGAATAGTGGGAGTGTTACAGAATTAGGAGAAAGTGAGGGAGGGGGAAGATAATTCTTTTTACTTTAATGGATCAGGACTGAGGTAATTTAGGGCAAAATGCATACAGAGGAAAACAATCCAGAAACCTAAAATTGTAGGCATCAAATTAAAAGCTCTGTTACTATTCCTAAGTTACTGCTGCTGCTGCTGCTGCTACTACTACTACTAATGATAATAATAGTTAAAACTTAAGTCTAAGGTTTTATAAAGCACTTTACATATATCATCTTATTTAAGTATCACAATTTTCCTGTGAAATACACTATCATTATCTCAATTTTACATATGAGGAAACTAAGGCTGAGAGGAATTGTTAAGCTTGCCCAGGTTCACACAGCTAGTGCCCGATGGGGGTTTTAGAATCACAGCTTCTTAACTCTAAATCGGGCACCCTATCCTTTATGACTGTCATCTAATTTGAAAACCATCTTGGGTGTTGGAGCCAATTTTCATTTACATTTTAAATAAAATTTAAATTTTAAAATGCTTCAACACTTAAATTTCTCTGTTTTCCAAGATGCTACCAATGTTCTATATAATAGCAAAACAATTGGCGGTTTCGCTCAGATCAGGGGGGAAAAAATAAAAAAAAAAAGTTTGCCAAAGTGTTTGCTTAGCAGAATGGAGAGAAAACAGCTGGTTAATTGACTGGGTTTTCATTTGTTATCTGGTTGTTTTGACTTATACACAAACAAAGCCACAGAGACAGCTCACTGAATTAAAATGAAACCTCAATGTACAGCATTTGGTTGGCATTAACACCAAGAGCTGTTACTCATCATTGCCATCTGCTGGCAGATCAAGTCCTAAATTTAAAATTTGTTGCCCTGATTGTTCAAGAGTCTGTTTCCGAGGTTCACACAAACTCAACAAAGTTACATTGTGGTCTCAAGACAGCTTTCCATTTAAGCGACGAGATATCATGAATTAAGCTGTCAAGTGGTAAAAGGAGGTTAAATGAAAGGAAATATGGGTGTGTATCCTTATTATTGGATGTCTGTCAGTTCACCCAACAGTTCATTAAACATGATCCACCCACACTCATCTTTACCAAGAACTATTAATCCACAGCTGGGCAAATAACAGATTTATTATACTCTGCTTAATTGTAACCCATAAAAAGAGAATATGTCCTAAGGACTTATTCACTGCAAACCATCTGTGTCCTATTAGATTATGTAAACTCATCTTAGAGACCATGTTTTTGCTCTTTTGTACATGCAAGTTTCTTACATTCACCTTCCTCTTCTCTTTAGTTCTAACTAGCTCATTCAAATAAGTCAAAACATTACTAGTTATGCAATTATTTTAAATAATATGTATTACTGCAAGTTTCCCAAAATTCTTTTTTTATTTTTTTTATATTCTCTAGTAGAACCCTATAATCCAGCAGTAACAATCTACAGTAGTAGAATACTAAAGTGTACAATTTTTGTTTACTATGTTTTCAATCCCCAAAAAGAAACAAAAATTTTATTGGCAGATATAATATGGTCTCTATTTTAGGTGACTACCAAAATTAGTAATTTTCACAGTCTCTATATTCCTAACAATTTATGGGAAAATACTACTTAGTTACTGAGGTCTTTCATGACTTGGGTGGTCTCCCTAGGACTTGAGAATTCCTTACCCTCCTGGCCTTCTGCTGTAACTAAATTATCCATTCTGAGCCCTGGTTAATTTTCACCATTTATTTTTAATTCCTTCACCTGAGATTCTGAGAGCCATAGAAGGAAAACTGCCACTTTTATTCAAGCTCTCATTTATCCTTTTTTGGAGTATTGTAAGAGTCTCTGAACTGATAGCCCCATTTCCGATTTGTTTTCCTTATGAGTAATTGTGGTATATTGGAAAGAGAAGTACATATGGAGACTAAAGTCCATGGTTTGGATGCTGGGAATCTCCTATTTTCTCTCTATATGTTTTGGGGTAAGTTACAAGCTACCTAGGTCTTAATTTGATCATCGGAACAATCAAGAAGTTGGTCTAACTGACCATAAAGACCCTTCTATTTTTTAATCTAAACTTTTATAAGCTTTCCAATTCAAGCTCAGATCACACTAATGTGCATAAAATCATTCAGTAGTTCCTTATTGCCTACCAAAAAGGAATAAAATATCTTAATCTGCACTGCCAGACCCCTGTGATCTTTCTACAAATCACTTTTCCTATAATATCATAACACTCAACTTCATGAGTCTATGATTTAGCCAAATGGAACTAAATGTACTTCTCCAAATAGATCTCTTTTCCAAGTCCTTACCTCTGTTCCATAATGCATGAGTTCTATAGGGAGAAACATATCTCTGCAATATTACACTGTTGACCCATCTCTCAATCAGTGAGACAGTGTGGAGATGACAAAGTGCTGGATTTGGAGTCAGGATGATCTGGGTTCATATCCCATCTCATGCACTTACTAACTGTATGACCTTGGAGAAGTCATTTAAGTTCTCTTTGTGTTCCCTTACTCATATGTAAAATTAAGGAGTTGTACTCTAAATGGCCTCTAAAGACCTTTCCAGGTCTAAATCTGTAAATCTTTAAATGACTGGAAACTTGTAAAGCCAAGCTTAAATGGCCTAGTAGAATAGTCACCAAACCAGTTTCCTTATCCATGAAGTCTTTCCTCATATGCTTATCCCCCACCCACCAGGCTGGAAATGAACTCATTATTCTCTAAACTCCCTTATTATTACACATATTTAATTGCTAGAATTTCAGAGTTCTAGCCCTACATCTTTAACTGACTTTTTGCAGGAATTCCTATGTACACACAGGTATCCTAAACACACATGTTCAAAACAAAACTTGTCTTTCCATATTGGTATATACATATGTATTGATCTGTGGTGATGATGTGATTGAAGATCTTTCCCATCCATTACATAGGCCTCCTGTGGGGCCACTTAAGAGAGGCAGTCCCACACCTATGTGATGCCAATCACTGATTAAAGATCTTTTCCACACTCTTTGGCACATTGGGCTTGAAGCCCTGGGGCCCTAAAAACAATATATACACCCAGAAGGTAGTCCTTGGGAATGGAGAATTCAGAAGTCAGGAGAGAAGCCAGAATTCATAATTCAGCCCAAGGAGAAGGAGTAAGAACTCTGAGTCCACAGAGCTGCAGACCAGAGGACTGAGGGGGGAAAGGACACAGGCAAGTGAACAGGATTCCTGAGTGATTTTTTATGGGCAGGCCTTGGGGGCAGGGAAGGTTACAGGATGACTTGGCTCTTTGCTGTAATACTGTGTTTTAATCTCCTTATCACTACATTGAGGTGGGCTTACTGGTTTTAGAATACAATTACTGCTATACTGAATTGGAATTAGTGGTTCTGGGATTTGATTCTTTGGTGCTTAAATAAATGTTATACTTCCTCTGCCTTCTACCTAGAGAGTTTTTCATACTTTGTGATTCTAAACCATATAGGCATGTTCATGGTCATCCTTGAGGTCATGAATCCTGCCTTACTGATACATGGTCTTAATGCAGTTTTAAGTTTTAATAATTTCAAAAAAGTAAATGCTAAGAATATACCAAAAATAATTATTGAAAGGTTCATCATTTAATATTTTAGTTGTATTAATATGCTTCTTATTAAAATCCTGAAAAACTGCTATCCTATGCTATCCATCACTGTTGGGGATTTTCAGACTTTGTAAACTTTTCATTAGATACTGCTCAGTGATATAATGGATTGGATCTTATATAATGGATCTCAGCCTTATGATCACCCAAAGAACAAGATTTTGATGTGTGCCTGAGAATTTTGATGAGAAAAATCCAGTGGTGTTAGATCAGGCGACTAAGGTGGAGAAGAAAGAGTATTAGCATCTACTGATCAACTGTTCTGAGAAATTGTCTTAGAGAAAATGTCACACATATGATGCATAATGATATGATGCCCATTTTGTTGAAAACAAAATAAAAACATTACTAAAATTCATAACATAAATAAGTATTTTAAAATAAACATTGAAAGGATGAGTTTTTGTAAGTTTTGCAGCACTTATGATTTTGAAATTATTAAAGTTTAAAACTGCAGAGAAATTTTTGGGACTTCTTATGTAATATTACATTTCCTCCTAAGCATATATCAAAATTAGTATATGTGTATGTATGTATTCATGTATATGTATATGTGCAGCAGTGAGATTCAAATGAATTAACAACCAGTTCTCTATGGAACCAAGCTGAAGTGCTGCCCCCACTAACAACCAGTTAGCAGAACTCAACCTAAAATTAGATACCAGTTTTACTGAACCAGTGTGAACTGGCTGAATCCCACCCCTGTATATGTGTTTATAATACGTGCATAGGTAGTTAGATGGCATAGAGGAAAGAGCTTTGTGTCAGGGAGACCTGAGTTTAAATCTCATCTCAGATCCTCACCAGTTGTATGACCCTGTGTAAAACACTTAATCTATGTCGGTCTTGGATTCCTTAGCTATAAAAAGAGCGAGTTGAACTGGTTTTCCTGTAGGTTCCTTTCAGCTGTAAATCTATGATCCTGTTTTGCCTATGTTTGTGACAGAGAGACAGAAAGGCATGGAGGGAAGAAATGGGGGCACGGGGGAGACAGAGAGAGACAGAGACAGACAGACAGAGACAGACAGACAGACAGAGATAGAGAGAGAGAGAGAGAGAGAGAGATAGAAAGAAAGAGACACACACACAGAGACAGACAGACAGACACACAGGTGGAGACAGAGAGACAGACAGAGAGAGCTGGGAAAACCTATACAAGATACGTGACTTTAGTTAAGTAAGTATGAATATAACTCTCTAAGATTATAATTGCAATCAAGGTACTGGCATGCACTGCTAGAACGTACTCACCCCAAATATCCTTTCTGCACCCCCTGTACAAGTAAAATTCCAGGTTCCACATCTATCATTTATATTTGCTTATATATAAATATATATATGTACATATACACACACACATATGTGTATGTATATATACATATATATATATACACACATATGTATATGCTATGCATGTACATACAGAATACTCATATATTATTACACACCAGTGTTGCATATTATTTGGCATATATGTATATGTTTATTTGCATATTTTGTCTCTTCTTATGGAATAAAAGAGACTAAAGAGTTAAGGTAGAAAGAGTTTCATTTGAGGACTAGTCCATTATGATAGCCTCCTAATTAGTTGCCCTGAATACAGTATAAGGTAACTTAAACTTTTTAGCCATAACTAAATCCAAAAAAACGTCCAGATATATTTCAGATAAGAAGAAAACAATTGAAATATCATGGAGCCACAGCAAGTATCAACACCCCCCCCCAAATAAATAGCAGCTACTATGTTAAAGAATCAAAGGGCTTAGAATATGACATTCCAGAAGACAAGGATTACAACCAAGAAACCTACCCAGCAAAACTTACTATAATCACCCAGTACTACCACTTCCAGGGCTATATCCCTAAAGAGATCATACAAGTGGGAAAAGGCCCTGTATGTATAAAAATATTTATAGCAGCTCTTTTTGTGATGACAAAGAATTGGAAATCAAGGGGGTGCCCATCCATTGGGGAATGGCTAAACAAGTTGTGGTATATGAATGTAATGGAATAGCATCATGCGATTAGAAATGAGGAGCAGACGGACTTCATAATAACCTGGAAAGATTTACATGATCTGATGCTGAATGGGAGGAGCAGAAGCAGAAGAATATTATACACGATTACAGACATACAGAATCTGTGATGACTAACTTTGATAGACTTGGCTCTTCTTGGCAATGCAAGGTTCTAAGACATCTCCAAAAGACTCATGATAGAAAAAGCTCTCCACATTCAGAGATAGAATTATGGAGTCTGAATGCAAATTGAGGCAAACTATTTGCTCTCTCTTTTTTTTTCTTTTTTGCTTTTGTTTCTTCTTTCTCATGATTCATTCCATGAGTTATAATTCTTCTTTACAATTTGACTATTGTGAAAATAATTTTAATGTGAAGGTATATGTAGAATGTATATCAAATTACATGCTGTCTTGGGGAGGAGGGGGGAGGAGAGGAAGGGGGAGAAAAGTTGGAACTCAGAAACTTGTAGACCTGAATGTTGTAAACTAAAAATAAAAAAAAAAATAAAAACTTAGTAGATTCCTTTATGGGAACAAAAGGATATTTAATGAAATAGAGAATTTTATATAGAGAGTATTTTTTTTTATTTTATATAGAGAGTATATTTAGAGTATGATGAAAATACAAGAGCTGAATACAAAATCAGGCTTTCAAACACAAGACTCAGGAGAAGCATGAAAAAAGTAAACATGAAAAATATTCATACAGGACTCAATAAATTTAAATTCTTTCCATTCCTTAAATAAATACATCTGGATATATATTTCCTCAAACTACTCAACTCCCACTTTCCACAGACTTAAGTCACAAGAACTACTCTTTCACTTTCAATTACATATAGAGATGGTCACACACTCATCTATGCTCAGAAGTGTTCTATTTCCATAGTTACAAAATCTAACTTTTTTTTATCTTACCAAATCATCCCACAATTCTCCTTTTCTTTATGCTTTACCACTTTTATAACTGTTATTTTCCATCATTAAGATCTACATTCCTTCTGCTCCTAAGGAATTTCTCAGACTATTTACCATTTGGAAAATACACAACTTTGGTAGTAGTTACCGTTTTAACCTATCTCAAAGACCTCTAGTGATGGGCAAGTCATGAAGCAGTGGGTATCAATATACTGGGAGTTGTAATCACGCACATGGACACAGGTGGCCCAGGCCATAGGGCTGTCTTCTCACTGGAAGCAGCAGTGGGATTAGGCAGCCCCCTGGGTGCCTGAGAAGCCTTTTTAAGGACTAAAATGTTCACCTCCTTGTGTAAAGAAGGGGCTAGAAAAGGTGTTCTAAAAATTGTCTGCTTCACCCAACCGTGGCCTGCTTACTGAGGCAGGTGGGGATCCTACCCTGTGGTTGAAACACAAAAATATATTCAAAAACCTTTGCAAAGATGATTCCGCTTATCATCAATATATGGAATGTGCACATATTTGTGGACAACATAAAATCTAGTAGACCTGAAAAACAAATAGCTCTTGTTGTGAGAGTACTCAGCAGGAATCACAATCAAATAGCAGCCCCAAGTGAAACAAGGCTGGCAAATGAAGGCATCCTTGCATTCCTGGGGGATAATCTCTTGTTGCCATATAACCCAGAAAAGTTCAATAGACATTTGTAGGAGCAGTAGACCCCCTGTCTTGTAAATCTCAGCTGAAATAGAATCAGGACCAGTTCCTTTGCCAAATTAGAGGAGCCTTATGACATTCAAAACATCTTCTTCAGTTGGAATTTCAGCTAGAGAGTATATTTGAGTTCATATATTTTCAGGTGCCTACCTACTCGATATGTAGTGCTATGGCACACACATTCTCATGCGTTTTTTTTAACAAAACACTTACCCTTCTATCTAGTTAATTCAATTATGAATCATGTCCTGCCAAGTTTTGGTGATACCTTTGAGATCATGTATTACTCTTTGTGTTACACTATAAATTCATTTGATTTATTACTCATAATCTGTGTAGTAATGTATTAATATATAACTCCAGAAGCTTATTCCCAATCCTCTTAACAGTTATCTTATTTTCTCTATGAACTAATAGATACTGCCTCTATTCCATACTGGTTTTCATTCATGATATGCAGTTTTACAATTTTCTCTGAATATTTTTCTCCTTCTCCAAAGGAGATTTCAATTCAAAGCACTCTTGGTCAGATGGGTAACTCTCCCACTAGGCATGTTCTAATAGTATTCATGTTGAACTTTATCCCTTAAGTAAATCCCATTATACAAATATCATAAACCATCCCTCAGAAAAAGCAATCTATTAATAAATATTAATTGAGTACTTACTATGTAATTGGCATTGTGCTAAGCACTAGAGACACAAAAACAGGAAAAAGACAGTCCCTGAAATCAAGCACCTTACAGTCTTATGGAGGATCATTTAAACATTCATTAAACATGCAAACAAATGCATACAAAACAAACAATATACAGAATAAATAACCAAAATAATAAAGGGAAAGCACCAGAATTCATAGGGGTTGGGGAAGTTTTCCTGCATTATCTGGGATTTTATTTGGAATTTAAATGAAACCATGGAGGTCAGTAGTATGAGCAGAGGCAGGAGAGCAGGCCAGTTATGAGAAATAGTCAGAGAGAATGCCAGGAGCTGAGAGATGGTGTATCTTTTCCTGGAATACTCAGGAGACCAGGGTCACTGGATCATCGAGTACATGTAAGGGAGTAAGGTGTAAGAAGACAGGAAAGGTAGGAGGAGAAAAGTTATGAAGACATTTGAATGCCAACAGACGATTTTGTATTTTGCTTTCATAGGTTTCACTTTCTATAACTTCCTTTATCTTTCAATGTCATAGCCTTCAACTGGAAGGAAAAATGTAAATATGATAGTATAGTAATTTTTTTCTGGTGCTATCCATCAGTTTCGCAGCAATCTACAGAAATGGGTCATAGTCAGTGGGCTTGATTACTCTTGTCAGGTACTCTGTCACTTGTCATGTACATTTGTCTATTGGATAGCATGACTTTTGATTTACTGGTTCACTTTTACACATATGCCTATGTATGCCTAAGCAGGGGGTCAGCCAATCAGAATTACCTATCAGTTTTCCCCTGAAAACTTTTGATTTCAGAATCTGTTTTTTCAGGATCTTTCATTTGTCTGACTCATTTGTTAGATTTATTTCTTCCATCCTGTCTAGGAATGGAAGAAAATCCTCTAATATCTTGAAGATCAGAGAGGTGTTTCTCAAAACTTCACACCTTTTTTTCTCAAGTAGAGTGATCAATAAATATGTGTAAACAATCCATTTGAGGTCTTAGTGACATTATCACCATTACCATCCAGTATCCTTGATTTTTCTGCAGTTATTAATTTTACTCTCCAGTCCATTTCCCCAACCAATTTCAAATGTATAAAGGAAGAGCAAAGTTGCTATTGATAGCAAAATTCCTTTATAAAGGTCAGTTTTGAGAAATCATATCACATTTCACCATTGAAATCATACTTCTTTGGATTGCAGCTTTGATCTTACTGGTATAGAGAGCCTCTCTCTGTCACCACAGATTGGCACCTTCCTTGGAGTTTCAGTCTCCAAGAATTTTCTGGGCTTCCTGACAGATTATCTACAGTCAAACAGCCATTATTTTTCAGACACAAAACTTGACCAAAGTATTCATGATTCTGTGCTTAGCCCTCAATCACTCATGCAATGATGATTCTCTACGTTTTGTACAATGAACAGATACCCTTATCTACCCACCATAGTGTATATAGAATACATTGCACAAAAACATAATAAAGGTAATTCACTTTTAGAGGCATCATGCTATAGAAAAGGAAATGTTGGACTTAGAATCATACCAATTCCAAGTCCAACATACCAAGCCCATCTCAAAAATCTTAGCTGTATAATTAAGTAACTTTGGCTAGTTTTATTACCCTTTGTCCTTCAGTCTCCACAAATGGAAAACTGAGCTATTAATAGCATATATCTCACAGAGTGGTTGTAAAGTGCTTTCTAAATCTTAAGTGCTATAGAAATGTGTCATTCTTATTAAGTCATTATAATTATAACTATAATTTACATAGTAACTTTACAAAATATCATTTGAATCACATCAGTCCTTTCCAGTAGATTTAGCAGATATTTTACAAATCAGGCCAATGAGACTCAGAGAGGTCAAATATTTCCGATGGTTATAGAGCCATCAAGTGTCCAAAATAGGATTACAACCCTAGCCTTCCTACAATATTTTATCCATTGTGTTAAGTTCTCATCCTATGGCAATTATTGTGCTACTCTATAGAATATATTATGCTACTCTATATAGAGTATATTCTGTATTAACCATCTTGTTTGAAGGTAGATTGGTGGTACGAATGGATACATTCCTGGAACTGGGGTCAGGACAACCTGAACGCAAGCCTGGCATTAGACATTAACCACTTTTGTTATCCTTGGCACCTCCCTTAATGTCTCTTTTCCACAACTTCCTCATTTGCAAAATAGAAATAATAGTTTATACCTCTCAGTGTTTTTAGAAGAATAAAATGAATTAAGATTTGTAAAAATACTTCTTTTACAAACTTGAAAGGCCTGTCCAAGAGCAAAATTATTATTATTATTTCAATAATTTCCCTATGATAAAATATTATCAGTTATAATTTGAATTGATGAAATGATTGATAAAATCATGCCACCATTGCCCGTTCTCTTTCATTGAGTTTCTAGAAAGACTAAATTGTGTGTATCTGAAAATATGCATTAGATTGTATGGGACTGGGCAGAGCCAAGATAGTGGCTGGAAAGCAGAACTTGCTTGAGGTCTCCCCCAAATCCCTCCAAACACATGTAGTAATGGCTCTGAACAAATTCTAGAGTTGCAGAACCCACGAAATAGCAGAAGGAAGCAGGTCTCGAGCCCAGGATAGCCTGGATGGCCACTGGGAATGGTCTATTTCATGGGGCTGGGAGCAAAGCACAGCCATACCAGGACAAACCAGACTGGAGTTCACCCAGAACAGGCCTTAGGGTCATGAATCATTGAGCTGTGGCAGTTACCAGATTTGCACAAATTCCAAAGACCACAGAGCAGGTTAGTGGGAAAACTGCTAGATTGGGTTAGAAAGCAATTTAGCCCCAGCCCTGGGGGTGGCACAGGTGGTGTGATGGTGGCCTCAGTAGCAGCAAGAAGCTCCTGTGGCTGCTTTCAGAGCTCCAACATTAGCTGTTTCTGAGTCCCTGGATCACATGGTGGGAGGACTCAAGCAGCACACCAGAGAGGAGTGCAGGGCTGGCTTTGCCCTGCTTGGATCTGAGTTGCAATCCTGGTTGCTGGTTCTTGGGGGAGGAAGAGCACTGGTGTGGCAAAGCTTGTGGTAACAATGGAGTAGATGTAACTCTGAAAACATCAGCTCAGCCCCTAAAGCTTGGGACAAAGCATTCTGTACTCTACAAGCAGTCATACCCTGATGAAAAGCTCAAAGGTCAAGTAGTTGGCTGGGAACATGGCCAGGCAGCCAAAAAGGATGCAGACTCAGACTCAGACTCTAGAATCTTTTTTTGGGTGACAAAGAAGATCAGAACATACAGCCAGAAGAAGTCAACAAAGTCAAAGAGACTACATCAAAAGCTTCCAAGAAAAACATGAACTGCTCTCAGGCCATGGAAGAGCTCAAAGAGGATTTGGAAAAGCAAGAGAAGCAGAGGGAAAATGGGGAAAACAAATGAGAGAAAACCATGAAAAACAAGTCAATGACTTGCTAAAGGAGAACCCCAAAAATACTGAAGAAAATAACACCTTAAAAAATATGAGTAACTCAAATGGCAAAAGAGATCCAAAAAGCCAATGAGGAGAAGAAATCCTTGAAAGGCTGAATTAACCCAGTGGAAAAGGAGGTCCAAAATACCACTGAGGAAAATACCACTTTAAAATTTGATTGGAGCAAGTGGAAGCTAGTGACTTTATGAGAAATCAAGATGTTATAAAACAGAACCAAAGGAATGAAAAAATGGAAGACAATGTGAAATATCTCATTGGAAAAACCACTGATCTGGAAAATGGATGCAGGAGAGATAATTTCAAATTTATCAGACTACTTTAGAGCCATGATCAAAAAAAGAGCCTAGACATCATCTTTCAAGAAATTATCAAGGAAAACTGCCTTGGTATTCTAAAACCACAAGGCAAAATAGAAATTGAAAGAATCCATCCATCACCTCTTGCAAAAGATCCCAAAAAGAAAACTCCTAGGAATATTGTCACCAAATTCCAAAGTTCCCAAGTCAAGGAGAAAATAATGCAAGAAGCCAGAAAGAAACAATTTGAGTATTGTGGAAACACCATCACAATAACCCAAGATCTAGCAGCTTCTACATTAAGGGATTGAAGGGCTTGGAATATGATATCCCAGAGGTCAATGGAGCTAGGATTAAAACCAAGAATCACCTTTCCAGCAAAACTGAGTATCATGCTCCAAGGCAAAATATGGATTTTCAATAAAATAGTGAACTTTCAAGATTTCTCAGTGGAAAGACCAGAGCTGAATAGAAAATTTGACTTTCAAACACAAATAATCAAGAGAAGCATGAAAAGGCAAACAAGAAAGAGAAATCACAAGGGACTTACTAAAGTTGAACTGTTTTGTTTACATTCCTACATGGAAAGATATCATGTGTAATTCATGTGATTTTTCTCAGTACTGGGGTAGTTGAAGGGAATATACATGTATACAGACAGAGGGCACAGGTTGAGTTGAATATGAATGGATGATGTCTAAAAAGATAAAATTAAGGGATGAGAGAAGAATATATTGAGAGAGCAGAGAGGGAGAGATAGAATGGGGTAAATTATCTCACATAAAATTGGCAAGGAAAAGCACCTCTATTGCAAAGGAACAGGGGGCAAATGAAGAGGAATGAGTGAATCTTGCTGTTATCGAATTTGACTTCAGTGGGGAATAATATACACGCTCAATTGGATATCTTACCCCACAGAAAAATAGGGGGAAGGAGATAAAAAAAGGTGGGATGTTAGAAGGGAGGGCAGATAGTGGGTGGAGGTAATCAAAAGCAAACACTTTTGAAGGGACAGGGTCAAGGGAGAAAATTGATAATAGGGCACAGGATAGGATGGAGGGAAATATAGTTAGTCTTCCACAGCATGAGTATTGTGGAAGTGTTTTACATAATGATACATGTGTGACCTGTGTTGAATTGCTTGCCTTCTTAGGTTGGGGGGGGTGGGAAGGGAAGAGGGGAGAGAATTTAGAACTCAAAGTTTTGAAATCAGATGCTCAAAATAAAAAGTTGTTTTTCCATGCAACTGAGAAATAAGATATATAAGGAATGGGGCATAGAAATCCATCCTGCCTTACAAGAAAGTAAGGGGAAAAGGAATGTGGGTCAGCAATGAGTGGGGTGACAGAAGGGAGGGCTGATGGGGGAACACGGCAATCAGAATATAAGGCCATCTTGGAGTGGGGGGAGGGTAGGAATAGGGAGAAAATTTGTAACTCAAAATCTTGTGTAAATCAATATCGAAAAGTAAAATATTATATAATAAAATAAAAATAATTAAAATAAAATTAAAAAAAGATTATATGGGAGTGGTAACAGAGTAGTGAATTATTAAGTAAATAAATGAATAAATAAACATAGATAGGCAGATACATAAATTAAAAAGGATGAATGAATGGAAAAATGAATGAATAAACAAGTAAACAGCTAAATAAATGTGCATATAGATGAATAAGAGTCAGAAAGAAGGACCTTTGGCATAAGAAGTTCTCAAGCATGATGATGTGTGATGTTGGAAACTTGGTAGGAGGGTAAGAATAAGGAGATTGTTTTCTGAGTATTTTGTGAAGTTACGGACAGTTTCCTGGGCAGTAGAAGGGTAATGAAGCAGATTAGCCAGGTACAGTTTTATATTTAAAAGTTTGACATTTTAAAAAGTCTATAATATGTAAATAGGTTCTTTGCTTATTGTTACAAGAATTTTGATATAAGGGTTTAAAAGTCAGATTTTTAAATTCCACTATAATCTTTTGATCAGGAATATTTGGAAGTCCTATATTTTCATTCAATATCTATTTTCTTCTGGGAAGCAATATATTCACTTTTGCTGAGTAGGTTATTCTTGGTTGTAATCCTAGCTTCTTTGCCTTCTGCAATATCATATTCCAAGCCTTCCATTATTTTAAGGTGGAAGTTGCTAAATCCTGTGTGATACTGTGGCTCCATAATACTTGAATTGTTTCTTTTTGGCTGCTTGTAATTATTTCTCTTTGACCTGGGAGCTTGAGAATTTTCTCCTCTTTTTTCAGTCTTTTGACTTTCTATTATGGTTTCTTAAAGTCTCATGGAGTCCTTAGTTTATAATTGTCTAACCATAATTTTTAAGGAAAATGATTTTCTTCAGTGAACTTTTGTAGCTCTTTTTTTTTTCCTTGAGAAACTTCAGCTTTTTAAGGGGTTCTTTTCTTCAGTAAATTTTTGTACTTCCTTTTGCATTTGGCTTATTCTTCTTTTAAAGGAGTTATTCTCTTCAGTGAATTTTGTGCCTTTTTTAACCATTAGGACAATTATGTCTTTTTTTATTTTTAGGTGTTATTTTCTTCAGTACTTTCATGCCTTTTACCAAACTGTTAATTGTTTTCATAATTTCTTTGCATTACTCTGATTTCTTTTCCCAATTTTTCCTCTACCACTTTATCTATTTAACTCTTCCAGGCAGTATTGCTGCCCTTGAGTCCAATCAGTATTTTTCTTTGAGACCTTGCTTTTAGCTGTTTTCACATTGCAGTTTTTTAAGTTTATGTCTTTGTCTTCCCTGCCACCATCATAGCGTTTTTATGTTCAGGTTCTTTGTTGTTATTCTTGTTGTTGTATTCCCATTTTCCTCGTCTATTTCCTCACTTTGAACTTTATGTTAAAGTTTTGTCTTTTTACTTGGGATAGGGATACACTGTCCCAAGCTTCAGTTTTTTTTTTTTTGTACTGCTTTTTTCAGAGGTAGTTCTCAGTGTCTGTGAGTTTTCAGTGCTTCCAAGTTGGTGTGATCTTAGGAGAGATGTGATCCCTGCTTTCCCAGTCTGAACTCTGGTCTTTACCCAGTAAAGGCCCCCTATTGTTCTGTAGCTGAAAGCACTAGTGCTCCTTTAGGTCCCTTGTGACCAAACATAAGTGCTTCTCTCTCTCTCTTATAATTGTGACCGGAACTGCATATGGGCAATAAAGTTGTCAATCAGCTCCAGCTTTTCCTATGAGCCACTAAAGTGTCCCCTCTAATATTTTTCTGACCAGTTGTCTGACTCCCTTACTATCTCTGCATTGAGAGCTCCCATAGGTGGTACTGTTTCTGCTATTGTCCTGTTGTCTTCCAAAGCTCACTGCTGGTGCTCCTGTCATGCTCTAGACCTATACCCATTCCAGTGTTAGACACCTCTCCTACAGAGTTCCTATATTTTCTTAGGCTGGAAAAATGTCTCCCTCTGACCTTTTATTGGCTCTGCCACTCCAAAATTTGATTTGTAGTGTTATTTTAAAATTGTTTGGAGGGGAATGTAGGGAAAATTCAAGTGGGATCCAGGCTGTTCTACTCCATCTTTGCTCCTGACATATATACTTCTATGACAGGGTTATAGTATAGCAAAAAGAGCCTGGCTAAGAAATGAGAAAACACAACTTTTAGCCATGTTCCTGCCCTAAACAGCTGTGTATGAGTCTGAGGGAGAAAGAATCATACATTTTTTTTTCTTTTTCGGCCTTATTCTATCATCAGTGAAATAGGAAAGTTAAACTAGATGATACCTATTGGCCCCATTAAATTCAAAATGCTGTGATCCTGTGAATAATTCCAAATCTGTATGCCAGTTTGCAGTGTTGATGGGGGTAGGGGGGGTTGTGATTATTTCATGGGAGGTTAATTTGTGTAATATGACTCAAGTTAAGGTCAGAGCCACTAGTCAAGAATACTATCAGTTGAGAATTGCAAGGCTTCTCTGAAAGTCCTCCTGCATAAATTTTCTTGCCTTTAGACCTTTGGTTCTCTACCTGGGTTCCATAAACAACCATGGACTCTGTGGATATATTTATAGTATCTGCAAACTTGGATGATTTAAAAATTATTATATTTCAGTATGGTTCATTTCCTCTTTAATCCTAAATTGATTATTTATGCATTTGAAAACATTATTCTAAAGAGCCTTTAGGATTTAACAGATTGCCATAAAAAGAGAAAGAAAGAAAAAAGCTATGAATTCCCGGCTTTACAGCAATTCCCCTGCTTTGGTGACCACAGTACTGACTATTAGACCTCTGGTGGGGTATAAAGCTATACTGAATAAAATAACAGTATTGGGATCCAATTCTGTGTAGAATCAAAACAGGATTAAAAGAAAATAGATCCAGCAAATAGGTCAATTTGAAATCCACGAAAGCCTAGCTGGTAATTCCCAAAGTAGAATCTGGCAGAACATAGTACAAAAAAGTCTCCACAGGGTATCTTCCTTCTTTCTTTTCCACAGTAAATTTTGCTGGTGCTTAAAGAAGAAACACTTTAGGATCCTGGTATATAGAGCTAGAGGAGAAAAAAAAAACCTTAGAGGTCAGTTAATCCAAACACTTCAGTCACAGAGCTAGGAGGTGAAATCCAATCACTGCAGTAATGTGGCAGTATGAAAACAGCTTTGGCTTTGAAGTCAAAGATCCCTAGTTCCAATCCTCACTCTGATATTTGCCACCTGTGTAACCCTGGGTAAGTCACATAAGCAATGTAGGCTTTAGTTCACTCATCTGTAAAGTGAACTAGATGGCCATGAAGTCTCTACAGCTCTATATCAGCAATCTTGTGATTTACAAACCAGCAGTCTTTCTGTTATACTGTGAACACTTTGCCCCTGATGTATAATTATCTTTTGTGGATCTGCTCTGCCCCCTCAAAAATCTTGAAAAATTATATATATATATATATATATTATGGGGGGGCAGAGCCAAGATGGTGGCTGGAAAGCAGGAACTAGCATGAGCTCCCCACCAGGTCCCTCCAAAAACCTATAAAAATGGCTCTAAACTAATTCTAGAACTGCAGAACTCACAAAATAGCAGAGGGAAACAGGGCTCCAGCCCATGAAGCCTGGATGGTCTTGGGGTAAGGTCTATCCCACATGGAGCTGGGAGCAGAGCAGAGCAAAGCAGAGCCCAGTGTGGGTGGCATGGACCAACCAGACCAGGAGCTGGGTGGACCATGCCCCAGCACCCTGAATCAGTGAGCTCCAGCAGTTGCCAGACTTCTCAACCCACAAACACCAAAGACAACAGAGAAGGTTAGTGGAAAAAGCTGCTGAGGACAGGGAATTTGAGGTTTGGGCCAACACTCCGGAGGCAGTGGAGGTGGGGCAGCTACAGAACTACAGCTGCAGTTGCTTCCTGCCCCAGGCCCACCTGGTGGGAGGAATTAAGTGGCAGATCAGAGCAGGAGTGCAGAGCCTGCTGAAGATCTAAGTCTAGTCTGGGTTGGGGGTTCTTGGGGAAGGAGCAGTGCTGGTGTGGCAAAGCTGGCACATCCCCCCAAGCGTGGAACCTAGAACTCTTTACTCTACAAGCAGTCATAGCCCACTGAAAAGCTCAAGGGTCAAGTAAGTTGGCTGGGAACATGGCCAGGCAGTGAAAACACACCCAGATTCAGTCTCAGACTCTGGAATCCTTCTTTGGTGACAAAGAAGACCAAAACATGCAGCCAGAGGAAATCGACAAAGTCAAAGAGCCTACAACAAAAGCCTCCAAGAAAAACATGAATTGGTCTCAGACCATGGAAGAGCTCAAAAAGAATTTGGAAGTTAGAGAGGTAGAGGAAAAATTGGGAAGAGAAATAAGAAGGATGAGAGAAAATGATGAAAAACAAGTCAATTACTTGCTAGAGGAGACACAAAAAAATACTGAAAAATGTACTGAAGAAAACAGCACCTTAAAAAATAGACTAACTCAAATGGCAAAAGAGCTCCAAAAAGCCAATGAGGAGAAGAATGCCTTGAAAGGCAGAATTAGCCAAATGGAAAAGGAGGTCCAAAAGACCACTGAAGAAAATACTACCTTAAAAATTAGACTGGAGCAAGTGGAAGCTAGTAACTTGATGAGAAATCAAGATATTATCAAACAGAAGCAAAGGAATGAAAAAATGGAAGACAATATGAAATATTTCATTGGAAAAATCACTGAACTCAAAAATAGATCCAGGAGAAATAATTTAAAAATTATTGGACTACCTAAAAGCCATGATTAAAAAAAAGAGCCTAGATATCATCTTTCAAGAAATTATCAAGGAGAACTGCCTTGATATTCTAGAGCTACAGGTCAAAATAGAAATTGAAAGAATCCACCGATCGCCACCTCAAATAGATCCCAAAAAGAAATCTCCTAGGAATATTGTCACCAAATTCCAGAGCTCCCAGATCAAGGAGAAAATACTACAAGCAGCCAGAAAGAAACAATTTGAGTATTGTGGAAACACCATTAGAATAACCCAAGATCTAGTAGCTTCTACATTAAGAGATTAAAGTGCTAGGAATATGATATTCTGGAGGTCAGTGGAGCTAGGATTAAAACCAAGAATCACCTACCCAGCAAAACTGAGTATCATGCTCCAAGGCAAAATATGGATTTTCAATAAAATAGAGGACTTTCAAGCTTTCTCAGTGAAAAGACCAGAACTGAATAGAAAATTTGACTTTCAAACACAAGAATCAAGAGAAGCATGAGAAGGTAATCAAGAAAAAGAACAACAAAAAGAAATTGCAAGGGACTTACTAAAGTTGAACTGTTTACATTCCTGGAATGTAAAGATGATGTGTATGATTCATGAGACCTTGGTATTAGGGTAGCTGAAGGGAATATGCATATATACATATGTTTATATATATGTATATAAATACATATGTATGTATATGTTTATGTATATATATGCATATATATACATATGTATATATATGTATATGTGAGTGTGTATGTATGCATATATGTATCAGTATATACATATATATGTATACATATATACATATGTATACACACACACACACACAGAGCACAGAGTGAGTTGAAGATGAAGGGAAGATATCTAAAAGAAATAAAATCAAATTAAGGGATGAGAGAGGAATATATTGAGAGAGGGAGATAGGGAGAGATAGAATGGGGTAAATTATTTTACATATAAATGGCAAGATAAAGCAGTTCTGTAGGAAGAGAAGAGAAGGCAGGTGAGGGGAATGAGTGAATCTTGCCCTCATCAGATTTGACCTGAGGAGGGAATACCATACATACACACACTCAATTGGATATCTTACCCCACAGGAAAGAAGAAGGAAGAAGATAAAACAAAGGGGGTATGATAGAAGGTAGGGCAGATGGGTGTGGACGTAATGAAAAACAAACACTTTCTAAAAGGGACGGTGTCAAGGGAGAAAATTCAATAAAGGGGGACAAGTTAGGAAGAAGTAAAATATAGTTAGTCTTTCACAACATGAGTGTTGTGGAAGGGTTATACATAATGATACACATGTGGCCCTTGTTAAATTGCTTGACTTCTTAGGGAGGGTGGGTGGGAAGAGAAGAGAGGAGAGAACTTGGAACTCAAAGTTTTAAAAACAGATGTTCAAAAAAAAAGTTTTTACATGCAACTAGAAAATAAGATACACAGGGAATGGGGCATAGAAATTTATCTTGCCCTACAAGAAAGGAAGGGAAAAGGGTATGGGAGAGGAGTGAGGTGACAGAAGGGAGGGCTGACTGGGGAACAGGGCAACCAGAATATATGCCATCTTGGAGTGGAGGGGAGGGTAGAAATGGGGACAAAATTTGTAATTCAAACTCTTGTGAAAATCAATGCTCAAAACTAAATGTATCAAATTTAAAAAAAAAGTTAAAAAAGTAAAAAGAAAAAAAAGAAAAAATATATATATTATGGATACAGAAAAAAGTTAAATGGGCCTTACTAAAATAAATTTGAAATTTAAAGAAAAAAATGTCAATGTTACCATTATATTTTGTTGTATGGATGCCTATATGCATATGTAATACACACATGTATTACATATAGGTATATAATCACATACATATATATATGTATGTATATATGTATATATAAATCTATTAATATATGTGAATATGTCCATCATACATATGTGTGTATTGGAGGGTATGTGTGCATTGAAAGATACTAAATATAACTGGAGCTTTTAGTCAGTTATGTCTATTTTCTCTTCCACTAACCAATAATCCCCCTCAGCTAAAGTCTGCTGTCTTCTGACTGCTTGTTACTAACATAGGTCTCAGAAGGAAGCTTTTTCGTCTCCCCCACCCCAGCCCTGATGCATCTTTAATTCTGCTCCTCAGGTTCCTATATCAGATTCTTGAAAGCCCACCACTTCTGCCCTTCAGTAGATTAACTGGGAGCTTCCTGACTCCAACTGATTCATCTTTAACTTAAAAAAATACATCTACCTTCCAGGAGCAAAGATGATAGAGGAAACAGTAAGTCATTCTCACCCTTCCTTATTGACTTTGAAAAACCCAGAGAATATTGCTCCAGGAAAAATCCTGAAATAGTGGAGTTAGCAGGAAAAATGAGGTACAGAAATCTTTTACCTTGGGAAGCTAGAGGCATTAAGGGAAAGATCCCTCTTTCTGTGGCTGAAGGAGATAATCTACAGGACAGAAGGAATCCAAGAAAGCCAGCAGCAAGCCTTGCCTCAGCAAACCATGGGGAGATCCGGAACTACAGGGTGATGGAACAGGCAAGCACCTGGCACCAGGCACACACCATCCGCCACCACCAGCTCTAGCTCAGCATCCAAGGCCCCAGCACACGAAACCAGTAACCCTAGTCCCAAAGAAAAGAAGCCTGGGGCAGTGCCCCTGTGCCCCAGAAGTAGAGATTAACTTTAAAAGCCAGAAAAAGGCAAACAAAATGAGCAAAAAGCAATAAAGAAAAACAATGACCATAGAGAAGTATCTTGGTGGCAGAGGTGATCAAACCACAGATTTAAGAGAGGACAGCATTGTCAATATTCCCACATTCAAAAGCACAGCAGAGATTATGAACTGGTCTCAAGCCCAAAAAGCCTTTTTGGGAGAGCTCAAGAAGGATTTTAAATGTCAAATAAGAGAGGCAGAACAAAAGTTGAACAATTCCTTTAAAAATACAATTGACAAAATGGGGTGAAAAAGCACACTGAAGAAAACAACTCCTTAAAAAGTAGAATTGGCTAAATGGAAAAGGTGGTACAAAAAGTAGCTCAAGAAAACAATTTGTTAAAAAATAGAATTGGGCAAGTGTAAGCTAATGACTACATAAGACATCAAAAATCAAACAAAAATCAAAAGAATGAAAAAATAGAAGAAAACATAAAATACCTCATTGGAAAAACAACTGACCTGGAAAATAGATCAAGGAGAGATAATTTAACAATTATCAGTCTATCTGAAAGCTATGATAAAATAAAAAAGCCTAAAGAGCTTTTTTCAAGAAATCATCAAGAAAATTTGCCCTGAGGTCCTAGAACTAGAGGGTAAAATGGTCATTGAAAGAATCCACCAATCACCTCCTGAAAGAGATCCCAAATTTAAAACACCAAGGAATATAGCAGCAAAATTCCAGAATTATCAAGTCAAGGAGAAAATACTACAAGCAGTCAGAAGGAAACAATTCAAATATCATGCAACCACGGTCAGGATTATGCAGGAACTTGTAGCTTCTACATTAAAATGTTTGGTGGGCTTAGAATATGATATTCCATAAAAGAAAGGAGCTTGGATTACAACTAAGGATCAATTACCATTAAAATTAAGCATAATCTTTCAGGGCGGGAGATGGATATTCAGTGAAATAGCGGACATCCATACTTTCCTGATGAAAAGACGAGTTCAACAGAAAATTTGTTCTTCAAATACAAGACTCAAGAGAGGCATAAAAATGTAAAGAATAAAGGGGAAAAAGGATGATATTCAGTAAGGGCAAACTGTTTACATCCTTACATTGGAAGATGATACTTATAACTCTTGAGAACATTATCTTTATTATTGATTTAAGGTGGTTTTGATGTGATGATAAAAAACCTGATGATAAAAAGTGGTGAAAAGGAATTGTAATTGGAGGAGAGGGAAGGAAGAGACAGAAAAGGGTAAGTTTCATCACACAAAGAGGCACAAAGACCTATTACAGTAGAGGGAAAGAAGTAAGGGAGATGAGTATTATTTGAACCTTACTCTTATTGGAATTGGCTAAAGACAGGAATAACATACTTAGATACAGAAATCTAATTTGCACTATAGGCAGCAGGGAGGCTGATAGAAGGGAGGGAAGACTGAGGGAAGCAGTGGCCTAAAGCAAAACTCTAGTGAGGATGGAAAGGGAGCAAGGAAAAAGAAAAGCATAAACAAAGAGAAAAGTAGGATGGAGGGAAAGATACAGATAGTAATCATAACTATCGATGTGAATAGGTGAACTCTTCCATAAAATGGAAGCAGATAGCAGAATGGATAATAGAAACACAATCCTACAATGTGTTGTTTACAAGAAACAGAATGAGAGGGATACACACAGGGTAAATTTAAAAGGCTGGATTAGAATATATTATGCTTCAGCTGAAGTAAAAAAAGAGGGATAACAATCCTGATACCAAACAAAGCAAAAGCAAAAATAGATCTAACTAAAAGAGATAAGGAAGGAAACTGTGCCCTGCTAAAAAGCACCATAGACAATGAAGTAATATCAATACTTAACATATGTTCACCAAATGGTATAACATCCAAATTCTTAGAGAAGTTAAGGGAGTTACAGGAAGAAATAAGAGCAAAATTATACTAGTTGGGGACTTCAACTTCCCCCTCTCTCAAATAGATAAATTTAACCATAAAATAAGCAACAAAAATAAAGAGGTGAATAGAATTTTAGAAAAGTTAGATATGGTAGACCTGTAGAGAAAAATGAATAGGGATAGAAAGGAATATACATCTTTCTCAGGAGTAATTGGCACCTACACAAAAATTGACAATCTACTAGGGAATAAAACCTCACAATCCAAAGTAGAATGGCAGAAATACTAAATGCATTCTTTATAGATCATGATGCAATAAAAATTACATATAATAAAAGTTCCATAGAAAGATAGACTAATTGGAAACTGAATAATCTAATCCTAAAGACTGAGTGGGTCAAAGAACAAATCATAGAAACAATGAATAACTTCATTCAAGAGGATGACAATAATGAGAAAACATACCAAAACTTATGGGATGCAGCAAAAGCAGTACTTAGGGGAAGTTTTACATCTCTAAATGCTTACATGAACAAAATAAAGAAGGAGGAGATCAATAAACTGGGCATGCAACTTAAAAAGCTAGGAAAAGAATAAATTAAAAACCCCAATTAAGTACAATATCACAAATACTGAAAATCAAAAGAGATATGAATAAAATTGAAATTAAGAAAAATATTGAAGTAATAAAAATAAAGCTATTTTTATGAAAAAAATACAATAGATAAACCTTTGGTTCATTTGATTAAAACAAAGAAGAGAATTATATTGCCAGTATCAAAAATGAAAAGGGTAAATTCAGCACCAATATAGAGGAAATTAAAACAATAATTAGCAGCTATCTTGCCCAACTGTATGCCCATAAATTAGACAATCTTAGTGAAATTGATGAATATTTACAAACACACACACACACACACACATATTATATATAATACACGCACACATATATGTATATATATATATTATATATAGACAAACATACATACATATTGCCCAGATTAACCAAAGTGGGAATAAAATGCTAATTGACCCCACTTCAGAAAAAGTAATTGAACAAGCCATCTATTAATTTACCAAGGAAAAAATCTCCAGAGCGACATGGATTTACAAATGAATTCTATCAGACATTTAAAGAACAATTAATTACAATAATACATAGACTATTTGGGAAAATATGTGAAGAAGGAGTGCTACTTCTTATGATACAAATATCATACTGATACCTAAACTGGGAAGAGTCAAAAAAGAGAAAGAACATTACAGACCAAGTTCCCTAAGGAATATAGATGCAAAAAAAAAATTAAATAAAATATTGACAAGGAAATTACAGCATATTTCACAAGGATCATATACGACGAATAGGTGGGATCTACACTGAGAATGCAGATCTGGTTTAACATTAGGAAAACTATCAGTGTAATTGATGATATACTCAAAAAACCCTAACAGAAACCATATGATTGTCTCAATAGATGCAGAGAAAAGCTTTTGACAAAATACGACATCCATTCCCATTAAAAACACTAGAGAGCACAGGATTCAATGGAGTCTTCCTTAAAACTATACGTAGGATCTACCTAAAACCCTCAACATGTAATGGGAATAAGCTAGAAGCATTTCCAATAAGATGGGAGTGAAACAAAGTTGTCCATCCTCACCACTGTTATTCCATATGGTACTATAATTGTTATGTTATATCTGTTATAATTGTTAATGTTAGAAATAAGAGAAGAAAAAGAAATTGAAGGAATTAGAATAGGTGAAGAAGAAACAAAGCTATTACTCTTGGCAGATGATATGATGATATACTTAGAGAATCTTAGAGATAAATCAAAATTCTAGCTTTGAAATAATAAAACAACTTTAGCAAAGTTGCAGGATATAAGATAAACCCACATAAATCCTTGGCATTCCTATGTATTACTAACAAATTTCAACAGCAAGAGATCTAAAGAGAAATTCTATTCTAATGCAGACATTACAAAATATTTAGGACCCTACCTGCCAAAACAAATCCAGAAACTATATGAACACAATTAAAAAACAATTTTCACACAAATCAAGTCAGATCTAAATAATTGGAAAATCATCAGTTGCTCATGGGTAGGCTGAACTAATATAATAAAAATGACAATTTTACCTAAATTAATTTACTTATTTGGTGCCATATCAATCAAAATACCAAAAAAATATTTTACAGAGGTAAAAAAAAATAATATCAAAATTCATCTGGATGAATAAAAGATCCAGAATATTAAAGAAATTAATGGAAAGAAATGCTAGGGATTGTGGCCTAGGCTTATGAGATGTTAAATTGTATTGTAAACCAGCAATCCTCAAAACTACTTTATATTATGGTGGATCAGTGGAATAGGTTAGGTACACAAGACACAGGAATCAATGACTATAGTAACTTGTGCTTGATAAACCCAAAGAATTCCAGCTTCTGGGATAAGAACTCTCTATTTGACAAAAACTGCTGTGAAAAACTAGAAAATATTATGTCCTAAATTAAGCATAGACCAACATCTTATTCTGCGTACCAAAATAAAATCAAATGGGTACATGATTTAGATATGAAGGATGATACTATAAGGAAACTGGGAGAGCAAGGGATTGCTTACTTGTCAGATTAATGGAGAGTGGAGGAATTTATGAGCAAACAAGTGAGAGAGAACATTATGAAATGTAAAATGGATATTTTGATTATATTATATTAAAAGTTTTTATACAAGCAGAACCAAAGCAGCCACAATTAGAAGGAAAGCAGAAAGCTGAGAAACAATCTTTTTTTTTTTTAATTTATTTTTGACATGTTTGGTTTTCAGCATTGATTTTCACAGGCATTTGAATTACAAATTTTCTCCCCATTTCCTCCCCCCCCACAC
>CM053623.1:272102538-272121829 GCA_028646595.1 Phalanger gymnotis
GCCCTGCTTCCCTCTGCTACTTTGTGGGTTCTGCAGCTCTAAAATTGGTTCAGAGCCATTGTTTTATAGGTTTTTGGAGGAACTTGGTGGGGAGCTCACGCCAGTCACTGCTTCCCAGCCGCCATCTTGGCTCTGCCCCCGAGAAACAATCTTTACAGCTAGTGTCTCTGATAAAAATCTCATTTCTCTAACATATAGAGAACTGAGTTAAATTTATAAAAACAAATCCATGTCTCAATTGATAAATGGTCAAAGGATATGAACAGGCAGTTTTCAGATAAAGAAATTAAAGCTATCAATAACCACACGAAAAATGCTCTAAATCACTCTTGACTAGAGAAATGCAAATCAAAACAACTCTGAAGTACCACATAACACCTATCAAATTGCTTAGCATGACAGAACAGGAAAATAATAAATGTTGGAGAAGATCTGGGAAAATGGGAATACTAATTGATTGTTGGTGGAGTTGTGAACTGATCCAACCATTATGGAGAGCAATTTGGATCTATGCCTAAAAGGCTATAAAAATGTGCATACCTTTTGACTCAGCAATACCACTTCTAGGGCTGTAACCCAAAAAGACATAAAAAAGTGAAAAGGACCCACACATACAAAAATATTTATAGCAGCTCTTTATGTGGTGGCCAAGAACTAGAAATTGAGGGAATGCCCATCAATTGGGAAATGACTGAACAAGTTGTGGTGTATAAAGTAATGGAATACTATTGTGCTATAAGAAATGATGAGCAACTAGACTTCAGAATAAGCCTGGAAAGGCTTATATGAACTGATGGAGAGTGAAGTGTTTAGAACCAGGAAAACATTGTACAAAGTAACAGCCACAGTGTTAGATGACTGACTTTGATAGACTTAGCTCCTATCAGCAATGCAAGGACCTAAAACAACTGTAAAAGATGCATGATGGAAAATGTTATCTGTATCCAGAGAAAGAAATATGGAGTCTGAATGCAGATTCAATCATACTATTTGTTTTCTTCTTTTGTTTGTTTTGTTTTATTTTTTTTTCTTTCTCATGGTTCCTCTAAATCATTCTAATTCTTTCATCCAACATGACTAATGTGAAAATAGGTTCAATATGAACATATATGTAGAGCCCATTCAAATTTATATGCTGTCTGAGGATGAGGGTGGGGGAGGGGGGAGGTGGGGAGAAAATTTGGAACTCAAAATCTTATGGAAGTGAATGTTGAAAACTAAAAATAAATCAATCAATTAAAAAATAAATCTACCCAAATTTCTTCCATAAAATTTATAGTACTTCTAAAATCAAATGTCAGGGGTCAAATGTCTATGATTTCTTTTTTATCCTTTTTAATCATAAGACATGAAAATCTAAATTAGCTGTACTATCTATCATCCTTGTAGCTCTGAAGACTTTAATATGTTAATCTGTCTCTGGTGCCTTGAAACTGTTTTATACTATATCTAGTTTTTTTTTAAATAAATAACATTTTTTACCCCTTTTCGTAACATTAAACTGTTCACAAACTGTATCCATACATACATACACACACATATATGTATATGTATATACATATATATATATAATATATACATCACTATACTTTTTGACAAACAGATATGAGTCCTTGTGTCTCCTCCATACCAATTCCCAACTGAAAACTGTTTCTTCATTCTCGTGTATCAGTGTACATTAAAACAAATTTCTTTCTCTACTCCTGTTTTGCATGAGAATGTGCATTTATATTAGTAGGCATATATTTTATCCTTTGGCAATATAAATATCTTCTTTTATGGAAAAAACCCTTTCCTTTTCTATAAGTTTTCAACACATTATACTGTTCCTTTATCTTAAAGGAATCATGTTTCTTAACAAAGGAAGCTATTTTAATAGCCCAGCCATGCAGATATAAAGACTTGATTGATAGTGGTGGCAATGTGACTGGAGATGAAGAGTTTAACCCAAGAAGCCATCTTCCAGCATTTTCCTGGCCATCATCTGAGGGAGGAATCTCTATGGAAAAGAAATTCATCCTTAGCCACTGCTGTCTGGAAACTATAAATATGATAAAATCAAGCCATCTTACCCAAGGAAGCAAAGTATGCCAAGGGGAGATAGGAGACACTATTTGCCTGGTGCATCAAACCATATCAAAAATCATATGCGTTTGGGCCCTAGTATAGACATTCCAGGACCCTGATCCCGAAAACCAGGGATAGTCACATCCCACAGTTCTGTCTTTGTAGCTATCATCAAGAAAAGCAATCTTTGTGGTGAAGGCCTACACTATTTCTGCCACCACCAGTACCAGTCGAGGATGAATTACCACAATCTAGCAGTTAAGCCCAAGATCCCAGGGAATAGCATTGTCCCCCTAGACCAACTGCCTTGCTTCTATCCTGGCCCCTAAATCAACTGCTCAAGGAAATAGCACTTACATATATGTAACCTGATAACTGTCTCTACAGGTGCTGTCATCTCTACTTCCTTAATAGCCACAGATACTGAAGAACCTTAAATCAAAGCTCTTGTTACCAAAGTCCTTGGAATTGACAACTAATTCAATATGAGAAATAGATAAAGTTTCATTAATTGAAATCTTATTAATAAATATGCATTGACATTAGTTTTGTTTCTGTACCCTAAGGACCATCAGAACTCACCATATGAATAGCTTTTAAACCCTCCTTTATGTATTATTTCTCTGAATCTGAGCTCCTTGTTTGTAGGTATGTTATCCTTTTCTTTTTTGGATTCCCATTGTTTAGCACAGTGGTGTGATATATTAAGTGATTTCAAAGCCTTTCTTTTTAATTAATTAATTAATTCAAGAATCATTTGTAGGGATATTTTTAGGATAATATGACTGACAGGACATCAGAAATAAGGGAGAATGTCAAAGGTTCTAGGGTATTGTACATAGCTAAGGTCAAATAATGATGTGCAATTGGTGGAAAAATTAAAAAAAATTAGAAGAGTTGGTTTTGAGAGGAGTTGAGTCCGGTTTTGAATATACTGAATATGAGAAGGTGGCACAGAGAAAGCTAATGCCTTCTCTTTTTATCTCCATTTTATCCTTGGTATATCTTGTTTGTATATGGTTGTTTGTATGTTAGACTATTAGACATTGTTAGACTATGTTAGACATTAGACTATAAACTCCATTCTTTGTAACATCAGTGCTTGATTGGCATATCCTAAGCAATTAATTTCCTCTAGGTAAGATAATATAGTTTTACAGAACCCAACACTGATAAATTTCTAAGTAAAAGAAGATGGTGAGCATTGTCAAATAAATGTTAAAGTGAATGAAAACAGAAAAAAAAAAAGCCATTGGATATTTGAAGATCATCTAGATAGGAATTTTAGTAGAATGATGGCTCAGAAAGTTTGGAAGTGAATACTTGAGTCTCTAATTTGATTGGTGTTGATACATATCCTCCCCCGGGGGTATAGGTCACAAGTCCTCCATTCCTGATCAACCTGTGCAATCAATTCTTATCCATGTTTTTCATTTTTCTCTTTTGGTTGTCTTTGTTTCCCAAGCATTCAGCACAGTCTCCAAAATATAGTAAGGACTTACTTAAGTTCTCTTCTTATATGAAATTATTTTAATTTGACTTTTATAAAATATATTATATTTTTCTCTCTGCTCTCATAAATCCAAGTAAATAATTTTGCTTTCATGCTCTAATTAAATATTTTTTTCAAAAATGAAACAAAAAATCAATTTTACTTTTCATCAATTGGAAATAATTAGAAGTATAATATTCAGGGAGCCAATTATCTCACCATAATCTGCACCAGTCACATTACTTTAAGAGTACTGTCATCATTTTTGCCAAAATTTGGAAGGAACATTTATAAACTAGAGTACATTTGAAGGGAAGAGACCACGATAGTGAGATCATAGTGATGGAAAATCACTTGAAGAAACTAGGAATTAATAAATGGAAGAGAAAGAAGAAAAAAAAAATAGAATTATGGTGTGGGGATCAGTTATATTTTTCCCCAAATACCTGAAGAGCTAGCATGTGAAAGAGCAAATAGACTCTAGCTACAGAGCAAAGAACAACGGCAAGTGGAAGTTGCAGGGAAATGATTGGTTGCTATCCTTCATTCTTGAAAAGAACCAAAACGACATCACTATGCCAGTGTCAAGTTACAGTGTGTCCTAATGTGGCTGATCAGACCAATACAAGTTCAGAAAGCTCTAACACTGGTTGGGCACAAACAGTCCATATGAACATTTGGTGTGGGTTCTCCAAATTTGCCCATTTCACATTTCTTTTGAGCTATTTCAATTTTGCTTTGCTCATAGAGCATAGCACCTTTTCTGATGAGGGTACAACATGCTGGGTGGTCCTATGCCAGTTTCTCCCATTCTAAAGTTCTTGAGATAGACCTTGAGAGTGACTTTATATCACTTTTTCTGACCACCATATGAGCATTTGCCTTATGCCAGTTCTTCATAAAATAGTCTTTTGGGCAAGTGTATATTTGGCATTCAAACAATGTGGCCAGCCCATCAGAGTTGCCCTCTGATTACAGGGAAATAGACATTAGTTGAATATAAGGAAGGAAGAGAATGTGATACAACAGAAAAAAAAAAACGCTGGCTTTGGAGTCAGAGAATCTGGGTTCAAAGTCTCCCATTGAAGCCTACTATTGGTGTGACCTTGGGAAAGTCTCTTAACTTCTCTGGGCTGCAGTGACATATATAAACTGAGGGCATAGGCCCAACAGTCCTCTGAGATCCAGACTTAGATCCATGATTCTATAACTTTCTGAAATTCTTAACAATTGGAAATCTCAAGTTCCTTGTCACTGAGAAAATTCAAACAGTAACTAGGTTACCACTTGTCCTCAGTATTATAGAGGGGATTACTGAATTCCACAGGAGGTTGGATGACTCCACAAACCCCTCTCAAATTTAGACTCATGACCCTATTATTCTAATAATTTCTTATAAATGAGAATTCCATGTCCCTTGTCATTCATTGAAAAATGTATAAAAAAATCCTCAATATTACAGAAGGGATTCCTGCTTTTGATAGGAGGCTAGATTAGATTACGTATTAGAACCTTTCAACTCTGGCTGTGTGATAATCTCCAGTATTTTCTATTACCTTTGTGACACAGTTTTCATTATCATGCATTCCTTGGATTTGAACCTGGAAGAACACAAGGCCTATCCAAATGACAAGCTAATTATAGGACTAGTAGGTTTGTATTTATAGTAATTCAATTTTCTTATGAAACACCATTATTTTTATACCCTTGAACCAAGTCCAATATCCTAAACTAGTCAAAATGCTTAATTTTTAATACTGTCAATATTTCTAGGGGTAGAGCCATGATACTTTTCTAACAAAGAATTCTGCCTTCTGGGCAGCAAATTTTTTCAGGTTTAAATAAGACAAAATTGATTTTGTAGCAGCAGCCAGGGTTTCTTGTATGAGGCCTATGTTAAGATACTTTTTTAATTAAATGTCAAATACAGCTTGGCACTGGAAACACAATATATGCCTGGTGTTTGAGAAAAAGCTGTCAGCTTGTCTCTCTCCCTGTCAAATTGCCATCTGCCTCACTGTGATTAGTTTAGGCTAATGGATCACTGTTTGGCAGGGCACCATATCACAAATGACTCAATACTATGTGACTTGGGGGGAAAAATGTGAGACAACCTATTCGTCTTTGGGAGATTGAATTTTATACTTTTAATTATTTAAGGTTATTTTAGGAACTTTTCTTGCAGAAGAATCAATAAGCCTGAATTCTATTCAGTGTTAGTCATGAACAGGAAGGGTAAAGACCCTCTGAGTTGTAATTTCCATGAAAAATTATATCTTTGAATTCTGTACTCTGATGGGAATGAGAATGTTTATTATTATCATTTTGTTATTTGTACATTTTATCTCGATCTATCTTTGTTATTAGTATTTGTTCTGAATGCTTTTAAACTTCATGTACCAGTATACTTATATGTGAACACATATGTATAAGTACTCTCAGCAAAAGTCTATGACATATCACCCTGTCTTTTATAAATGTAATTAACATTATTGGGCCATTATAAGCAGGGTGTGAAATTTCCCTATTATAATATTTGTATTTTTGTGGGGAATTATCCACACTTGTGGTGTCAAACCACCACTTTTCAAAACTTCTAAGTATGACCCAAATCAGATTAAAATGTAATTGGGAAAAGGTTAAAAAAAATAAATAAAAGTACAATACAATAGAGCTAATGTTAAGTCAATGTGCTGCTGTAGGATTTCATTTCTGTTGGAGCCTGACATCATTGATCCACACTGATCTCAACTAATTGTCTCTGTGAGGACTAGATGTATATGTAGGTATACATATATGACTATATATAAAATACATACATAAATACATATGTGTGAGGGGTAGCAGATAGGGACATGACCTTCTTGCTCAAAAGACCTAGGTAGGACCTTTGCCTATGAAATCACATATTTATTCATCCAATTACACATACTTGTAGTGAACATATATGGATATGATATAGACATTATAGTTATGCCTTAGATATAGAGAGCTCCACCTCTGAAACTGTGTCTGTGGCCTAGAGCAAGTCACTTAACCTCCTTATGTCCAAATAAATGCTCTAAATCTCTAAACTGTAGGTGAGTTTGTTGGTAAGTTGCTGATCTTCATTAATAGAAGGAGTTTCCTTACTTTAAGTTAACTACACTAATGAAATCATAAGTAGGAACATTTTCATTCTTACTCTGAATCTGGTCCTGTATTTGTCTAGTTATACACATTTGCATATGAAATACATAAAAATAAAAATACATATATATGCATATACATAATTTATTATTGTATTACTTTAGGATAGTCATAACTTCTCTGGGCCTCAGAGTCATCATCTATAAAATGAGGGACAGTTATGTGGTATGGTAGATAGAGTACTAGGGCCAGAAGTCAGAAATACTCATCTTCTTGAGTTCAAATCTGGCCTTAGACACTTACTAGCTTTGTGACCCTGGGAAAGTCACTTAAACCTGTTTGCCTCAGCTTCCTTATGTTTCAAGTGAGCTGCAGAAAGAAATGGCAAACTACTTTGCCAAGAAAACCCCACATGGGGTCACAAAGAGTCAGACATGACTGAAAATGACTATACAACAAAAATTATTTAAATAACCTTTAACATCCTTTGCAAATCAATATCTGCATGAGCTATTAATTTTACAGTTTAGTGGCATATTAGTCCAAGTATTGCCCCTATTTTCTCATGCCAATTTTGCTTTTATAAAGTCTAAAAGTGACTTTAAGAAAGAGACTGACAGAGATATGAATAAAGAAAGTAATGATGATAAAAGATAGTAAGCACCTTTATTTGATTTTAAAGAAATATTTTTAAATATATTTTACCATAATATGCATGCACATACGTGCATATATAAACACAAAGTCATATGGTGTATTTTTATTTTTGCATATGGCTATATTAAGAGTTAGTCTCAGGGTAGATAGAGGACTAGTCTTAGAATCAGGATGATTTAGGTTTGTCTTGACAATAATGATTATTGCCAAGGCACTCATTCTTTCAGTGTCTCTAGGCGACCATGTATATAATTATAATTTATAGAGGATGTGCTATTTCACATGGGAGGAGCAAGCTCCTACTCTAGAAATTCCCTACTTCTATGAAATCAAAAATTCAAATTCCCTACCTCCCCTAAAAGTCTATTTTTTTCTCTTCAGATGTACAGTTTTAGAATTTTTACCTATAATTGGACCAATAGGACATTAAAGCTAAGTGTTTCAGATGAGTAAACACTTAGATGGTAATCTAGGTTTTTATCTCTCTAATTTGAGGGATAAGATAAGCATTACTATTTACAGGAAGAGTTGGAGAGTTCAAAATTTGTCTATGAAATTCATTAATGTAGACAGGCACAATCCACATTCGTCAAACCTTGCATGAATTTCTCTCCCTCACCACACCCTGGCCCATTATTATAGTGATGAATCAATCAAATGAATCAAATATAGTTATATATAACTATCAGATTTGTTTATAAAAATGATGGAAATATGAAATAAACTACCCTAGTACATTTTTTACTAATTATTCAGAAACGATCATAAACTGAAATTTTCATAATTATGCTATTCTTGGTTCCTCTTAATAAGTTATTTTGGGGTGTTAGCAGCTTAAAATACCTAAAATTTATATTAAGCCATCTGTCTCTGTCTTCATCCACATAAACAAAATAATACAATAGATGTATATCTGCATATATATAGATGTGTATATGTATATATGTCCTTTATACATATATATGTACATACATACAAACATATGTATAGGTGTGTATTGTGTACATAAATGTATATGTTTGTATACAGATGCTGTGTGTATGTATGTGTATATATATTATATACATGTATATAATATATATGTATATGTGTGTGTATATATATATATATAGTGTGTATATAGATAGATCACCACATATCTACAGAGAAGTGGAGTAAGTAAACTGGCAGTTAATAGAGTACAAAGGAGGTACGATGTTCACCTAGATATTATTTCATTTTAATTTTAATTCACTTATTTACCTTCTTGATCATTCTGTGGTTATTTACTTTTACGTATAACAATTATGCTACCCACCCCACCCCCATCTATGTCTTCTCTTCTCAATTTGTTTCTAAACTTCTTGAGGGATAGGACCACCAATTACTAATGCTTGCTTTGCTTAGCACAGCATCTTGAATATATACAGTAGCTACTAAATGAACAGTTGTTGCCAGAGAAACTACACAGACACAGACACAGACACAAAGACACAGACACAGACACAGACACACACCCCACTCTAATTCAGAAAGGAATTAATTATTCCAGATTTTATGTTGTCTACAGAAAGGAAGTAGCCCAATGCAGTGTGTTGGTTGACCAAAGAGATTTTTTTCTACATTCTGTTTTATTTTTTTCTTTGTTTTTTAAAATTTATTTATTTTTAGTTTTCAACATTAACTTTTATAAGACTTGGAGTTCCAATTTTCTCCCATCCCCTTCCTCCTCTCTAAGATGGTATGCAATCTCATATAAACTATACATGCAGAATCATATTGAACATATTTCCACAGTCATGCTTTGAAAGGAGAATCAGAACAAAAGGGAAAAACTGAGAGAGAGAGGGAGAGAAAGAGGGAGAAAATAGTATGTTTCCATCTGCATTCAGACTCCATAGTTCTTTCTCTGGATGTGGATAGCATTTCCCATCATGAGTCTTTTGGAATTATCTTAGATCATTGGGTTGCTGAGAAGAGCTAAGTCTATCAAAGTTGGTCATCACATGATGTTGTAGTTATTTTCTACAATAGTCTCCTTCTTCTGCTTGCTTCACTCAACATTAGTCCATGTAAGCCTTCCAAGGTTTTTATTAAATCTTTTTCCTTATCATTTCTTATAAAATAATAGTATTCCATTACATTCATATTCCACAACTTGTTTGGCCATTCCCCAAGTGATGGGCATCACCTCAATTTCCAATTTTTTGCCACCACAAAAAAGAATTGCTATGAATATTTTTGTACATGTGGATCCTTTCCCCATTTTAATGATCCCTTTGGGATACAGCCCTAGTAGTGATATTGCTACACCAAAGAGTGATGTCAAATAGTCATCTCTCCCAAAAGAATGCATCTCAGAACATTAAAAAGACTTTTAAAATCAAATGGGAGAGATTGAGAAAAAATCTTTAAAAAAGGAAAGAAAGAAAGAAAAACAAAGAAAGAAAGAAAGAAAGAAAGAAAGAAAGAAAGAAAGAAAAAACAAGGAAGGAAGGAAGGAAAGAAGGAAGGAAGGAAGGAAGGAAGGAAGGAAGGAAGGAAGGAAGGAAGAGAAGGAAGGAAGGAAGGAAGAGAAGGAAGGAAGGAAGGAAGGAAGAGAGAAAGAAAGAAAGAAAAAAAAGAAGGAAAGAAGGAAAGAAAGAAAGAAAGAAAGAAAGAAAGAAAGGAAGAAAGAAAGAAAGAAAGAAAGAAAGGAAGGAAGGAAGAAAGGTTGGATCAATTCACAACTCCATTAACCGTGCATTAGTGTTCTAACTTTCCCACATTTTCAACAACATTTATCATTTTCCTTTTCCATCATATTAACCAATCTGATAGATGTGAGATGGTAACCCTGAGATTTTTTAATTTTCATTTCTCTAATCAATACCAGTTTAGAACTTTTTTTTTTTGAAATGACTGTAGACAGTTTTAATTTCGTCAGCTGAATACTGTCTGTTCGTATCTTCTGACCATTTTTCAATTAGGGCATGATTTGTAGTCTTATAAATTTGACTCAGTTCTTCATATATTTTAGAAATGAGACCTTTATCAGAGACATTGGCTATAAAAATTGCTTGGTTGTATTTTCTTTATATTTGTAAAGCCTTTTTAATTTAATGTAATCAAAATTAACCATTTTACCTTTCATAATGATTGCCATCTCTTGTTTGGTCATAAATTCTTCCATTGTCCATAGATCTGATAGGTCAACTATTCCGTGTTTGCCTAATTTGCTTATCATATCACCCTTTCAGTCTCTTTCATTTCATTAAAAAAGTTACTTCATTTTAGCAAGAAAAATTGTTTTTACATCACAACCATTTCCCAATATATTACTCCTTTATTTTTACTTATTCCTGTCCTGTAAGGCTTGCAATATTTTGAAAGAGGAAAAAAGTTCAGTAAAATTAATAACAACAAAACCTGTCCAATGTAACTAGCCATTTAGACACATTCATTCATTCATTCATCAAATTAGTTTTGTGTTTTCTAACGTTGCTTTTAAGTCTTATATTTAAACAGATTACAAAGGTAAATGAAGAGTCGTGTTGGGATATTTTTCTGATGATCTGAAATATTAGTTATAGTACCAAGAATCTCTAGCGAATTGAAAGTTTAAAGCACTAATTTTAAAATTGTGTATTTTAAGACATTTGCTACTTCCTAAGTGAGGGTTAAAACATGAGGGGAATGTCAGGAAGATTAGAAAGCTTAGAGGGCAAAATGTAAAGGCCACCAGAGAGTATAACCTTGAAACTCTGAATGAACTTGATTTATCTGCCTCAAGCAGTTCATGCATTATTTTGTATCCCCTTTCCTCACTCCCTAGTTCTCTCTTTGATCTGATTTTCAATTATTTTATTGAAATCTCAGGATCTTGTTTCCCTCCTTTTGTTTGCCTCCTTCTTTGGAAAGAAAGCTAACATTTCAGATCCAGGTGAACCTAGAATGTAAAGCTGGTTTTACTTACAAGTTAGAAAAATCTTCTCGTCCCAAGGTGGCATTTACATTATCTATATTAGAGGAAGAAAATTATATTTGCTAGAATTTTGCCTCTTCTCTGAAAGCCTGACCAATTCAGAAAAGACATTTCATGGGGAGGTGGAGTCAAGATGGTGGAATAGAAAAGCACTCAGCAGAACTCTCTCAAATTGACCTCAAAGCAATTTTAAAATAATTCTCCAAATATAATTCTGGAATGGCAGAACCAGCAAAAGATTAGTGATACAATTTTCTAGCCCGGGTTAACTTAGGAGGTCAGCAAGAAGGTTTATCTCACTAGGTCAATGAGTTTGGCATGCAATAACAACAACAATAAAAAAAAAACAAAAAAAAAACCCTTAATACTAAAAATCTCCAATTAAACATCAAATTGGAAATCCTGAAAATGAAACAAGAGAGTAATAAAATTGAAAGTAAAAAAAAAAACACATTGAACTAATAAATAAAACTAGGAGCTGGTTTAAGGGGAGGAAAAGTTAAATATTTGGTTACTTTGTTTAAAAAAAAGAAAGAAGAAAACCCAATTACCAGAATCAAAAATTGAAAAGAGTGAATCCACCACTAATAAGGATAAAATTTAAGTAATTATTGGAAGTAATTTCACCTAATTATATGTCAATAAACCTAACAATTGAGGTGAAATGAATGACAATTTACAAAAATATGAATTGCTTAAATTAACAGAAGATAAAAAAGAATACTTACATAACCCTATCTTAGCAAAAGCAATTGAACAAATAATCAATGACTTCCTTAAGGAAAAATCCTCAGGACTTAATGAATTCACAAGTAAATTCTATGAATCATTTAATGTAAAATTAATTCCAATACTCTATTTGGTATACTATTTGGACAGTAAACATTAGCATTAACTGGGATAAGCTAGAAGCCTATCAAATAAGATCTGGGGTAAAAAGAGGATTCCATTAACACAACTATTACTGAATATTATTCTAAAACGCAAGCTATAGCAATAAGAGAAGAAAAAGAAAGTGAAGGAATTAAAAGAGGCATTGAGGAAGAAAGACTAATAGTTTTTGCAGATAACATGATAGTATACTTAGAGAATCATAGAGAAGCAACTATAAAACTAATTATAGCATATGAAATAAACCCACATAAATCATCAGCATTTCAATTTATTACCACAAAAGTGGAGTAACAAGATATAGGAGGAGAAAATAATTTAAAATAACTGTGGAGAATTTAAAATACTTGGGAGTCTATCTGCCAAGACAAATCCAGGAATTATATGAATACAATTACAAAATAGATAAAGTCAAATCTAAATAATGGGAGAAATATTTTCTCATAGGTAGGACAAATCAATATAGTTAAAAAATCACAATCTTACTTGAATTACTTTATTTATTCAGTGCTATACAAAGCAAATAATGAAAACATATTTTGTAGAATTAGAAAAATAATAAAATATATCTGAAGGAATAGAATTTCAAGAATATCAAAAGAATCTACAAAAAAATTGTAAAAGATGGTGGCTTAGCCATACTGGATCTCAAATTGTATTACAAAGTGGCAATCATGAAAACAATCTGGTACTGGTTAAGAAATAGAGTGTGGGTAAGAGGACTAGATTATATATACAATATATTGTAGTAAATGACCATGGTGATTTAGTGCATGACAAATCCAAAGAACTAAGATTTGCACAAGAAAAAAACTATTGACAAAAATTGCTAGGAAAGCTAGCAAGCAATTTTGCAGGAACTAGGTATAGATCAACAATTCATACCATTTACTGAAATAAGATTAAAATGGGTACATGTTTTAGACATAAAGAGCAATATCATAAGCTAATTAAGGAAACATGAAATATTTTACCTATAGATTTACGGATAATGGAAAAAATGTCCAATAAGAAATAGAGAGCATTATGGGATATAAAATGGATACTTTTGATCACATCAAATTAAAAATGGTTTTGCACAAACAAAACCAATACAGCCAAGATGAAAAGGAATACAGCAAACTTAGAAAAATATTCACATCAAGTTTCTCTGATGAAGACTTTGTTTCTCAAGTAAATGGAGAACATAATCAAATTTATAAGAATATGATCCATTCTCCAATTTATCAATTATAAATGATATGAACAGGAACTTTTCAGAAAAAGAAACCAAAGGTATCAATAATGACATTAAAATACTTGTAATCAATATTGATTAGAGAAATGAAAATTAAAACAACTTTTACATACCACCTCACACTTACCAGATTAGCTAAAAGATAGAGAAGGAAAATGGCAAATGTTGAAGAGGATGTGGAACAATGGGACACTGATGCACTATTGGTGAAGTTGTGTACTGATCCAACCATTCTGGAGAACAATTTGGTGCTATGCACAAAGGGCTATAAAATCATGACCCTTTGAACCAGCAGTACCACTACTAGGTCTACACCACAAAGAGATCAAAGAAAAAAAGATAAAGAACTTTAGGTAAAATGTTTTCATAGCAGCATGTGTGTGTGTGTGTGTGTGTGTGTGTGTGTGTGTGTGCTGGGGGGGTGACAAAGAATTTTAAATTGAAGGACTACCCATCAGTTGGAGAATGGCTAGACAAATAGTGGTTTATGATTGCTATGGAAAACTATTGTGCTATGAGAAATGATGACCAACGCGCTCTCAGAAAAACCTCAGAAGTCTTATAAGAATGGATACAAAATGGAGTAAACAGAACCAGAACATTGCCCATAGTAACAGCAATATCATGTGATGATCAGCTGTGAATGACTTAGCTATTCTCACCAACACAATGATCCAAGACAGTTTCAAAGCCCATGTGATGAAAAATGCTATCTACCTCCAGAGAATGAACTGATGGGGTCTGAATATACATAGAAGCATAGTTTTTTTTTTTGTTTAAATTTCATTATTTTTGCTTTTGTTTGTTTTGGTCTGCATGTTCTTTTGCAACATGGCTAATATGAAATATTTTGCATGACTGCACATCTATATCAAATTGCTTCCCTTCCAAGGAGGGGGAAGGGAAAGGAGAGAGAATTTGTACTCATTTTTTAAAAGAATGTTATTATTGTTATTATTATTATTATTAGTTTGACATGAATTTGGAAGAAAAGAAGGCTGCTTTATGAGAATTCTTTAAAAAGACAATTTACTGAAACATGCAGCTTATTTCTTTGCTCATAGGGAAAAATTCAATTCAAAAAGCATTTAGTAAACAGCTATTTTGAGTAATACAACGTGCTAGATGCAGAATAATAATAAATGAAAATCAACCAACTTTTTAAAGTTTGCACATCACTTTAAGGATGTAATCTCATTTAGGCCTCATGAAAATCATTTGAGGTAAATGCTATGTCCCTTTTCATGCCCATTTTACAGATTTGAAAATTGACTCAAAGAATCACTTTCCCCAGTGTCCACAAACTCAGAATCAGAAGTGTGAATTTTATCTAAGGTGTTTTTGTTTGCTTGTCTTTTCGTTTCTGAGTACAAGTCTAACATCCTCTCCAAAAACTTTTTAAACGTCTATACATTCTGGTCACAGCTTCATTTTTGACATTATCCTACTTCCCCTCTTCTATGTCTAGTCAAATTATACTTCTCTCTGTTGTTCAAACACTACACTCTAACTCCTGTATTTATGTCTTTTAACTGGCCACTTCACATGCCTGGGTAGAGAGATGTATAGGTGGATAGATATATAGATGGATGGATGGATAGATAGATAGATAGATAGATAGATAGATAGATAGATAGATAGATAGATAGATAGATAGATTTAAAATGGATATATGTGTATACACACACACAAATATATATATATATATTTATATATACATACACACAGATAAAGCATTTATTCTTTCCTTATGTATCAAACACTGTGCTAAGCAGAAGAAAAACTTTGACAAATCAGTTGTGTCATCCCTGGGAAAACCAGGAATAAAGTCCTATTTTCCAGTGAAATGGAGATGGGTGGCAAATCAGGACTCAAATGAATTTCTTCCTTACCTTTGTCTGAGTTTCTTTCTTCCTTCATGAAACTTCTCCTGATAACCTCCAAATATAAGCACTAACCCTTAAAATGGCTTTTGTATTTAACTATAAAAATATTTGTATTTATTAACTTTATACTTATGCTGTATTCATTTCTTACTGAATATTTTTTGTCAACTTCTTAGAATGTGAACTTGTGTGTCTAGTGGTTGTTTTGTTCTTTGCACTTGTATAATCATCACCTAGTGTGCTTCCTTTTACATAGGAAATGCTTAAAAATATTTGTTCATTGATTGACTATACCACCCTGCTCCTGTACTAAACAGACCAGATAGTTATTCTCTTTAAAAGTAGTATTCATGGATAATGTATATGTCAGCATCATGTGGTCCAATGAAGCCCCTATATGTAAATGTGGCATGTTACAGAGAAAGAAATATGGGCCCTTATGAAAATCAAAACCAAACGATTCAATATTTTTCAAGCACAATTGAATTACTCTTGGAAGATTCTGATACAAACTTTATTTCTGAAGTTAACTTTTTTTTTAAGATAATATGAACATTCCAATTTTCTAACCATGAGGATATACAATTTAGGATACTTAAAGTATGATCCTAATTTTATTTTTGCCCACATTTGAAGTGCATGCTCCAAAAGTTTTTTTAATCTTCTACAACTAATAGAAAATATTTGTAGAGTGCTTTAAAATTTACTAAATTTTAAAATAAATGATCTCATTTGATCCTGTGTAGCTGACATCTGTGGTTGTTTCCACAGAGGTTCATCTAGTTTGATGCCATCTGATAATTTGAAACATCTATGTACATATTTTGATTGAGTAAAAAGAGCCAGAATTTTCAAAAAAATGTTTCTATAATTAACTACATTTTTCATTTTTTTTCTAGCTCATACTAATGCAGTATATCAACGGGAACAGTAAACACATGTACGGAATTTATTTGTACAGTTTGGATGTGTTTGACACACATAGGGAACAAATGCTCCTTAAGACATTGGTGCATTGGTTTGAAATGGTTTGAAACCCTCCCCAAAACAAACAAACAAAACTAGAATTATCAAAGGACACTCTCAGAATTAAATTTATGTTAACTAAATTCATTTATTCTATTCTAATGTTTGTATTTTTTTCCACTCATTACAAGGGATATCAATTAACTGGCACATCTAAATATAAGATGCTGTCCTTATGGAGACTGGTGTTCCTTTTGATTTCATTTGTCTCTCTCCTAAACCTGCCTAAGAGATATTCCAAAAAAAATGTTTGCGCTATTTTAATCTTCTAAGGCTTTTAGGGTTTTTAGAATTTTAGGACATCCTGTTTAAGTTAGGCATATTTTAGAGAAGAGGGTAAGGAAGGGTTGTGTAGGTCTTAGAAGAATGAGGGTAGGGGAAAACTGTTTTAAGTTCCTTGCATGTATCTGTGCTGTAAATTAAACAAAAAAAGTAAGTTGTGCATTGAAAAACAGAATGTGAGGCAATTTCATCACAATGCAGGGCTATTAAAAAGTCAGTACCTGGTGTCATTTGCTGTTGATAATCTACCTTGACAATGAGATCTCTGGGTCCCTAAAGAAACCTCTGCTGGGTGATTAGAGGCTTTATTTAGCATTTGATTTGTTTTTTATACTATATGCTAGGCATTAATCCAATCATGGAGATTATAAAGAGAAAAATAAAACAAGGAAATAAAAGTAACAACAGTCCCCGGACTCAAGAAGCTTACATTCATTTCTATGTTCATTTTCACTCTATCTCTGATTTCTTAGCTCTCTTGGTTAGACATAATTATTTACATGACCACTGGCTAGAATCGTGTGTGGATTACTGTTATTCAATTAAATTCCTTGGTTACCTACTACTAAACAAGAAACAAAAAAAAAACCGCCATCACACAAAACAAATATATTTTCTTGGTCACACATAATGAAGCTCTCCAACTTCTTTTAATTTCCTCATAGTTCTGTATCAGAAAGAACATAGGATGTGATGTCAAATGTCATTCAAAGAGAGCTGGGGGGCAGAGCCAAGATGGCACTTGGAAAGCAGGGACTTGTTTATGTTCTCCCCTAAATCCCTCCAAACACCAGTAAAAATGGCTGTGAACAAATTCTAGAGCTGCAGAACCCACAAAATAGCAGAGGGAAACAGGTCTCCAGCCCAGGAGGGACAGGATGGTCACTGGAAAGGGTCTATTGCATGGAGCTGGGAGCAGAGTGCAGCCTAGTGTGGGCTGCACTAGGCGATCCAGAGTCAGCAGGCCAGAACAGGTCATAGGGCCATGAATCAGTGAGCTGTGGCAATTACCAGACTTCAGAACCCACAAATGACAAAGACAAGGTTAGTGGGAAACTGTGGGATCTACTTCAGAACACTCCGGCAACCAGACCTGGGGGTGGTGGAGGTGGTGCAGTGGTGGTGGTGCCAGAAGCAGGAACCTCTTGAGGCTGCTTCCAGAGCTCCAGCATCAGCTGCTTCCTGAGTCCTTGGCTCACATGGTGGGAGGAATCTAGCAGCAGATCAGAGTGGTAATGCAGGGAGCACATTGCAGGCACAAAGACAGATTCTTTTGCTGTGCCCTGCTTGGTTCTGCATTGAGGTCCTGGTTGACAGTTCTTGGGGGAGGAAGAGCAATGCTGTGACTGTGGAGTAGAAGTAGCTCTGAAGACAGCTAGTGCTTGGACCCTAAAGTTTGGGACAAAGAACTCTCTACTCTATAAGCAGTCATATCCTGACAAAAACTCAAGGGGCAAGTAGTTGGCTGGGAACATAAACAGGCAACAAAAATGAACTCAGACCCAAACGCAGATTCAAACTCAAACTCTAGATTCCTTTTTTTGGTGACAAAAAAGATCAAAACATACAGCCAGAGAAAGTCAACAAAGTTAAAGAGCCTGCATTAAATACTTCCAAGAAAAATATGAAGTGCTATCAGGCCATGGAAGAGCTCAAAAAGGATTTGGAAAAGCAAGTAAGAAAAGTAGAGGAAAAATTGGGATGAGAAATGAGAGTGATGCAAGAAAAGCATGAAAAAGAAGTCAATGACTTGCTAAAGGAGACCCAAATACTGAAGAAAATAACATCTGAAAGAATACACTAACCCAAATATCAAAAGAGCTCCAAAAAGCCAATGAGGAGGAGAATGCTTTGAAAGGCAGAATTAGCCAAATGGAAAAGACCACTGAAGAAAATACCACCTTGGGGGGCGAAGCCAAGATGGCGACTGGAAAGCAGTAACTGGCGTGAGCTCCTGACCAAGTCCCTCCAAAAACCTATAAAAAAAATGGCTCTGAACCAATTCTAGAACTGCAGAACCCAAAAAAGTGGCAGAGGTAAGCAGGGCTCCAGCCCAGGACAGCCTGGATGGTCTCTGGGTAAGGTCTGGCCCGCACAGAACTCCCAGCTCCCAGCTGAGGGGAGCGGAGCTGAGCTAAGCAGAGCACAGCACGCCCGCGGCGTGGCAGACCGCGGACTGACGAGACCAGGAGTGGAGCCGAGAGTGCCCTAGCATGCTGAATTACTGAGCTGTGGCATGTACCAGACCTCACAACCCACAAACAGGAAAGACAACACAGGTTAGTGGGAAAAGCTGCGGGAAGAGATGGAGTTTGGGGTTCGGATATCCACCCCTGGGGCAATGGAGGCGGGGCAGCTTTAGAAATTCAGCTGCAGTTGCTTCTGGCCCCAGGCCCACCTGGTAGGAGGAATTAAGTGGCTGATCAGAGCAGGAGTACAGAGCCTGCTGAAGATTTAAGCCCAGTCTGGGTAGGGGCTTCTTGGGGAAGGAGGAGTGCTAGTGAGGCAGCGCATCCGCCCAAGCGTGGAACATAGAACTCTTTAGTCACACCCTGTTGAAAAACTCAAGGGTTAAGTAAGTTGTCTGGGAACATGGCCAGATTGCGAAAACACACCCAGATTCAGTCTCAGACTTTGGAGTCCTTCTTTGGTGACAAAGAAGACCAAAACATACAGTCAGA
>CM053623.1:272122329-272139722 GCA_028646595.1 Phalanger gymnotis
ATTTTTCCTCTACTTCTCTAACTTGCTTTTCTAAATCCTTTTTGAGTTCTTCCATGGCCTGAGACCAGTTCATGTTTTTCCTGGAGGTTTTTGTTGTAGGCTCTATGACTTTGTTAACTTCATCTGACTGTATGTTTTGGTCTTCTTTGTCACCAAAGAAGGATTCCAGAGTCTGAGACTGAATCTGGGTGTGTTTTCGTTGCCTGGCCATATTCCCCTCCAACTTAATTAACCTTTGAATTTTTCAACGGGGTGTGTCAGCTTAAAGACTAAAGAGTTCTGTGTTCCACACTTGGGAGGATGCACTGCCTCACCAGCACTCCTCCTTCCCCAAGAAGCCCCTACCCGGATGGCTTAAATCTTCAGCAGGCTCTTCACTCCTGCTCTGATCAGCCACTTAATTCCTCCCACCAGGTAGGCCTGGGGCCAGAAGCAACTCCAGCCTAGTTCTAAATCTGCCCCACCTCTGCTGCCTGAGGGGCAAGTGGCCGAACTGCAAACTCAGTCACACAGCTTTTCCCACTAACCTTCTCTGATGTCTTTGCTCTTTGTGGGTTGAGAGGTCTGGTACATGCCACAGCTCAGTATTTCAGGATGCCAGGGCACTCTCTGCTCGTCTCCTGGTCTGGTAGGTCCGCGTCTGGTGTGTTCGCGCCGTGCGCGCTGGGCTCCGCTCCGCTCCCCTCGGCTGGGGGCTGGGAGGTCCATGTGGGACTGACTTTACCCAGAGACCATCCAGGCTGTCCTGGGCTGGGGCCCTGCTTCCCTCTGCCACTTTGTGGGTTCTGCAGCTCTAGAATTGGTTCATTTTTTTATAGGTTTTTGGAGGGACTTGGTGGGGAGCTCACGCCAGTCACTGCTTTCCAGCTGCCATCTTGGCTCTGCTCCCCCCCCCATGAAGGAAACTTTACAGAGACCTCAATTCTGTATAGTCAAAAAGCTATAGTCTTATTAGCAAACTCTAAATGTGCAACCAATATGCACATGGAGAATACACATTTCTTGGCTATAATGTAATGTAAAGAATTATTGTCACAAAAGAGGTGTCTACCATTAGTAGATGCCAACCTTTACCATTATTCCACAGTTCCCATAGCCGTACTTAACCATGGCTCTCCTAGCAACCCTCTACTCCACAACTTTAATTTTTCTTTAACTTCACCTGCTTTCACATGGTGTAGTTCCAAAGTTCCAGATCTGGCATATAAATTGGTTGCTGGCCAAGCTACGATCCTACTCCACAAACTGTCAATAACAATTTCTTTTATAAATTGTAGTGATATTTTGAATGGAATGGTAACATAAACTTAATTTAAAACAATTGCATTAGCAAAACAACAACAAAAACTTAAAGAACTTTTAAAGTAATTGTAGTAATATCAAATGTTGAAGGTAGTAAAGGTTTAAAAAAAGTTCCTAGAAGAGAAATACTTTCATTTCTTTCTTTTTGTTTTTTTAATTGTTTCTCTTATGATCAGGAAATATAATTTAGCAAAGTTTTACTTTTTGATTTAAAAATGGGCTAGAAGAACTTTGCAAAAAGAGGGAGAAAAATAAGACAAAGCTGAATATTGAAGTCCTGAAATGTAGGACCTCAAATTTCTAATAGTTGCATCTTTTTTTCCAATCCAAGAAGAGATGATTCTTCAATAAAATGAGTTCTGAAACTTAGGAGTCCATGAAACCAATTTTGGAGAGTTGTTCTGTCTCCAGATTTATCTCCAGAGTAACAAGAACAAAGAGTGCCCTTGACCTCATACAGTTCACCATCTATTCAGAATCACAATGATTACATGAATATATACATGAAAATGAAGAAACAATAGTATGATACAATATGCAAAGCAAAAAAAAATGAGAAGGTGGAACAGTGGATACAGCAATGGGCTTGGGGTCAGGAAATATGAATTAAAATATGTCCTGAGACACTTACTAGCTGTGTGATCTTTGGCAAGACACATAGCCTCTGCCTCAGTTTTCTCTCTTATAAAATGGGAATAGTAATAGCTACTATGTAGCAGGATTGTTATGAGGATAAATGAGATAGTATTTTAAAAAGTTTTTAGCACACTGCATGGTACATAGTAGTCATCATGTAAATGCTAGGTAGTAGTACCATCATAAACCTTTATTAGTAGGAGTAGTGGTACTAGTAGTAGTACAATGTAATAAGAACAAAAGAGACATCCTGATTTAAAAAAAAAAAAGTATCTAAGGAAATGTGAGGAAAGGAGAATGAGAATTCACCTGGAATTATCTGGGAAGACTTCAAAGACAAAGTGTAAAAGGAATGTGTTCTGAGCTTGGGGATGTATGTGAGTAGATATAAAGTCAGGAGAGGGTAGAACAAATACAGGAAAATGCTACTATTCAATTTTGGTTCATATAGAGGACACCTAAAAGATAGGAGTATAAAAAATAACCAGACAGGTAGTTCATGGAAGTTCTTGTACTCTGAGAAATATCTCCCACTATCCTATAGATAAAAGAGAGGCCCAAAAGGTTTGTAAGTGTACAAGTGTATTGGGAAAACAAGCTTATCATATGTGAAAGATTGAAAAGGGGAATAATGGATAAATGCAACAATTTCTAATTTCTATTTTAATTCATTTGTAATCTATTTTGAAATTTTTATTTTCCTGAGTTTCATGTAAAAAACAAATTTAACGTTCATTTAAAAAAATTGAGTACCAAATTTTCTCCCTTCCTCTCTACCTATTCCCCCTCATTGAGAAGGCAAGTAATTTGATATATGTTATACATGTTTAGTCGTTCAAAACATATCCATAACAGTCACACTGTGAAAGAAAACATAGACCAAAAAAATCTCTCAAGAAAAATAAAGCAAAAAAGTGTATGCCACAATCAGAATTGAGACACTATCAGTTCATTCTCTGAGGATGGAAAGTGTTTTTGTCAGAAGTCCTTTAGAATTGTCTTGGATCATTTTATTGTGAGGATAGCTAAGTAATTCACAACTGATCATCTTGTAATATTGCTGTTACTTTGCACGCAGGACATTTCACTTTGTATCAGCCCATGCAAGTCTTTCCAGGTTTTTCTGAGATCATCCTGCTTATCATTTCTTTTACTACAATAGTATTCCATTATATTCATATATCACAAGTTGTTCAGCCATTCCCCAATTGATGGGCATCCTCTCCATTTCAATTTTTTTCCACCAGAAAAGAATTGCTATAAACATTTTTGTATATATAGGTAATTTTTCTTTTTCTTTTTTTAACATCTCTTTTGAGAAAGGTGTGAGTGGTTTTATAGCATGTTAGGCATAGTTCCAAATTGTTCTACAGAATGGTTGAATCAGTTCACAACTCTAGCAATAGTGCATTGATGCTTTGTTTTTCCCACATTCCCTCCATGATTTATGATTTTCCTTGTCTGTCCTTTTAGCCAATCTGATAGGCATGAGTTTAGTACCTTAGAGTTGTTTTAATTTGCATTTCTCTAATCAATAGAACATTTTTTCCAGTATAGCCATAGATAGCTTTGACTACTTTGTCTGCAAACTGTTCATATGTATTGATCACTTATCAAAAGGGAATGTCTCTTATTTTTATAAATTTGACCTAGTTTTCTTTATGTTTGAGAAATGAGGCCTTTATCAGAGAAACTTGCTTAATTTTTTTCACAGTTACTATTGCTAATTATATTTCCCTCCATCGTATTCCCCCACTTTTCATTCTATTTTCTCACTCCTTTCTGTTCTTCATCAAAAGTTTTGCTTCTGACTACTCTCTACACAAATCTGCCCTCCCTCCTCTAATCCCCTTCCCCAAATATTTCCTGTAGTGTAAGATAGATTTCTGTACACAATTGAGTGCATATGCTATTTTTCTACCCCTTTACTCTGTGTTGGCAGAGAGATCTAGAAACAGCCACTGCCACTGTTGATTTAGTGCCTCCCAAGGCCTACTCTTGGTTTGCTGGGGCCCAGCCTATGTTGGCGTGGCCTGGGCTGGACTGTGCTCCACTCTCACCCAGGTGCAACAAGACCTTTCCTGCCCACCTTCTAAGTTGTCTTGGATTGTAAAATTGTTTTATTCCGGCTTTTTGTGTGTTCTACCACTCTTGAATTTGTTTAAAGGCATTTATTCAAAGGTATTTTGAGGGGTTTGGGAGAGAGCTCCAGGGAGTCCCTGCCTTTACTCTGCCATCTTGGCTCTACTTCTTTATAATGTTTACATTTTATTAATCTATGACTCTATAGTCTTTGTACATAGAAAGACTTTCAGATCCTTAATCTCTACTCCATTAGAAAAAAAAAACTACCTTGAGATCATTTCACTTGGTGTTATTTGTTTTATCTACAATCAAATTCCAGAAGCAGAAAGGTGAATTTTTTAGAAGTTTTTGTTAAAAGGATTTGGAAGGGAAAAATTGAAAATTTTAATATGGTGAGTTTACTGGTACATATCAAAAACCTGTTATTCCCTCCCCTTATTACTTTTGTTTAAATAATGAGGTATTGATTTTAAACAGTTTCATAAAAAAATGGCTTCTTTCCTTAAATGGCCTTCCAAATAAGTAGTATCTTTATATATTAAAGAAGAAGTCATTAAAGGCATTTCCAAAATAATAGTTTTCTATTGTCCATCTCAGGGACTCATAGAAATATGTGATTATTGATTACGGCACAAATGGTAATCCTGTTGACACTCAATCTTACTGGTGAGCAAAAGGAGATCCAAAGCAAAGTGACTACACAAACTTTCATAGTAAGGGGCAGACAAAGGGTTTGAACCTAGGTCCACTGATTCGAAATCTAAAGCTCATTCTATTAAAACACATTGACCATTCAAATTATGTTTGGTGAAAACCAAGTTCCCAAAATAGTTTCTTTTAATTACTTCCCTTTTTTTTTGGGGGGGGGAGGGAGAGGAAGGCAGAGCAATTGGGGTTAAGTGACTTGCCCAAGATCACACAACTAGTAAATGTGTCAAGTGCCTGAGGCTGTATTTGAACTTAGGTCCTCCTGACTCCAGGGTTGGTGATCTACTCATTGTGCCACCTAGCTGCATCTAATTCCTTTCTTTTTAAAAAAAAATATTTATTTTTGACTTTTTTTATATTGAGATGCACATTCTCTTCCTCCTCTCCTTCATGCATTGAGAAGTCAGGAAATATTAAGAACTATGCATGTGAAATCATTCAAAATATATTTGTATATTATCTACAACACAAAAAATGTAAAAAAAATAGAATATACAAATTTCATCAATTACCTCACCAGAGGAGAATAACATTTTCCCTCATGAGTTTTAAATCAATGTGTTCATCAGAATAGCTAAGTATTTCACAGTTTATCATAATTACAATATTGCAATTATTATACACAATAATCTCCTTGTTCTGCACAATTCACTTCACAACAATTAATACAGGTGTTCCCAGGGTTTTCTGAAATCACCTTTCATGCCATTTTTTCTTTTTTTAAAATCTTATTTAATATTTTTCCCCAAATACATATAAAAGCAATTTTAACATTTTTTAAAAAAATTTTCACTTCCAAATTCTCTCCTCCCCCTTCCCTCCTTCTCTATTGAGATGGCAAGTAATTTGACATGGGTTATACATGCGTAGTCATGCAAAACAAATTTCCATGGACGTTATTCCATGAGAGAAAAAAAGGCAAAACAAAAGAAGAAAAATAAAGTAATTAAAAGGTATCTTTGATATGCATTCAGGTTCTATCAGTTATTTCTCAGGAGATGGGCAGCACCTTTCATCATAAGTCCTACAGAATTATCTTGGATGTTTATACTGCAGAGAATAGTTAAATTATTCATAGTAGATAATCATACAATTTTGCTGTTATTGTGTACAGTGTTCTCTTGGTTTTACTCATTTCACTTCGCATCAGTTCATGTAAGTCTTTCTATGTTCTTTTTTTTTCTGAGAATATCCTGTTTATCATTTCTTAAAGCACAATAGTATTTCCATCGCAATCATATACAACAACTTGTTCAGGCATTCCCCAACCAATGGACATGCCCTTAATTTCTAATTCTTTGTCATCACGAAAAGAATTGCTACACATATTTTTATACACATGGGTCCTTTTCCTTTTCTTTTTTTTTGTTGTTTATCTCTTTGGGATACAGACCCAGTAATTGTATTGCTTGGTCAAATGGTATACATGGAATTATAGCCCTTTGGGTATAGTTCCTAATTGCTCTCCAGAATGCTTGAATCAGTATGCAACTTCACTAATAGTACATTGGTGCTTTAATTTACCCACATCCCCTCCAACATTTGTCATTATGCTTTTCTATCTCATTAGCCAATCTAAAAGGCATGAGGTAGTAGCTCAGAGCTGTTTTAATTTACATTTCTCTCATCAATAGTGAATTAGAACATCTTCATTTGTCTATAGAGAGCCTTGATTACTTTATCTGAAAATGACTGTTCATACCCTTGGATAATTTTTTGATTGAGGAATGTCTCTTATTTCTCTAAATTTGACTCATTTTTTCTATGATTGAAAAATGAAGTCTTTATCAAGGAAACTCACTGTATTTTTTTTTGTAGCAATCACCACCAACTATATATTTCTCTCTATCCTATTTCTCCCGCATTCATCCTACTCTCTTGCTCCTTTTACCCAGTCCGTTCTCAAAAGTGTTTGCTTCTGACTTTTACCTCCCCCAAACTGCCCTCTCTTCTATCAGCTCCCCCCTTTCATTTAACCCATTTCCTTCCTACTTTCCTATATGGTAAGATAGATTTCCTCACCCAGCTGAGTGTGTTTATTATTCCTTCTCTGAGCAAATTCTGATGAAAGTAAGGCTCATATGCTCTGCTCCCTGCTTCACCCATTTCCCCCTCCACTGTAAAACTTCTTTAAGGCCTCTTTTAGGTGAGAAAACTTATCCCATTCTAAGTTTGCTGTTACCCTTCTCCTGGTGCATTCTTCTTTCTCATCCCTTAGTATTATTTTTTTAAATAATCATATCACATTCAACTCATACCTCTGCTTTCTGCCTATGTTTACTCCTTCTAATTTCCCTAATAATGAGAAAATTTTAAGGGTTATAAATAACATTTTCCCATGAAGAAGTATAAAGAGTTTAACCTCATCAGATCCTTTTAATGTCTTTTTCCTTGTACTTGAAAATCAAATAACAAGAGCAAGGGATAGTCTACCCATCAGCTCTATAAGGAAGGGAAGAATTAACCAAACACGAGATAGAGAGCATTTCAAAATTACATAATTAATCATTTTGATCATATTAAATTGAAAAAAACATTTGTACAAAAAAAACCCTAATGAAGCCAAGAATAGAAGGAAAACAGAAATCTGGGAAACAATCTTTAGAGCAAGCATTTATGATAAAAGCCTCACTTCTCAAATGTATAGAGAAATGAGTCAAATTTAAGAGAATATAAGCCATGCCTCTGTTGATAAATGGTCAAAATATGAACAAGATGTTTTCAGATGAAGAAACCAAAGCAATCTATGGGTATATGAAGAAATGGTCTAAATCACATTTGATCAGAGAAATGCAAGTCAAAAATGATTCTGAAATACTACCACAAAACAAATAGAGTGATTAATGTGACAGAAAAAGAAAATGATAAATGTTGGAGAGGATATGGGAAAATTGGGACAATTAATACAGTCTTCTTGGAGATAAGAATTCATCCAACCACTGAAGAGAAATTTTGAACCATGCCCAAATGACAACCAAACTATGCATATTCTTTGATCCAGCAATACCACAACTAGGTATGTATCCAAAAGAGATCTTAAAAAATGGAAAAGAATCTGCATGTGTGAAAATAATTATAGTGGCCCTTTTGGAGGTAATGAAATATTGGAAGTGAATGAGATCCCCATCAATTAGGAAGTGGATAAATGAGCTGTGGAATATGAAAATAATTTAATACTATTTTGCAATAAGAAATGATGAACAGGCAGATAGCGGAACAATCTGGAAAGACTTGTACAAACTGATGCAAAGTGAAATGAGCAAAATCAGAAAAACATATACAGTATCAGCAACATTGTATGATTATCAACTATGAATCACTCAGATCTTCTCAGCAACACAAAGACCCAAGATAAGTACAAAAGCATTATGAAGGAAAAGGCTATACATATACAGCTAAAGAACTAATGGGCACAGAATGCAAACTGAAGTATATTTTTTTTCACTTTATTCTTTCCCATGGTTTTATTTCATTTTGATGTTTCTCCTTCCACAACTGTGGAAAATATGGAAATATGTTTTACATAATAGCACATGTATAAACTATATCCAACTGTCTACCATTTTCAGGAGAGGGGAGAGCAGAGAGGGAGAGAGAAAAAATTTGGAAATCAAGATCTTGTAAAAATGAATGCTAATTTTTTTCTTAATATGAAGAAAGATCAAAATACTACTTAAATTTTAAAAAAAGAAGGGTATAATTAGGGAAATGAAAAAGGAGGTACAAATGCTAACTTAAGAGAATAACTCCTTACAAATTAGAATTTGGCAAGTGAAAGCTATGAGACATCAAGAATAAGTCCAACAAAATCAGAAGAATAAAAAAAATAGAGGAAAACATAAAGAACCCTAGAAAGACTGGCATGAGCAGATGCTGATTGAAATGAGCAGAACCAGGAAGAATATTGCACATAGTAATAGCAACATTGTGTGATGATTAATTATGATAGACTTAGCTTTCTCAGCAATACAACAATCCAAGACAATTTCAAAATTCTCATGAGAGAAAAAGGTAACCAAATCCATAGAAAGAACTATGGAGTCTGAATGCAGATCAAAGTATTTTTACTTTTTTTTTTCTTTCTCATTGTTTTTCCCTTCTTTTCTTATTCTTCGTGTGTGTGTGTGTGTGGTTGTGTATGTGTCTGTTCTTCCTGCTTTGAACCCATTCTAATGAGACTGAGGTTCAAGTCTTGCCTGCTATTGCCCTGTCATGCATTTTCCCCTTTGTCGTAAAAAGCTTATATCCCCCACATTCTTCCTTTCTCTTTTCTGCTTCTCCCAGGGCATTCTGCTTTCTCTCTTATTCAGTTTTTTTTTTGAGATTATCTCAACATAATTGATTCTAACTCATTATCTCTCTTTAGACATTTAGCCTCTCTCTATTTAGATAAATTGCCATAATAATCATAAAACTCTTAGGAATTACATGTGTAATCTTCCTATATAGTTATGTAAACTCATTAATCTTATTGAGTCTTTTATGATTTTTCCTTCATGTTTACCTTTTTATCATCCTATCAAGTCTTTTTCTTAATGTCAAATTTTCTATCCAGTTCTCATCTTTTTTATCAGTAATACTGGAAAGTTCTCTATTTCATTAAATATACATTTTTTCCCTTAGAGGATTGTTCTCAGTTTTGTTGGGTAGGTGATTCTCTGTTCTAATCCTAGCTCTTTTGCCTTCTGGTATATCATATTCTAAGCCCTCTGCCTCGTAACTAGCACCAGGACCCCTATTTCCTTGTAACTGACTACAAATGCTCCTCTCCAACCTGGAACTGTGATTTGGAATTGTTTATGCATAATACAGTTTCCAAACAGATCCAATTCCTTTATCTAGTTCAGGAAAGGATTCCCTACAATCTATTTCTGAAAGGTTTTTTTTGATTCACTTACCATCTATGGGTTCAAATCTTGCTGTTGCCTCTCTCATAATTGCCACTGAATTTCATAGCTGGTGTTGCTGCATATGTATTCTGGATTTGTCCTTACTCCAGTGTCACAGACCTCTCTTGTCAACTTTCAGGTTGTCATGTGCTGAAAAAAAAAAACTTACCTTGACATTTTGTTGGTTCTGTTCCTCCAGAATTTTAATTGAGTTGCAATTTTGAAGTTGTTTGGAGAGGAATGTAAGGAGAGTTCCACTGGATTGATGCCTCTACCCAGTCACTTTTTAACTATTTTCTAAGCATTTTATTTTTTAAATGTAGCTTAAACAAAATTAGTGGGATAAAGTAATAGAAATCCAATGGTTTTCATTACCTCAAGTGTTTCATTTTTTTTTCCTGAACAAAATCCAATTTTCTAAATATTTCTAAAATAGGAGCATTCAAGGTAAAATGGAAAAAAATAACAAATTATATTATTACCCCAAAACAGGTGATTTTCAAGATGATACCAATTACCTGTACATATGCCTACTTACTTAGCTCTACAAAGTCTTAATTAGAATGGTCTGTGCCAAAGGTGGGGAACATGAGGCTTTGAGGCCATATATGGCCTTCTAGGTCCTTCGGTGCAACCTTTTGCCTGAGTCCAAGTTTTATAAAACTTTAAAATCCTTTTCCTTAAAAATCTCCTTAGATTTGTCCTGTGAAGTTTGATTCAGTCAAAGGGCCACACTTGAGGAACTAGAAGGCTAGATGTGCCCTGAAGGCTGCAGGTTCTAGACCCATGGTCTATGCATATATCATTGTATATTTGAAGAGAACCATAAGAAAATGCTTTCCAGATGATTTTCTAAAATGTATTGCACTTGACTCTTTGCATAGATTCTGAAAGTGGATGACGTGGAAGGGAGAAGGCAAGAACCACACTGTACACAAAGACCTGAACACATGACACTACAGGCCCATTGAAGATTCAAAGTTTATCCTTTTCGTTATTTCTTCCATGAGGGGAAAATTTGCTATTTTTATTTATTGAGCTTGCTATGGTGAGTTTGGCTGTATATAAAACTTTGAGGAGAGCATAGTCCCTGAACAGTGGAAAACATTTGAGTGCTAGAGGCATTTTACCATTTGTCTTATGTGATTTAAAAAAAAAAATGTTTTACTTATGGCTCTGATGTAATCAGATATATGTTGCGTTTCCTTGATCATTCTTAGCCAGCCTTCTATTTAATGTCCAATTTGATTTTATGGGTGAAAATATAATGCTTCCTTGTGTGAATGATAATCACACCTTTGGATCAGATTTTCGTCTTGTGAATGCACCTCCCACAGATCTGATCTGAGCATTGCTCTTCCATTGACTTCAAAAGGTGCTTTGTGCTTAGATCATCTCAATGGGAGTGCAAAGCAAGCTGAGAATTTGGCCCTTAAATTTCAATTATGATCCACAGAGTTTCAAGTTAGTGAAACTTGGGAAAGTAATGCTTACATAGATTATATTTAAATACCAAAGATATAAACTACTTTTAAAAAGGTGGCAAAAACAGTTACTTATCAAATATCTTTCCTGTACACGTTGGGAGAACCTGTTAGCATGTGAAATCCTACTTTCTCTGTGCTGAAAAGACAAGCAGGTTGTCTTAAAGCAATCACAGTATATGAGATAGCTTGTATGACATAATGTAAATCACAGGAAGTGATTGATCGATGCTTTATTCCACTCATCCCCACATAATTATTAGCAATGATATAATTAATTTGTATTGTTTTTCAGTCGTTTAAGTTTTGTCCAACTCCTTGTTGACCCATTTAGGATTTTCTCGGCATAGATACTGGAGTGAATTGTCATTTTCTTCTCCATCTCATTTTGCAGGTAAAGAACTGAGGCCAGCAGGTTTAAGTGACTTGCTCAGCATCACACAGCTAGTAAGTGTCTGAGGCTAGATTTGAATTCATAATGATAAGTTTTCCAGACTTCAGGTCAGGTACTCTATCCATTGTACCACCTAGCTTCCCCTAATTAAATTAATTAAAAGCAATGGGAAAAAGAAAACTGGAAGTAATTAAAATTAAATTAATAAATTAAAATAATAATAACTATAATTGTAACTAACATTTAGATATCCCTTACTGTAATCCAAGACCTGTACTAAGCATTTTACATTTATTGTATCATTTGATTCTCACAACAATGGTGGGAAGTAGGTTCCATTATTGCCCTCGTTTTGTAGATGAGGAAACTGAAGCAAACAGAGGTTAAGTAATTTTTCTAGGGTCACACAGCTAAGTATGTTTCTGTAGTTGGATTTAAACTCTTTTTGATTTCTTGCTGACTCTAGGCCTTGTGGTCTATCTACTTCACAGCCAGGTGGATTTTTTTCCTTTCCTAAAGGTATACAACTTACAAGTGAGTGTACATTTGAGCAGAGTAGGAAGAAGATGGTATTAATTCTGCATCTCCCAAAGCCAGCTACTTTTTGGCTATAGCTATATTCATTTTGCATGTACCAGATACAACAGTATGGATCAAGGACTTGCTTTGGTTCACATTTGAACGAGAGAAAGACAATAAGAAGGGGGTTGAGGACCAGGAGGAATGTTTCTGATCCTTCTCACCCACACAACCTAAGATAAAGAAAATGCTGATCTACTTGAATACTGAAAATGGAAAATCATATTTCTTCTGTAGGTATACATTTAAAACAAATTCTATATTTTCCCTCTGTCTCTTTCTACTTTCCTTTGCCATTCCAAACATGCAGATGGATGTTCCAAATGAAGACTAGACAATGGCATGCCAAAAAGTGCATCTGTGCTAGAGGGACTTACTTTCTTTACTGAGTAAGATCAGTTTGGGGATTTTTATGAGTGAACATGATGGATGGGGAAATAAATTGTAATTCTAGACTTCTTTTAATGACTGCTTTTTCTCAGGCTCCTTTATGGCTCTTCACCAGTATCATGCCCATTAAACTTGGAAAATTTCCAAAGTTCTTTTCTAGGCCCTTTTATTTTATGCCTGTACGCTCTCTCCTGGAATTTTTAATACTATTCATGGGTTCAACTACCATTCCTTTATAAATGTCTACCAGATTATTCAGTGTGAGTGTCTTCCCTGAGCTTTAGTCATATAGCACCAATTGTCTACTGGACATTTCAGGCTGGATGTCCCAAAGACTTCTTAAATTCAAAATGTCCAAAGCCTTGAACCTTCCCCTTACTGAAACTCCCCTGTTTTTTGGAATGAGTCATCATCCTTTCTGTTTCCTATGTTTATAACCTTTGTGTCATCTTGTATTCCTCACTCTTTTCTACCTTCCATATATATTCAGTTGCCATATATTGACATTTCTACCTTCACTACATCTCTTACATCTGAATACTCTTCTCACATAGGTGCCACATTAGTTCATCCTTCATCACTTTCTCACATAGATTATTTCAGCTTCCTCCTAATTGGTCTCCTTACTTCAAGTTATCTCCCTATTGAGATCCATCCTATAAATTGCTGCAAAAGTAATTTTTGTTTAGCTTGGATTTGACCAGAAGACTCACCTACTCAGTCATCAACAATTACTTCCTGTTATCTCCAGGATAAAATATAAAGTCTTCTGTTCAACTTTTTAAGCCCTATAAAACTTGGCTCCAACCTATTTCCCAGCCTTACTGTATATCACTCTCAGTTCTGCATTTTGTCATCTAGTCAATTAACCTGCTCTCTGTTCCTCACAAAGGACACCTTATCTCTTATCTCTTGCCTTTGTAGTAATTGTCCCACATACCTGGAATGGAGACTCTCCTGACCACTGCCTTATACAATCCTTTTATACCTTTAGAAGAAAAAGGATCACCTTCTTCTTGAAACATATCTTGATGCCCCAACAGCTAACACTTTCTTTTTCAAGCAAACTTTTATTCAACTATGTTGTATATGTTGAAGTTATGTACTTTACATTTATTCTGTGAACCTGATTCCCCAACAGTGTATATTCTTAAATAGTAATATTATTCAATTATTCAAATTTTTGTCATTATTGTCTAGCCTAGTTCTTAGTAATTTGTTGTTGTCATTTTTTTCAGTCATATCTGACTCTCTCTGGCTCCATTTGGGGTTGTTTTGGTAGAGATAGTGGTATAGTTTGCTATTTCCTTCCCTCTTGGTACACTGCACATTTTTAATAAATAATTTTATTTATTTGTTTGTTTGTTTATTTATTTAATATTTTAGTTTTCAGCATTAATTTGAATTACAAATTTTCTCCCCATTTCTACCCTCCCCCCTCTCCAAGATGGCATATATTCTGGTTGCCCTGTTCCCCAGTCAGCCCTCCCTTCTGTCAACCCACTCCCCCCCCATCACCTTTTCCCTTACTTTCTTGTAGGGCAAGAAAGATTTCTATGCCCCATTGCCAGTATATCTTACATGAGTATTGTGGAAGGTTTTTACATAATGATATGCATGTGGTCTATGTGAAATGGCTTGCCTTCTTAGGGAGGTTGGATGGGGAGGGAAGAGGGGAGAGAATTTGGAACTCAGAGTTTTAAAAACAGATGTTCAAAAAAAGTTTTTGAATAACTGTTGATTGTTTGATTTTAGTACTGAATTCTGTGATATCATGGACATATCTCCTCTCCTTATGCTGTACTTACTGAGTGTTTGCAGTTTAACCTAGTACTATATCTTGAATTAAGGAGATTTATTGACACCATGACCCAACATAGTCAATAAAAGTTGTGAGACTATCATGGCTGCCAAAGAATTAAAATAGCTATTGGATAGAAATATGACAAGTAGAAGAGAGAAAGACATAGCTGAGGTCCAGAGATTTAAAATCTGATATAGCACTGCTTCATATAGTAATTCCAGTCATCTGTACTCACTGCTCTGCAGAGATTCTCACAAAACATCTGGTGATGTACATTCTTGGAGAAAAACCCTAGCAGACTATGCATGCTGATGAGTGGGATTGCTGTGCCTTAAAAACATGGAACTATAGTGACAGTTCCCCTGGAGGGTAAAATAAGTGGTATGTTGGTAAATGTTTAATAATCAGCTGCATGAAAATAAATATGTGTGTATATCTATACCTATCTATCTACATTATATGCACGCACACACACACACACACATACACACACACACACACACACACACACACAAACAACACACTTTTAAGTTTAATCTACATTATTATGTCCTCCATCAGGTCAAGTCTAGAAATGAAAAATATGGTAAATCAAGCCCTAATTTTTAGCATTTGCTTATTTGTGTTCCTTACATTTTCATACTGAAAATTTCACAATTAACTCTGCTGAGCCTACTTGAGCTGGTTCTATCTCAATAAAGCTACCTGCACTTCTGAAAGAAGTAAATCCTAGAAATTATTCTCTTCTCTCCCATCACAGGACTTGTAGGAAATATGGTAACATTCTAGGAATTGTTAGCAACAGGCTAGAGTGAATTCTTCTAGAGAAGAAAGACATACAAAATAATGAGGGAAAGGGACATTAGTAATGGATAATAACAGATACAATTGTTGTCATTGTTGGGATCTGGGGAAAGTAAGGGCTTATTTCAAGCCATCTAGAGAATGTAGTAGGCTAGTGTGAGAATGAAATTAGAAACCTGGAGGCTTATTGACCATCTAGGAGTTTTGGAACTCATACCCTCTTTATGGAGTCCTTGGGATAAGATTAGCCTAAGATTATGTCTCCAAGTGAGCGTACAGCAAAGTTTGGCAGTATTTTAAAACAAACAAACAAAACAAAACAAATGACAAAAACCATCTGGCTATCCCCTGTTCATGGAAATGGTCTTCCTCTTCACCTCTGCCTCTTAGAATTCATGGTTTACTTCAAGATTCCCCTTAAGAAGCTACTAATACAGATCTTTCTTACCCTTTACCCCCCAACACACTAAGGTTAACTTCCATCTACTTTGACTGTATCTTGTATATATGTATTAACATATATAGCATCTCTCTCATCAGATGTATGACTCTTGAGAAAAGGAATATTTCTATTCTGCATTTTTCTCCTCCAGTATTTAGTGGGGGAGGGGTGCTTATTGATTGATTTTGAGTTGAAGAGACATTTGTGGCTGGTCAAATAGTACTCAAACCTGTGACAAATGAAGCATCCTCATGAGCATATGTCTACTGGGGAGGAAGATCCCCCTTAAGTGGTGTAAAAAGTACAGAGACACAGTTAAATATGCATATTTGTTAGCAAGAGAAGGAAAACTAGAGTGGGGAATTAAAACAGTCATCTTGAATTTTATCCTGCTATTGAATTTTGATGACTCAGAAAGAGAGAGTGAAACTGAAGACTTTGTGCAACTGTGACTCAGTTAAATCCAGTTTCATGAGCAAGTCAAGACATCACTCATGATATCATTAGTTCTCTTCAAAAACAAAGGACAAAAAGCAATGATCTGCAAAGAAAAAAAAATATTCTGCACCAATCTGTTTACTTGACAGAAAAACTCCTCATAGCACTAAAAGTTCCTTCAATGAATCATTGTGAAGCTGATACATCCTGGTAAGTTGTGAGCGAAAGGGCAGAAATGTAAGTCTTTGTCAGCTCCCTGATGGGAGCAATGGTCAACTTCTAGGATCTTGCTCTGCGTGACACTGGCGAAGTGATGCAGAAATGGAAAGAGCTGTGGGTTGGGGAGTGGTGTATTAGGCATATTGGTAGCAATCTGCCAGGATTTATGTCTATTAGTCTGCTTACAACCTCTACATAGTGTATCCTTGTCAGTGTTCTTAAATGGAACACAGGTGAGTAAGAACTAAAAAGGATAGTGTAGTACAGGTGGATATATAAGCTTGGATATTTGACTAGAGGTTATAAACACACTCCATGGAAGGATACAAGAACCTGACACTGGTCACCCAGAGGTAAGGGCAATCAATGAGTAACATCCATCTGCTTTAAAATTTTAAGGGTAGAGCTAGGAGCTTGGTGAACTCTTTGCTTTATCTAATAGAAACATAATTAACTATTTTTTTTTGATTCCAGACCACCCAGAGGTCCGTCTATAGATGAGAGGTATGCATAGGATGGTTAGAAAATGTATCTTTCCAGAGAACTTAAGACTTCTGAAGTCAGTCAAAAAACATTGTGCCTACTCTGTACCAAATACTGTGCTAAACCCAGGGGTATACAAATGAGCCAATACACAGTCCTGCCTTCAAGAAGCTCACAGTCTAATGGAAATGTATCTTTTCAAGGTCTTTAAGGAAAAGTGGATGTCCAATTGTGTTGGTAAGCAAAATGGGCTCCTTAGCACTTAGTGCCCTTGAAGAGTTTGGCTTTTGTTTTGAGAAATTCAGTGTATTTCATTGAGCCTTACTAGGTGCTAAGCCCCAGGCCCAAACCACTATTAGGTGTGGAACCTGTGTGGGTGTGGATTGGAGACTGGGGTGGGGCCCAAGGTGGGGCTAGCTAAGGGGAGGTGTTAACTCCAGAGCCATGCCCTATTAGGTGTTAACCTAATCTATGTGGATGTAAACCTCCCAGGGTCCTAAGGCACCAACTCAAGAACCAATCACCAGAGCCTAAATTCTGGTCATTCAGATGACATTTGATGACATCTGAAGCCCTATAAGAAGGGAGGACAGAGCCATTTGTGCAGGGCTCTCAAGATGGTGTTGATGAGGAGACTCCAGGCAGCTATAGCTAAGGAGCCCTCCAGCTTGTAAACCCGGATGCTGAGACTTTGTTGAACTCTGGTAACTACGTATTGGGATTTGAATCAGACAAG
>CM053623.1:272145241-272158682 GCA_028646595.1 Phalanger gymnotis
CTATCAGATATGTGGTATATTTCCAATGTCCATTTATGGAAGACACCTTTCCAATTGACAGAATTTTGGAAAATATTTTGAGAACTTATTTTATTTCATGACTTTCTATTTTTGTCTTCAATTTCCCTAAAGATTTATCTTTAAAAAAATCTCACAGCAATACTATTTTGTACTTCCTCATCTCAATTCAAGATAATATTAAAATGTAAGCAAATGAAAACAGGCTTTTCTGTCACTTTTGTTAAATATTTCAGTTGCACTCATTCTTGTATAGCTTTCATTTCCTATTTCCACTTGCAATATTTATGTCTACTCACTTATAGTTTTTTTTGTTGTTGTTGTTTGTTCAAGGACTATGACTTTTTTTTCCTCATGTGGGGAACCACTAGGGTGGAATATCCCCACTAAACATCAGACATACAAACAAAGAGAAATATAGATTTCCATTACCCAGAAACTTTTAGGTCTCAATTTGTCTAGCTTGCTGAGATGTTAAGTGATATGTCTATGGTCATACAGATAATGTGCTTCTGAAACATGTCTTGAATCCAGGTCTTATTTACACTAAACTCAGCCTTTCATCCACAATGCTCTGCATGTCTGTCTTCAAATACAACAAATTTTAACAATTTAACAATTCTGGAAATTTGCCAAAATAAGTTAGTTTTTATCCCTGATTGAAATGCTATAGTTAGTGATATGTATGTGAAGCAGCATCTCTCTCTCTCTCTCTCTCTCTCTCTCTCTCTATATATATATATATATATATATATATATATATATATCACACACACACACACACACACAGAGCACACACAGAGCACGCACATACCATACAGCACACATCCTGGGAAAATTATTTGTCCTCACAGGGTCACAGTACCCTCATCTCTGAAATGAGGGTGTTGTGTTAGATGACTTTTGGGGTCTACACATATGGGCATATGATCCCATGATGTTAATATTCTAGTAGCTAGGTAGCAGAGCAGATATAGATTCAGGATTGGAATCAGGAAGAACTGAGTTCAAGTCCAGCCTCAAACACTTACTAGCTGTATGAGCCTGGGAAATCTACTTCAATTCTATTAAGCTTAGTTTTCTCAGCTGTAAAAAGAGATAATAATACTAGTACTTATAACCCAGGGGTGTTGAAATGTTCAGATGAGGTAATAATTCTAAAGTATTGAGCACAGTATTTAGTATATAGTAAATGCTTCATAACTTTAACTTTTAGGTATTATTCTATTCAAGATGTAGATTATATCTTTATCTTATGATATCAAGTGAGGAATTGGTCACTGATGGAAGGACTGTTATGAATTTTACCAATCTTCTGAGTGAGGAAGACAGGCTAAAACAATTGAAAAAAGTTCTTCTAAATGTGTCCACCTCTTTGAGCTAGGAAAAAAAAAAACATGAATACCAAAAAATAAATGTAGAGGAGAACAAGAAAGGCACCAAACTTACGTGGAAAGAACATCTTAGTGAAAGGTGGGCTGGAGTCAGCTTGAACTGGCTCCTGAAAGCCAGCTGCTAAATTTTCAGTATCATCATTTATACCTTGAAAACAATTAAACTCTACATTTCAGAGCTTTATTTGCAGTTTTGTTGATTGTTTAAAGAAAATGGTGGGGGAATGTTAATATCAGTGATTAAATGTATAAGTGGTTACAGGTTAACTCCACCCCCACAAAGGGCCAATCATTAAACATTTAACAAAACATCCCTGTTTTCAATGATTTTCTTTTCCTTTAAGTTTTTGTGACAGATATAGTCACTAGGTTAGTCAAAAAACAGAATAATAAAGGATAAATCTTGGATAAGAGGTTGGCAACCTAAAAGAACATAAATCTCAAATGACTGAAAATATTTTCCCTTATGGACATTTTAAATTCCAGGAAATGAAAAATTAGGAGGCATATGAATTGTTGACGTTTGTAATCCAACATCTGGTCCCAAATATAAAATATTATTATGATAACATATCCTACATAAAACATATTCATCTATACAAATGTGGGATATATGTGGTTTAAGCCAATCTGTGGTGACTCCTTGGAGAAAGACATATAAGAGTTGTTCAGTTCTGTGGTAATTTCCTTTTTCAAAGGTATAACAACACCATTATGATGCTATTACATGACTTTTATTGACCTTGGTTGAAAGAAATTGTCCAATCTTATAAAGCAAGACCAAAAAATGGCTACCATTAGGCTTTCCTGATTAGCATATTTTTATTCATTTCTACTTTTATAGCAGTGTTTTATGGTGGAACTTGTAGCTGTTTGGTGATGGAGGTGCATCAATAAAGAAGAAATAGCCCTGAGAGTCAACATTTATCACTGATTCACAGGTCACATCTGCTATTATTTTAAACCATCTTTATAGCTTGATACTTCTTTGTCATAAGAATCCCTCTTCAGGAAAACTATTTTTTGACACCTCCTGCAGTTTCCTTACTGCTTCATATGCCTGTCTGTTGTTGAATTACTCATAAACCTACCTGACTTTTAACTACTCTTCATTTATATTAGTTTCCCACCAAAAAACAAATGAACAAAGAAACAAAAACACAGTGACAATATTTGGCTCAATTTTTGAAACACTTCATTAGACAAAAATTTAAAGATATCTCATTATATTACAGTCACAGGAATATTAGGCCCAAGTTCATGTTCCTATTATAAAAAGAGCAAAAAATAAAACAAAACACATGTATTTCTAAGATTTTAAAGTGCCACGTAATTATATTTTTAAGGGTGCTTAAGATTGGAGGATTGCAGGGTAGCAAAAAGGAGTATAGTGCTCAAAACTCTTCCAAACAAATTTGGAAAATGTACTAGACTAAATCTTGATCTAGAAATCCCAGAAAAAAAGTTTTCTTTCCAGCCTAGGTTAGGATGGGGAGACAGATAGGTTTCCAGGGACTGGGCATGAAGGCATGAGAAAGGTACATGGGGTGAGTATTCTAATAACCACAGAGATGTGCACAGAGGGAAGAACCTGTCCTGGATCCATTCAGGAGCACCTTGAGTGAGACAGATGAGAATTAATAGCCTTGCTAGACATTATTAAATTCTTCATCATATAACCAGGGCAGACTGATGAGGAGACCTGCTCACACTTCCCCCCTGACCCAGTGGTCTCAGGCCCTGAGCAATCTATTGAGAGAAAAAAAAATAGTTAAAACCCATTAGTACCTGTGTGGTTCAGACTCTAGGATTAGAGTTTCGTTTTAGCCTTCAGCTCAGTCTGAAATCTGTAGAGAGACAGCCAGGGCAAGAATCACAAATCAAAGGGGAACCTCTAGTTCTGTCACTCTGGACCACTATTCATTCCCAGCTGGCTGATACTGGTTCAGTCCAGCAGCAATCTTTTGTTACCCAGATTCAAACCTACTACAGGAACTTGAAGAACTAATACCAAGGTAGAATGGACTAGATATTGCCTTGGATGATACTACTTTGTGAACACTGAAAACTTACAAGTTCTGTGCCTGAGCTATCTCTGATATTTTAGAATAGTGCAAGCCCTCTGCACAAAAAAAAAAAAAAAACACAGCAAGAAGACAAGCTTAGGTCTTCCCTCCATAATTACACAGGGTCCAGACCTAAAAATCAAGTCCAAAGTTAAGAAGGTTGGAGGAAGGGGTAATCAAAATGCATGCTGTCCTAGGGTGGGGGGAGGGGAAAGATGGAGAGAAAATTTGGAATTCAGAATCTTGTGGAAGTGAGTGTTGAAAACCGAAAATAAATAAATTTATATATACATATGTATATGTGTATATGTGTATATATATGTATATATGTGTATATATGCATGTGTATATATTTATATGTGTATGTGTATATGTATATATATGTGTACATATATATATATATGTGTATATATACGTGTGTGTGTGTGTGTGTGTATACGAATGGAAAGCAAGGGGAAGAGAAACATATTGGGTGAGATGGGCCAAAGGGAAAGGAAAATTATGTCACATCATCAAGATTCTTAAGTAGACATCTATTCAAATAAGGAAGATCGTGTGTCCATGAGGCAAGATTCATGACCTTGAGGATGAGCATGAACATGCCTGAATGGTTCAGAATCACAAAGTTTGAAAAAATCTCTAAGTATAAGGCAGAGGAAGTAGAATATTTATTTATACGCCAGATGATCAGATGCCAAGACCAATAACTTCAATTTGATATAGAAGTAATTGTATTCCAAAACCCATAAGCCCACCTCAATGTAGCAACAATGAAATTATAACACAGAATTATAGCAGGGAAGCAAGTCATCCTGTAACCTTCCCCCCGCTAGGGCCTTCCCGTAAACAGTCACTCACAAATCTTCCTGCTTGCCTGCGTTCTCTACCACAGTTCTGAAAACCCTTCTCAGAGGGTTCTCAGAGTTCTCAGAGTCCTTGCAGTTTCCTGTAATTTGTTATTGAATCTCCTGGTGCTGCAGGTTTTCTACTCTTTAATCTCTGCAACTCCCTTTTCTGCACTCTCTGCTCTGTAGTCTCTCTTGACTCTGGCTGCCTCAAATGTCCTTCTCACTTCTGCTCTCTGTTCTGGCCTCTCTTTATATACAGCCCTAGCTGGCATCTGATTGTCTAGAACTCAACACACATGTAATTGGCTATGGCCTTAGCACCTCTTCTTCAGGTCCTGAGGGTTTCACACCTCTCATGACCTAAATAACAAAAGGGTGTGGGCATGGGGACTCACATCTAGTACGTAAAAGGTGTAAGCTTGCCTACAATCAAGCCTCTCCTGATCAAGTTTTCCTTAACTGGCTCCACCTGAGACCTATTGAATGGGGGTGTGGGGCATTCTTATCTTATCTTGTCAAAGGAGGGAAGAATGCATACACATACACACAAAGAAAGAATACAAAAATACCTTTCAATAAACAGGGAAGTAGGATGGAAAGGGGAGAATGGAGAAAGGACAATTACAGGGAGAATGGATTAATGAAGAGTTTAATTCCAAGTAAAACGAATACTGTGGATTCACAAAAATAATTACAGCTCTTTTTGAAGTGGAGAAGAATGAGTGTGTGCAGGTGGGGCGGGGAGACAAATTAGAGAATGGTTGCAAAATTATAGAATGTAAATAATGTGGAATACTATAGTTCTATAAGAAACGATCTCTGGTTTCAGAGATACTTGGAAAACACATATGAGCTGATGCAAATTGATCAGAACCAGATTAATTTATATAAAGACAACAATATAATAAAATCAAACATCTGAAAGAAATGGGGATGCTCATCAGCATAATGACTAATCATAATTCCAGAGGTCTAATGATGAAACATACTGCCACTCTCTAATAGAGAGGTAAATGACTCATACATACATATGTAAATATATATGTATGTTCACAGTACACACATTGATATATATATATATGTGTGTATATATATGTATATATATATTTAGAGAGAGAGAGATGTATGCTTACATATATGTATGTTTTTATGCAGATATATATAAATATATATTTGTGTGTGTTGGACATGGCCAGTGAATAAATTTGTTTTGTTTGACAATACATGTGCATAAAAGATTTTTTAGGGGTAGGAATTGCGCGGGGTGGGGGGGCAGGTCTTGCTAATTAAAAAAAAATGTAAGACTAGACTGATCACTTCATATTAATGGATGACAGTTATTTTGATATATAATATTATCCTTAAAATGTTTAGACAATTGCTTTTAAGTAAATTAATAGATGCCTTCTCACAAGTATAATTTTGATATTAAACTGTGAATATTTGATTAAGTTTTGCACCTATACTTTCTGTATACAATAAGAGAAGTAAGTTATTAAAGAAATGATGAATAAATATGGAACATTTGCTGTTTAGTAACATTTAAAGTTGACCATCCCAGGTGTAACCTTTATATTTTCCATGTTAATTTTCTTTTAAATATTCATTTCATAATAGGAGGGATAGAACTATTTTCATATCAGCCTTTCCTTTATTTAATAATAAAGAAATACACATTAAATGATTCATTGTAAATCAAACATCTCTATTCAAATGATATCTGATTATTGAAATGTAAATGAATCCCAACCATGAAATTTCACTCAAAAAAGGGATTTAAAATAAGTAACTGGGACAGTGATCTAAAAATATGCCTTATATGAATGAAGATGCTATTCACCTACAGAGAATCAGAGGACAAATGAGCATAGTATGGTCTTACATAGATGAATATAAGTGCATATAAGTGTATGAATATAGATAGCTATGTATATGTATGTGTATGCATGTGTATGTAAGTATATGTATGCATGTGCATGTGTATATGTATGTAAGTGGGTGCATGTGTATATGTATATATGCACATATACACATGCATACACACATACATACATACATGCTTAATTGTAGCCTTCTTGGGTGAGAAGGGGGGGAAAGGGAAAAAAATGAAGTAAAAGGTACACAGTAGAGAACAAAGAAAACGAAAAGGAAGCAAAGAAAAGATGGACATCTCTGAACTCAATGTGTAGTATTTATTATTTGATCTTTCTTAAAATGGAAATTTATATTTATATTGTGAATTTATATTGTAAAATTATATTTATATTGTGAATCCCCTCATGTTCTGCTGTATACATGGCAATCTTACTTTTCTTTTTTGCTTTTCTTATTTTGTATTTGTTTTAGTGTTCAAATTTAAAATAAATTAATAAAATTGAGAAAAATAAATAAAACAATGCCTTTTTACCCACCTTCACTTAATGACATTTTCCTTGAAGTCTAAATGAACTCCTTTTGCAGTTCTAAAGGAACAAACATTTTAGTAACTATGATAGAAGTAGGTGTTATAGAAACACTACAAATGCTATTTAAAGACAAATTTAATAACAGGTTAAGGACCAGCTTTTACATCATCATGGAGTGGGATGAGACCCAACTTTTGATTTCATTTGCACAGGGAACTCCTCTGTACCAATGACAGGATAACCTTTATCAGTACAAATTGGAACTTGGAGAGTTGTCTGTTACCTGAATATGAGTTAATATATCTTCAAAATATAGGGCAGCTAGGTGGCGCAGTAGATAGAGTTCCTAGCCTGGAGTCAGCAAGATCCATCTTCTTGAATGTGACACTGGACGTCAGTTAACCATGTTTGCATCTGTTTCCTCATCTGCAAAATGAGCTGGAGAAGGAAATGGCAAAGCACTACAGTATCTTTGCCAAGAAAACCCCAATTGGAGTCATGAATAGTTGAACAACAATGAATTTTCAAAATAGCTACAATCTGTTAGGATAAAATGTTTAGTCCAGTCTTTCAGCTTGAAAATAATTGCCGTAATGATCTCAGCCCCGGCTTCGACCAAATACATTTTTAAAGTAAGCTACATTTTAATACATCCCCATAAAATGGCAACAAGAGAGGTTAACAAATTCACTAAGCAAGTTCATTTCTTCACATTTTCTTTTCTTAAAGAAAGTGTTAATGAAAACTATATTATTATTTTAATACAAATAGAACTCACTTCCTAGTGTATCACATAACCACTGATTTTCCAACCCTTTAAAAATGTTTTTCAGATGCTCTTAGTTATTACATAAATTACTTTCTTAGGTAGCACTTAGTGGCAGTTTCTAACTCAGGATGGGGAACCTGCAGCATTGAGGCCACATGTGGCCTTCTAGGTCCTTGAATGAGGCCTTTTGACTGAGTCCAAGTTTTGCAGAAAAAATCTTTTTATTAAGAGAATTTGTTCTGTGAAGTTTGGATTCAGTCAGTGGGTGACACTTGAGGAACTAGAGGGCCTCTGGTTCCCCACCCATGCTCCAATTCATGGAGCAGGTTCTCTTTGAACTTCAGGTTCAGGACATTTTGTTTAAAGGAATCTTTAAAATTACAGCTGCCCACACCTCTGTTCCAAATGTTAATAGTTTTTCAGAGGAGAGTTTCTTTTAACCTAAAAAATATTTACCAAAATGGAATAGTAAGAATAAAAAAAAATTATTTTCCCAATAAGCAGGAATGCACTCTCTCAGAAATGTATACAAGACCAGTGGAGTGTGCGTATATGGAGGGAGCATATGAGTCAAGGCACATGCATGGAAGGGAAATCTCAGTGCTTCAGAACACTGATGTTTAATGATCATGTTAAAATACTTCAGTATGCCTGCTCCCTAATGGTGTCATAATTTACTCTGAATGGGTCTCAGAGACTCAGCCAGACACTGCTGGATACTGCTCTACCTTAGTCTCTCTTATCACTGTTCTGGTTACTCTCTGTCCCATGGTAGTTTACCAAATGCCACTCTTCTGGATAGCATTTCATTGCACTCTTCATTGGTCACTACTCAGCTATACTTGACAGTACCTGAAGCTTTCAGCTCAGTTAAAATTCTTGTCTACCTTCTAAGAAAAAGTCAGTTGCTACCACTTTCCTCCCTCTCCCCTCCCTCCCTCCCTCCTTCCCTCTTTCCTTCCTTCCCTCCTTCCTTCCTTCCTTTCTTCCTCCTCCCTCACTCCCTTCCTCCAACCCTTCTTCTCTCCCTCCCTTCCTCCGAAGCTTCCTCCCTTCTTTCCTTCTTTCCTTCTTTCTTTCCTTCCTTCTTTAGTTCTTTCCTTCCTTCTTTCCTTGTTTCTTCCTTCCTTCTTTCCTTCCTTGCTTCCTTTCTCTTTCTTTCTTTCTTTCTTTCTTTCTTTCTTTCTTTCTTTCTTTCTTTCTTTCTCTTTCTTTCTTTCTTATTCCATTTTTTTTTCATTTCTATGTGGTTCATACATCTTTGACTAAAATGTAATTCATTTTCTTTAAATAAGATACATGGATATTAGCTTTGGGATCATGGAATCTACTTCACCTCAATACAGAAGCCATTTTTTTCTCATTACAATAGGATATGACTAGATGAGGTTAAGACTGTATTGGCAGTTTTATAATACATTTGAGAGGCAGCATGAGGCAATGCAAAGAAGACTCACATAAAAGTCCAGAAGATTTCAGGACAAGTCCTTAGACATATACTAGTTGCGTTGCAACCTTACCTTTCAGTAATCCAGGTGACTCCTTATGACTATAAGTTGCAAATGAATTGCATCTCTACATTTATTGAAAAGTTTTCATTCTAGTTCTTTATGAAATCACATCTAGATCCTGCCTCCTTTTCCCTAACCACCCCCCACGTAGTGACATGCAACTTTAATAAATTTACATACAAATGTGATATTCATGTGTTTTTGGCGCAGTGTCATATTATTCAAGTTTCATATTATATCAGAACTGAATAAAGACCACTTACATCAGATTTACTCTAACAATTTTATCATTTGAATTCAGCTTTCATTTCACAAAAACTGCCAATAAACCATACATCACAATTGATGATCCGTATCCTAATAGACCAAATAAGAAGGTGAGAACTGAATTCTCCACAGAAGAGGCTTTAATAGTGGTTCTTAATACCTAGGCAGATCTAGTATTTTAACAGCAGGAGGTGCATTTGAATGGTAGTAACTCCATCAAGTAAATTTATGACTTTATCCACAAATTACAGCATTGAATTTCATATCCCTTCTGACATTTGGATTGACAAGTATCTGCAGGACAATAAAGAAAAGATTAAATAAAAGAGCATGTTGCAGATCTAAAAGAAGCCTAATAACTTTTAGTAATTGGGACTAGTTTCTGTATTTATATTTCCAGTCATGCAATAACATCATATTGGAAAGAGAATGTTCTCTACATCCCAAGCTTCCGAGAGTGCTGAGTTTAAGTCTCAGATTCTATCCAGTCCATAAGTTCAAAAAATTAGTGTTAAAATGTGTATCTCCCATCCTGCGAAAGTACTTTAGGAACTTGGCCAACACTAAATATATTGGAAATATTGAATCCTGACTATTGCAAATCATACTCTATTAATAAACTCCAGGAGAATAGTGAATTTTAATATGAAAATAACCCTGAACATTGCTTGCTAATGTTTAGACTGCTATGTACTTCAATGCAAAGCTGGCTTTATTTGGCACTACATAGAGCTAGTTTTATTAATTTTTATTTTTATGAGCTAAAATTTGATTCTTTTCCTCCCCCCCCCTTCCATTTTCACTATTGCCAGCCTAATCCCGAATTTTCAATTTGTCTCCTGTAATGTTGTAACAAAGTGGTTCTCTTCTTCTACCCCACCCCAATACATTTTATGCATATTACTTCCAGATCAATCTCATACAACATTGATTTCCATACAAGCTTCCTCTACTTAAAATTCTTCAGTGGTTCAACATTAATTTCAGAATAAAGTCCAAATTCCTTCTCTTTACATTTATAAAGTCTTCTGCAACCTTACCCCAACCTGTCTTTCTGTATTTACCTCCCACTTCTTCCCTACCATGAACCTTTTCTTCCAGTTAAACTTGTCTATTTACTGTCTCCTGAATATATCAAAATAGTTCCCATTTCTTTGTTTTCTTGGGGGGCAGGAGGACAATTGGGGTTAAGTGACTTGCCCAAGGTCACACAGCTAGTATATGTGTCAAGTGTCTGAGGCCAGATTTGTACTCAGGTCCTCCTGACTCCAGAGCTGGTGCTCTACTCACTGCGCTACCTAGCTGACCCTAATAGTTCCCATTTCTAAGGTCACATAGCCCTTACAATTAGGTCATTCTCCTTAACCTCTCTCTGTATATAAAATCTACCCAATCTTCAAAGTCCAAATCAACTCATTTATTTTTTCACCCTTCATGGACAATCCTAGAGCACAGTAGTTCTTCTCTTTCTGCTGTAATTGCAGATTCTATGAGCAAGTTGAGCCCCAGGATGCTTAAATGACTAACCCAAGGAGACATATGGGTAGTGTTAGAGGCCAGGCTTAAATACAGGTTCCCTGAGTATAAAGTCAATGACCCTTCAAATATATCCTATATAACATTATTTTCACCCCTACACACACATATATGTATATACCTGCAAATGAAAATGATGCAGTATTAGATACATCTAAAACTTTAGTGAGTCCTTATTATGTGTATCAACTTACAAGGGTGTGTCTGTACATGTATTTACCAGTGTGAATATATCTGATACGTATACCCACAAACATGCACATACATTTGTATATCTCAAAGACATTATGATATAGCAGAAATGGAGGGGAGTGTACCTGTCTTAGAGATAGGAAGACCTGTGTTTAAGTTTTAGCTCTGACAGAAAATTGCTTACCCTGAGCTAGTTTATCTCTTGATGCCTTAGGCAACTCTTTAAAACTCTAAGTTGCAGAAAGAATGCCAATTAGTCATAGCATTAGAAGTTCATCACTAGAAACTTCATGGTTCTGATTTAAAAAGAAAAAAAAAGGCTACAAATAAATCTGGTGGTTGCTGTCCTTTGTGCTTGAAGAAGACCAAAATGATATAGCTGTATCAGTATCAAAACATAGTGTATCAACTGTGATTGATCAGAATTTGCAGTTTCATTTAATAAAGTACAGAAAAAAATTAATCTTACTCACTTTTCAGGAAAGCACCATTTGATTTGATTTTATCATGTGTGAGCATTAGAAAGCTCTAATCTAACTGGCTTTCTTAACAACCTAATGTAGTTCGTAAAGGGTTAAATATCATTGCCTTTTCCTCATTGTAAACCCATATACACTCTCCTGTGTAGCAGCATTCATGAGTCTTTAGGATCCTTGGATGCATGGCTTAGTGGCTGGAATTTATGTGCAGTAGCAGCAAATGCTCTTTGCTATGAAGTCCTTGTGAACCATATGTACTAAACTAGGAAACACCTGTTCTCCATTAGCTGATTTCCCCTCTATAAGTTATGAGTCCAAAGGGATGAAATGGATAGTTTTGCAGATGGTCAGACTGAATTTCCAAAGTTCTTTCAGAGAAATTCTATTTATCTGTTCACGGTATTATGGCAACACAAACTTCTATAGATTTACAGATAGGTATGGGAGAATCAGTATTCCCTTGAAGCAACTCTATGGGTCTGGTATGAACCTTCTCAATCTTTGCCTCCCCATTCTTGACAAGGGAATATATACCTTTAAATATCATGGTATGTGTCACAGATGAACTTTGAGGTCTTTAGAGTATCTTTATTACAACTTAATGACATATTATCTTGTCCACTTTTTTTTCCTTTTCAGAAAACTGAATGTCAGTAGATTTATTAATGTATACAAAAAATTCTCCTTTGACAAAATTATATATTTTTTTTGTTTTTAAGACTGAATATTAGTAAAATGTCATCAGAGAACATCATACACAGTTTCACATTATTAAATCCACTTCTCTGTATGTGAACAAGATGCAGCCTTATAGGTGGTAGGAGATATTGAACAAGAAATCCACTTGAATCATGTCCAGTGTTAGATCTTAAATTACTTAAAATTTTTCCTCATGAATATTTTCATATTCTCAGATGAAAAAACATTTTGGGGATAAATGATATTTAAATCATCCGAGTGCTCCTTCTTTATACAATTATAAAACATAATCATTATTTGTTTTCCTTAAAGGTGTTCAAAGCAGTATGTCCTTTAAGCAATAACATCATAATGAATCTATTTGACAAGAAGTGAATTCCTAATATCGTCATCAAATAAGATTCAATGAGAATATATTAATGACAGCTTGTATAACTGTGGCAAAGAAAGATGCTATGGATATTGTCTGATCCATTTATTTGGCAAGAACCAGCCCTTTGGTCAACATGTTAATCAACACTATCAAGGAGACTACCTAAGAACTAAGCCCTTCTCTAAGTGCTAAGGATACAAAGAAATAAAAAAAAAGACAACAACATGTGGTCTCTGTCCTCAGGAAATTCACATTTTAATAGGAGGAAACATGTAAATAACTATATACATGCAATATATGTACAATACAAATAAGAGTTAACATCAGTAGGAAAACATCATTTAGGAAGCACAAGAATGTCTCATGCAGAAGGTAAGATTTAAGCTGAGATTTGAAAGAAGTCTGGGAGGCCAGGAGGTAGAAATGATGAGGGGGGCTATTCAGGAATGAGAGGCAGCCAGTGAAAGGACATAGGCTTGAGAGTCAGAGTGTCTTATGAAAGGAAGAGCAAGGAGGCCAGGGTTTCTGCATCACAGAATACATGGAGAAGGGTAAAATATAAGAAGCTTGGAAAGATAGCAAAAAGCTAGGCTATAAAGGACTTTGAAAGTTAGATGGAGATTTTTTTTTTTATTTAATGGTAGAGGTAACAGGGACCCAATAGATCTTATTGAATAGGTTGATGTTATAGATAGAAATGTGTTTCAAGATGACCACTTTGTCATCTCAGTAGAAGATAGACTGACGTAGGGATATACCTGAGGATAGGGAGACAAACAATAAGACTATTTCAATAACCAAAATGTGAGGTTATAAAGGGTTAGATCAGTGAAACATCTGTGCATGTTAAATGAAGTGGATACATATGAGAGATGCATGGGTAT
>CM053623.1:272159182-272188067 GCA_028646595.1 Phalanger gymnotis
ATGAACAGAGAAGCATGGGGTTTCTCAAAGATGTGGATTGATGACTCAGACCCCAGGTCTATGTTCTGGACTGCACCAGCAGTGCAATCATAAGTAGCCAAGTGTTGGTCATGGACTTAGGTGCTTGACTAGGCCAGTGGTATGGTAATATCTTCCAGTATCCACGAAGGGCTAAGACACAGGACTTAGTCTGACTTCTGCAAATGAAAGTACCCCAAGGCATATTTCCAACATAGGCTAGGGTCTATAACAGGGATAGATCCATAGCATCCTCAGAGGGGATTTGAAACTTAGTGCCAGCCCCCAAACAAGGACAGGCCGGAAGCACAGTCACTGAATTTGCTGAGTTTTTCAGCTAGTTGACAGGGGTTGTGGTCAACTACTTTTTACCTCAGTGTCACTGAGGGTCTGTGTTGCCTACATAAAAACCAGGGTCAGGAATCTTGAAAGGCCAGGAGGACAGCAACTAGACTGTGATGTTTATCTAGCCACAAAATATTTTCTTAAAGTTGGCAGCTCCTGGGCTCAAAATATTGTTATGATCTTTGAAGAAAACAGTGCTCAGCACCTAAAGAATGTAGCAGAAGTACACTAGGTTAGAGACCAGAATCAGGTAAAGTGATAATAGTCTTACCTAAAACAAAGTCCCAATAGGGAAGGATAAGTAAGAATTAAAGGGAGCAATTATAATCCCAAGGATTCTTAAAACACAAACCCAGAAGAATAGAATAGGTCCACAAATACCTGTAAGCAAAGCTATAAAATAAAACACACCTTGGTCACATGATCAATTGTAATTTTTCAGTGAAATTTGAGCAAGAGTTTAAATGAAATGAGAGCTGTGGAGGACGTGTTTAGAAAAAAAAAACACTAGATGTAAGCAGATGAGATAAAATACTCTACTCAAGTAAGAGACAACCTGCAAATTAGAATGGAACTCAGAGAAGTTAATGACTCAATGAGCTAATATCTTATATAAAAAATAACTGGCCTGGATAATAGATCAAGGAAAGAAAATTAAAAATCACTAAACCACTTGATAACCATCTCTCTCTCTCTCTCTCTCTCTCTCTCTCTCTCTCTCTCTCTCTCTCTCTCTCTCATAGATTAAGAAATCACGAAAGAAAACTATTCAAATCTCCTAGAACCACTAGGTAAAGTAAAAATAAGAAAAAAATACAACTCTACTGGTTCCACCTGAAAGAAATCTCAAGATCAAGATGAAAAGTCTCATAAATGTTATAGCCAAAACCAAAAGCTTCCAGGTAAAGGGGGTGAAAAAAGGCTGTTAGCAAGTAGGAAAAAAAAGAGTTCAAGTACTGTGGAAGCACATTCAGGATCATACAAGATTTAGCAGCTATTCTTAAAGAAAGAAAGCATGGAATACACAATTCCAAAAGAAACAGAAATCATGGAACACAATATTACAAAATTAAAAATATATAGGCTTGCAGAAAGGAATATAACTTAGCAAGGAAAATTGAGCATAATTTTACAAGGGAAATATTGACCTTTAATGAATAGATGACTTCCCAGTATTCCTGATGAGATAAAAACTGAGTAGAAACTTTGAATGGCAAATATGGACATGAAGAGAAATATAAAAATGAAAGATGCAAGTGAACAATCCAAAGAGACTGTACAAGCAGAAGTTATTTACATTATAATGAGGTGAGGAGGTAGAAAGACACAAGCATCCTTTCTTAACTTTAATGACATCTGAATTTATAGAGTCAAAAAAGACAGTCTGAGAGTGATTTGTGTTATGTTTTGATGATATTCAAAGAATAAAGGAAAGGTCTGGGGAAAAGGGATAGAACAAATATTGTTAAACTATAACCTCTACCTCAAGTCAAATCTAGCCTGTCACCTGTTTTTGTACAGCTTTTCAGCTAGGAATGTAATTTACATTTTCAATGAAGCTTTATTGTATTTTAAAATGTAATACCCTCTCAAAAATTTTAGTTTTCAGGACATAAAAAATAAACTATAGGTTGGTTTGGCTATTGGTCATATTTTTCTGACCCCTGGCCTAGGGGAGGAAGGGGGAAAATATCTCATATCCTTGTACACAAAAATAAATTTATAAAAATCAGGAAGGTATCATTGAGTAAGAGTTATTTGAATCCTACTCTCATCATAATTGGCCAGTGGAGGGAAGAACACATACACATACAAATTACACACACACATGGGCAAGGAGAGAGAGAGAGAGAGAGAGAGAGAGAGAGAGAGAGAGAGAGAGAGAGACAGAGAGAGAGAAACAGAGAGACAGAGAGAGACAGAGACAGAGAGACAGAGACAGAGAGAGAGACTGACGGAGGGAGGGAGAGAGGGAGGGAGGGAAAGGGAGAGGGAGAGGGAGAGCAAGAGAGGTAGAAAATATGTTTAGTTTAACAGGGATATAAGAGGAAATGCAAGAGGTAAAACAGAGGAATAAGAGAGAGGACAAATTTAAGGAGAAAAGTCATAAGAACAACAAGCTCTAAACTTGAAGAGGGCCATATGTCAAGAGGGTTTAAAAGAAAGGAAATAACCTGTGATTGGGATTTGGCTAAGGTGAAAAGAAGAGGAACAGGGGAATAAAATTTGATAGCATTAAACATAAAGCATTAGCACAGAGCATATGCTTGTTCCCTGACTCTCTTCTTCTTTGTAAAAAGGCAATGGAAGAAGAGAGAGGAAGGAATGTAAGAGAATAAGATGGAAGGAAATGCACAATTAAGAACCATACATGTGAATGTGAATGGGATAGACTTATCCACAGAAAGGAAAGGAATTAGCATGGATTAACAAGCAGAATGTAATGATATTGTGTTTACAAGAAATCCTCTTGAAACCACAAAGAATCACACACTGTTAAAATAAGTAACTGGAGCAAAATCTACCATGCTTTAGCTGAAATTAATAATTATTATCTCAGACAAGTCAATAGCAAAAATGAATTTGATTAAAAGAAATAAAAAAGAAAAATCAATTTGGGTGAAATGTACCATATTATTTAATTTCAGTATTAATGTATTTGCAACAAAAATAGAGTATCAAAAAAGCAAAACTATGGTACTTCAGTGAACTACTTTTAGAGCTAGACAAATATAACCAAAAAATAAACAAAAAATATGGACCTGAACAGAATTTTGTAATTTTAGATATGATATATAGTGATTATTGAGTGGTATTAGAAAAAAATATGTATATTCACACATGTGTGTGTATTTATGCATATATGTGTAAACTTCTGGGTATATACATATAGACATATATGTATCTTTATGCATTTACATATGCAATATTCTACTATGCATAGCACCTTTACAAACTCAACCATATAAAAATCTTAGCAAAAAAATTGAAAAACAAACTATAAGTCATATGTAGCTCTAACCACAATGCAATAAGGGAGACGGAAGAATGGACTGAAATTAGAGAAAAATGATTTAATAATTAAAATTAGTCCAAGAAAAAAATCAGATATGAGAGATAATTTTATTAAAGATAATGACAACAGAAAATATTCACCATAACCACTAAAGATTTATACCAGGAATGCAGGGATGGTATAAAACTATAAGCTATAAATATAAACTATAGAAAAGCAAAATTATAAACATAATCAATTATGTAAGTAGAAACAGAGAAATCATATGATTATATAAATTGTGACAAAACTGTTTTGACAGAAAAAAATCCTATTTCTTTAAATAAACATAGAAAACATTGGAATAAATGGATTTTCCCTTAACAATACTAATTGGCAATTATGTAAAAATATGAAACAGCTTTACATATAATCAGGACAGTAGCCTTTCCATAAGATTAGGTGCAAAGAAGTATGTTCATTTTCATCACTATTATATGATACTAATAAAAGCAAAGACCTGATAACCCACTCTGTCCCCAGAAAAAGAAAAAAAAAATCTGAGCAATCTACCAATATGTCTTTTCATTGATTATCTAAATGAAAGAAAACCAAAGAATTAACTAAAATAAACAAAAGTAATACATTTATCTAAGTTGCAGAACATAATGTAAATTCACTTCAATCATCAGGATGTATACATATTACCAATAGAAATTTGACTTGCCAAGTTTTCTACAAGCCCCAGCCAAAATTATTTTCCTTGGCATCTCTTTCCTAGACAAACACTGGAAAGTCACTTACCTTAATCTTGGGAGAGTTTTATGTTTTGGAATTGACTTATATAATTGACTTAAAACAATTCCATTATTATATATTAATTTCTTTAAAAATCAGAACAATTATACCCATGTTCTACAAGTTCTACCCTTCTGAATTCATCTTTACTTTTTTGGCTGCCTTATAAGGTTACATAAAGAAAAAAATAGCTGTTTTTAGGTTTGCATATATTATTTACATGATAGGCTAAGAATTTAATACATAATAATCTAAGTTTGGCCTCTGCTATCTAAGTTGGAATGGGGAAGTAGTGTGGTTCTGTGGAAGGACTGTTTTATTTGGAACCTAATGACTTAGGTTCAAATCCCACTTCTGTGATTTTCAATCTGTGCAATCATGGGCTAGTGATATTTCCCTTCAATGTGACTTGGTTTCCTCATCTGCAAAATAAAGAACAGATGTGTCCCAGGTTCCCTTCTAGCTATAAACCCCCTATTAACAACACTGTGATCATATGCACAAAGGATTTAAATCCTTTCGATGGGGATGAGAATTTTTTTTAATTGTGTGTGGCTGTTTAAATTTACTACATCATTGCATTATTTGTCTTTATTGTGCTGCCATCTGGACCACACTAATGGTTTAGAAAGTCTCTGCAAGGTTTTATTAGTTATGGGTGTCTGTTGTCCATAACACACCAAGAAATTCAACATGTATAAATAAATTTACAGTAGCAATAACATCAGTTTGATGAGATCTGTTTCAGAGCATGCTGGTCAAAATATTCTAAATGATTTTTAAAGTACCATATTGATTTAACAATGAGAAATTTTTGATATTGTGAAAACAAATCAATAGCAGAGCTCTATCTTGTAGATGGTATTCCCCAAGTCACCATTATAATTATCGAAGAATATATTCAGCTACTTAAATATTTAATTTTCCTGTCGGTAGTTTCATGTGGCAGTTTGGTTTTTATAGTTTATTTTCAAAATCAGAATTTCTGCAAATAAATTCACTGAAATCTCTAAAAAAATTCTCTTTAAAAGTTTTGTTACTTATAAGACCCCGAGACATAAAATAGCTATATATTTTAGGTGTAATCGTATTGATGTGTTAAGGATAAGTATAGAAAGTAAATGACCACATAATTTGAATACATATTGTTGAAAAATTTGTCGTCTTTTATTGAATCACAGGCCAAGTCTAGATGACTGAAAAAAAGGCTATAGTATAGTGGAACTGGTATATTAAACCATCCTAACAACTGAAGACAACATGTGATATATTTTTATTAAAAGCAGGACAATACACTGTACATAAATTTGAAAATATTGAGTTGACCATATTGTGACTAATACAACCCTGGTGACAAGGTACAGGTTTTAGAATAATCACATGAAAAGACACAAGCACTTAGATCGATTATTTTTCCCTTTCAGGGGTGGGGAGGAGGTGGGTATTAGGTCTTTGGTTTTATTAATATGGAAAGATACTGGATAAATAAATTTCCCTCTACAAATACATATTGGAATCTGCCTTTAAATTTCTAGCCTTAGAAAGTTAGAGAGGTCACTGAGAAGGTAAATGACCACACTATAAGAGAATATGTTAGGCAGCATGTGATAGAGGTGGGGTGTGAGCCCAGGTTATGCTGCCTTTTAGGCCAGCTATCTACCCTTTATGCTCCTGCTTTTTGTTGTTCCATTGGCCCCTTTTTGTGCATAAAGGATAATTAATATATGAGATCCTTAGTTCATTAAAATATTTCATTACTATGTAATTATGACACTACAATTGCATATTTTTTGAATGAGGCAATGTAGTTCCACTCCCCTGCCTGGCTCCTCTCCCACATGTAGGTTTTTATGTTCTTTAAGATCACTTCACAAGTAACAACATGTGTATCATTATCTCAGTTTTGGCTCCTGGGACTAATAGTGCCATTCTGTCTACGGCACTCTGAATGTTAATAAGGAACTGATAAAATCATAATCACCCTTCAGGGATTGAATTTTAAAGGCTTTCATTTTAGTAAAATTCTAGTTTATATTCAAAGATGCTTCAGCTTTAGATTAAAATAAAAGGAACTTGTTACTATTTGTCATACTATTAGAACTAGGAACATTTATGGAATTTAATATTCTTATCAGATATTAGTGGCATACTTGCTTCACATGAAAGTCATCAAAGTTCTTTGGGAGTATATTCAAAATCTTTTATAATGTCACAGAGCAGAAAGGGAATTCAGAGGTCATTGAGTCTCATCTGTATCAGAAAGCAAATCTCTTCTATGGTAGTTTTGGCCAGTGGACCTTGGCCTGTTTGAAGCTCATTATTAATGTGGAACACATACGTTATGGATAGCCCATTTCACTTTAGGATTGTTGCATGTGTTAGGAAGGAATTTTTTTTCCTCTTCTAACATTGATTCACATGTGTTTGCATGTGTGTGTGTATGTGTGCACATATGTTTGCAGACATACACATATGTATTATATATACGTGCAAATAATTCTCAATTTCAGTATCTTACTGTGCAAAGAACACTGGTTCTGGAGTCAGAGGACCTGGGGTTAAATGCTTTCTCTGATACTACCTGTGTCATTCTGGGCCAATAATTTAACCTATGTCTCAGTTATCTCATCATAAAATGAAGGAGTTAGCCTAGATGGCTTTGTGGTACTTTCCATCTCCTGATTTATGATCCATGCTCACTAAAGGCTGCTAGGTTCATTCTCTGGGGAGAAGCCAAGGGCTGTTTTCTTTATGACAATACAACAAATACTTGTGCATGACAATCATGTTTATTCTTTATCCCAGGTTAAGTGTTCCAGATACTTCCAATGGAACATCATTTATGATGCTTTACAGTATCTTCACACTCCTATTGTGGAAACTTCTTATTTGACACATCCTTCACAAAATACATGGCCCCAAATTGATTTCGATTTCCCATATGCAATCTGCCAAGGGCAGAAGAAAATGGAATTGCTGTTACCTTTTCTCTAGATACTAATCCTCGCTTAATGTAGTCTAAAATAACATTAGATTTTTTTGGCTGCCATCACTTACTCTTGATTTCTTTTGTACATTCAGTCCACTAAGACCTTCACACCTATTTTCTGATAAAATCCATCTGTCCACACTTCTCTCTTGAATTCCTAACTTGAGATGCATTGGATTAAATATATCCTATGAGATTCATTCTGTCATTTTAACCTATTAAGTTCTTGTGGGATCCCAACTCTGTCATGCAATATTTTAGTTATTCTTTCCTGCTGTATGCCATTTGCAGATTTGCTAAGCATGTTATCTCTATCTTCACCCAATTAAGTTACAAATAAAAATGAACTTCTCACAGCTAAGAATAGATCTCACAAATCACTAGAGAATTTCTTGCAGCCTAATGTATTTCTCATTACTCTTTGAATGTAGTCATTCTACCAGTGTTGAATACACCTAACAGTACTACAAAGAGTTAGTACCACTGTTCTGTGAGAAATAATCAAAAGATCACTGATATTTTACTGCTGGTAGATATGCACAATAATCACAGAAATGTAGGACAAGGAGTGAAGAAGTGGATTTGACTTCTGTGAGGAGTTTTCTTCACCTAAGTTCATTTGCACATTAAAATAAATAGCTATTAGGAGCAAGGCTCAATACAGTGGCTGAGTCTCCATAAATTCACCATTGGACTATTTTTTAAAGACAGCATCACCCAGGCTAAGAGTGCAGGAGTAACTTAGGAGACCTATCTATCCCATTATAATTAACAAAGGAGGTTTGACCTGTTCTGTTTTCTAACCTAATATGGTTCACACCTCTTTCATTGCCCTTTTCCTAGAGCATTAACATGTTTATGCTGAACTAATGTACACACTAAATCTGTTTAACTCACTACAACTCAGAACTCCTGAGTTCAAGAGTTCTGCCAGTTATAGTCTCTCTCGTAGAAGAAATTGTGACTGGCCTGTTGAACTACCAAAAGTTTAGCAAAACTAAATTTAGTAAGAGTTTAGTAAAAACTAAATTAGGCTTTCAAAAAAATAGCTCATAATCATGGAAGTGAAGTTCTCTAATCATGACAGCAACATGACACAAAATCATAACACCATGATACCATGACTTTGGATAGGTTTTGCCTTCTTATTTTGAGGATGAACAGAATAACTTCATTTCCTTTCTTAGAGGATTACTAGATAGCTAACACCCAGGGAACTGTGTAGGAATACTTTTGCTGTTTCTTTATATTCTTAGCATTCAGTACAGTACTAACCCTAACCATAACCCTAACCCTGGTTGTGTGGCATATTCACACCTGAGTTTTAAGGACATCAATTTAATAGCTAAGTGGAAGATGGACTGAAATAGGGTAAGATCTGAAGCAGGAAAACTAAATAGAAGGTTGTTGTAACAGTTCAGGTATCAGGTGACAAGGGGCTGTACCAGAATGATGGTCAGAGGAAAGAAGAAAATGTTTGTGAGAGATTATGTCAAAGTAGAAATAGCAGGACGTGGCAATAGACTGGATGTGTGAAGTGAACTAGAATAAGGAGTTAAAAATAATACTGATAATATTAAGGTTTTTAATGTGATCCATTTGAAGATTGGTGGTACCCTTTGCGTTATTAGGGGAATTAGGAAGAAGGGAGGGTTTGGGTGGGGAAGATAACGAGTTTGATACATCTATAAAATGCTGAGTTCCATTTGTCAAATAGTCAGCAAAATAACATTCATTAAGAACCTACTCTGTGCCAGGTACTGTGCTATATGCTAGAAATGTAAAGAAAGGCAAAAGTAAGAGTTGTGTCCTAAATGAGCCCATATTCTAATGGGGCATACAGTAAACCTAATCTTAGACGGAAGATGCTAGTATTATGGAGGACCAAGAAAAATATTTTGTAAAGGCCAGAATTTTTACTGATTCTCAAAGGAAGCCAGAAAAGCTAGGATGCAGATGTGGGGAGAGAAAATATTCCAGCCAATGAAAATTCCTGGAGTCAGAAAATGACTATCTTGAGTGAGGAATATCAAGGAAGCCAATGACACTGGGTTGTAAAACATGTGGAGTAAAGGGTGAAAAGATTGATAAACTAGGAAGGTGCTATATTATGAAATTTGACTCTTCCTGAGCATCTTCTAAAACTCAAATAGGGCCAGACTCTTGAATGTCAAGTCCAGATAAGCAACTCAGTATCATACAAACATAATTAGTTACAACAAGATAAGCTTGTATTATTCAATACTTTGGAGTAATTATGTATTCTAATGAAATACCTAAGGAGGAACCCCTTGGAGTCAGGAAGGGCCTGAACTTAAGCCTTTGCTAGGTCTCCTTCATCTCTTCATGACATGCACTTTGTCAAAATAAAACTTTTTTTCTGAAATCCATTTCAGATTAATTTATTGATTTTTAGTTTTCAACATTTAGTTCCACTAGATTTTGAGTTACAAATTTCTCCCCACCTCTCCCCTCCCCCACCATGCCATGATGGCATATATTCTGATTCCCTATTTCCCCAGTCTGCCCACCTTTATATCACCCCACTCCTTCCCCCATCTCCTTTCTTGTAGGGCAAGATAGATTTCTATACCCCATTGCTTGTATATCTTATTTCCCAGTTGCATGGAAAAACAAATTTTAACATTTGCTTTTAGAATTTTGAGTTCCAAATTCTCTCTCTTCTTCCCTTCCCACACTTCCTCTTTGAGAAGGCAAGCAATTTAATATAGCTTATACATGTATCATTATGCAAAACACTTCAATAATATTTATATTGTGAAAGACAACTATATTTCCCCCCATCTTATCCTGTCTCCCATTTATTCAATTTTCTCCTTTGACCCTGTCTCTTTCCAAGAGTGTTTGCTTTTGACTACCCCGTCCCCAAATCTGTCCTCCGTTCCATCATCACGCACCTTTTATCCCCTTCCTCCCTACTTTACTTTAGAGTGAGAAACCCAATTGAATGTGTATTTTATTCCTTCCTTAAGCCAAATCCTATGAAAGTAAGGTTCACTCATTCTCTTTCACCTCCCCCCCTTCCCTTCTATTATAATAGCTTTTTCTTGACTCTTTTATGTGAGATAATTTACCCCATTCTATGTCTCCCTTTCTCCTTTTCCCTATATATTCCTCTCTCACCGCTTAATATTATTTTATTTTTTGATATCTCCTCATTGGCTTTTTGGTCCTCTTTTGCCATTTGGGTTAGCCTATTTTTAAGGTGTTATTTTCTTCAGTATTTTTTTGGGCTCCTTTACCAAGCCGTTGACTTGTTTTTCACGATTTTCTTGTGTTCCTCTCATTTCTCAACTTTTACTCTACTTCTCTTACTTGATTTTCAAAATCCTTTTTGAGCTCTTCCATGACCTCAGACCAATTCATATTTTTTTGGAGGCTTTTGATGTACAGTCTTTGATTTCGTTGTCTTCTGAGTGTTCTGCTTAATCTTCTTCGTCCGACAAAGTAAGATTCTATAGTCTGAGTTCTTTTATGCTGTCTGCTCATTTTCCCAGCCCATTACTTGACTTTTGAGCTCTTTGTCAAGGTCTGACTCTACTTCCAGAGTAGAGAGTGCTCTGTCCCAAGCTTCAAGGGTTTTCACTGCTGTGTTCTGAGCTACTTGTAAGTACCTGTAAATTTTCAGTTCTTCCGAGGTGGTATGATTTAAAAAGAGGTGTTTACTCCTCTACTGGCCTATGTTCTGGTCTGTTAGTGACCTCAAATACTCTTTTCTGCATTGGAACTGCTAGGAAGATTCCCTCTCCACAGCCACCACAAGCTCTGTCACACCAGCATTCCTCCTCACCCCTGGCTGCCAACCAGGACTGCGATCCAGATCCAAGCTGGGCAAAGAGAATCCTGCACTCCCACTCTGATCGGCATCTTGATTCCCCCCACCATCTGTGGGCCTGGAGCTCCAGAAGCAATTGCTGCTGCTGCTGCTGCTGCTGCTGCTGCTGCCACCACCACCACTGCAGCTGCTTCTGTGGCCCTGGGGCTGGGGCCCAACTACACCCTTCTCTCCCCCAGATTCAACAGAGTTTTCCCTGACCTGCTAAGTTGTCTTTGACATTTATATGTTGAGGAGTCTGGAAATCATCACAGCTCAGTGATTCAGTTCCCTGTGGCCTGTTTCACCCTGTCTGCTCTGGCATGGTCTGTGCTGGCACGATCCATGCTGGGCTGTGATCTGCTCCCATCACAATGCAATAGACCCTTCCAACGACCCTGTAGGCCACTGGGGTCTGGACACTTGTTTCGTTCTGTCATTTTGTGGGTTCTGTTGCCCTAGAGTTTGCTTAGAATCAATTTTTCCAGGTGTTTGAAAGGATTTGGTGGAGAGCACAAGCAAGTCACTGCTTTTACTCTGCCATCTTGGCTCCATCCATAAAATAAACCTTTAGAGCTTCAAAGGGTCTGAAAGATTTTATTCTATCTTTCTTCCCATCATGTTACCAACAGTGTCTACAGATCAAGGGGCAATAGTATCTCTATTTTTAGACAAGGATAGAGTGTAAATAAATTCACAACTCCAGAAGGAGCCCAGCAAACTAATTATATTATGCATACTGGGAATTTATCGAACATACCACGAATGAGAGAAAACATCTTCCAGCAACCAGGTGATATGAATAACTGCTTTGCCACAAATTGGCCCTTAAGCTGGAGCACACTTTTCCACAGACTTATGTAGGAATGTTTGGTACCAGTTTTTTTTTTTTTCCTCACTCTGACAGCTTAGTAAATATCCAACTCTAAAGCTAGTTAAGGCTGAATAAAATGAGTATCAACAGGAAATCTTAGGGAGAAGACTGCTGATGAGGGCTTAAAACTAAGTTATTAAAAAATAACCGTTGACTTCTTTGAGACTCTGCTAGTACCTGGAGCCTTGCTCCAGAAAAGAAGACTCATACATGAGGAAGGTACTTGTGACAAAACTCCTATCAGCTTTGGGGGATATGTTTCTATTACAATCTGATGACTGCCAGTGTCCTTTGGAAGATAAATTAAGTTCTTCAAAGATTAGACCATTTATTGTATATCCTAGAGATATCACCATAAAATATATTTTAATATATCACCATTTGCAAGTATCATCATAAAATATTGGTACTAAAAAGATGGAAAAAAGGCTTTAACCAAAAAGTTATGCAATTTCCCAAGGCAATTGTGGCAACCTGCCATCCTTTTCCCCACATATTTTGGTCCCATATCATTCCTTGTTTGTGTTCTCCATAAAAACATACATAGCTACATAAAGATATGGTTATATGGTTTTGTGTGTATTGATGGATTAATTCTCTAGTTTTTCATCAAATTTCATATAATAGTCTGAACAATAGGCATTCTTTATCTCCTTAATGTTAGTTGTTAAACCAAGTTATTTTGAGAGATTATTTAGGAGGAATGGTGGACATAAAGAGACCTGGGTTACAATCCTGTTTCTGATACCTACTACTTACATGTTCCAGCATTTGATGTATTTATTTTGATGCCATCTGCAAAAAAAGGCATCAGTTAGGCTTAACTATCTAAAAACAACCTCTTTCACCTTGTATTTTGATTTTTCTTCAAGAAAGTAATGTCTTTGGGAAACATGTCTCCTTATTTTTAAGCCTCTTTAAAAATTAACAAAAAGGCACACATACTTAGACAGGCACAAACATTTTCTTTTCTTCTTTTTCAAGAAGTGCTGTACAATTTGACACAAATGGAAAAATATTTTTAAAAAATCTCATACTTTTTTAAATTTATAGAATAAAAGAAGCATTTGCATAACACTGCAATAATAAGACAATTATTCATGAAACCACAAATCTACTATGCACAACTTGCTGTTCCTTTCAAATATACAACAAAATTGTCATGTATTTTTTTTTCTTTTTGCCCCACCTTCCATGTCCTAGAGATGGCTACCATTAGACACAAATAGGTATGTGTATATGTATATATGTCTGTCTCTCTGTATGTACATATGTGTATGTGTGTATACACACAAACATATTTATGTACATAGATGTATATGAATAGGTATGTGCATGTACGTCTGTGTGTTTGTATATAGGTATACACGCAAATATATGTATATATACACACAACACAAATACATACATATATGTGTGTATACATATGTACTGCACACATATGATATATATGTAAAATTATTCTACAAATACTTATGTTTATCAGTTCTTTCTCTGGATGCAGATAGATCTTTCTCCATATGTCTTTTATAGTAAATTTGGGTACTTATAATAGACATAATAACTTATTTGCTCAAAGTCGTTCTTAAAACAATATTGCTGTTACTGTATACATAATTCTCTTTGAAGGTCACTTTCCTCTTCAATCATTCTATCTATTCCATTGGTGTAAAATGAAGTCAAACATTGTTTTAATTTGTATATCTGTAATCAATAATGATTTAAAACATCTTTATGTTACCATACATTGTTTTGATTTCATCAGAAAACCACCTGTTCATATCGTTTGACCGTTATCAATTGAGGAATGACTAGTATTCTTGTATATTGGACGAGATATTTTTATACATTTGAGCTATGAGACCTTTACCTGAGAAAATGTCTATTATTTTTTCCTCAATTTTCTGCTTTCCTTCTGATCTTATCTACATTATTTAATTTGCATAAAACCTTTTTAATTTAATGTAGTTGAAAATATCCATTTTACATCTCATTCTGCTCTCTGTTTCTTGTTAATTCACAAATTGTTCACCTATCCATAAGTCTGATAAGTAATATGTTCCATGGCCTACAAATTTTCTTGTAACATCTCCCTTTATATCTAGGTTATGTATTAATTTTGACTGTACTCGGTAAGTAGTGTAAGATATTGGTCTTTGCCCAACTTCTTCCAAACTGTTTTCCACCTCTCCTAACAATTTTAATGAAATAATGAATTCTTATTAAAAAAAAAAAACAACAACAACAATCTTGTCTTTATACTTGTCAATAGCAAAGTTACAATAGTATTTGGCTTCTGTACATTGTACTCTGTTCCTCTGATTCCTCTTTCTATTTCTTAGCTAGTACCAGATAGCTTTGATAATTACTGCCTTAAAATATAGTTTAAGATCTGGCACTACTAAACCTCCATTCTTTACATATTTTTTATTAGTTCCTTTGATATCCTTGACATTTTATTCTTCCAAATGAATGTTACTGTTTTTTCTTAATTCAATAAATGTTTTTGGTATTTTAATTGGGATGACATTGAATATATGAAATAATTCCAGTAAAATCATCATTTTTACTATGTTTATCCTTCCTGGTCATGAACAATGAATATTTCTCCAATTATTTAATCTGTTTTTATTTGTATACTTTTTTTAAAATAGATTTTGTTCATACAATTCCTGGGTTTGTTTTGGCAGTTATGCTCTGCCATATTTTATACTGTCTAAAGTTGTTTTATTTTTTTCCCTACAATTGTTTTAAATGGGGTTTGGCTATCTCTTCTTACAGGATTTTATTGGTGATATATAGGAACGTTGATTATTTATGTAGATTTACTTTATATCCTACTACTTTGCTAAAATTATTAATTGTGTCAACTCTCTTTTTAGTTGAATCTTTAGTATTTTCCAAGTACACCATCATATTGTTTGCAAAAAGAGACTTTTATTAGCTCATTCATTGTTCTGATTTCTTCTATTTTTTTCTCATCTTTAACATTTCTGAAACAATGTTGAATAATATTAGTGATAGTGGGCAGGCTTGTTTCACACCAGTAATCATACTGGGGAGGTTCTAGCTTATCCCCATTAAAAATGATGCTTGCTGATGGTTTTAGATAAATGCTTTTTATCAATTTAAGGAAAAATTCATTTATACCTATTCTCTCAATTGTTTTTAATAAAAGTTTTTTTCTGCATCTATTGTTATAATCATGTGTTTTCTGTTACTTTTATCATTGATATAATATATTATGTTAGTAGATTTACTTATATTGAAGCTCTGCATTTCTTGTATAAATCCCAGTTGGTCAAAATATGTAATCTTTGTAATATATTGTTGTAATCTCTGAGGTCCATTTTATTTAGGATTTTTGCATTCATATTCATTAATTAATCACTTTAGTCTATACACATATTCTTGGTTTTTACTCTCTCCCTGGTTTAGGTATAGACATCATATGAGTTTTATTAAAAAATGTTGGTAGGGACCCTCTTCGCCTATTATTTCAAATAATTTATTCAATATTGGAATTGGTTGATCTTTAAAGGTTTGATAGAATTCATTTATTTTCGATGTGTACAACCCTGGAAAGTACACTGCCAAGGTAAATGAATTTATCCACAACATTCAAAACTTCCGCATTCGTTGTAACTGATGGTTCAACATATGGATGGTGTGGTGGTAGTTGCTGATGGAGCACCTGTGTTTTCTTGGAGTTAACTGTTAGGCCTAAATTAGCACAAGCAGCAGAGAATTGATCCATAATCCATTGCATCACAGCTTGAGAGGTTGCACTGAATGCACAATCATCTTCAAACTGAAAACTATTCACCAACACTCCCACCACTTTGGATTTGGCTTGTAGCCTTTTTAAGTTGAAGAATGAAATATCAGTGTGGTAGCCGACCTTGACACCCTATTCATCATCATTGAAAATATTTGACAACATGGCTGAAAACATCATGATAAAAAGCATGGGAACAAGCATGTAACCTTGTTTCACTCCATTGGTGACTGGGAAGGCACAAGAGCATTGTCCATTATCTAGAACCCAGGTAAACATGACATCATGAAATTGACATACAATGCTGATGAACTTCTCCAGGCAACCAAATTTTGACATAATTTTCCATAAGCCCTCACCATTAACAGTATCAAAGGCCTTGGTCAGATGTATGAACATTGTATACAGACTTCTGTTCTGTTCCTGGCAATTCTCCTGGAGTTGTCAGGCAGCAAACACCATATCAACTGTTTCTAGGCCCTTTCTGAAGTCACACTGGCTTTCAGGTAGATGAACATCTTCCAGGTGAAAGAGACACTGACACAGGACCATTCAGCATGGACTGCCCACACCAGAAAAGGTGCTGTGCTCTATGAGCAAAGCAGAATTGAAACAGCTCAAAGGAAATGCAGGATGTGCAAGTTTAGAGTATGCGCCCCAAATGTTCACATGGCCTATTTGTGCCAGACTTATGGTAGAGCATTACGAGCTTGTATTGACCTGATCAGCCACAGTAGGCACATTGAATCTTGACTCAAGCATAGTGATGCCATTTTGGTCCTTTTCGAGAAGGAAGGACAACAACTATAATTCACTTATAAATCAGTCTTGTCCCTGTGCTCTTTCCTAGGAGGTTCATTTACAATCTGTTCAATTTCCTTGTCTAAAAAATGTCTATTTAAATACTCTATTTTCTCTTCTGCTAATGTAGGCAGTTTATATTTTTGTAAATATCCTCACATTTCACTTAAATTTTTAAATTCTTTGGTTTGTAATTGGGCAAAATGACTCCTTATAACAACTTTGATTTCATCTTTGTTAGTGGAATATTTACTCTTTTCATTTTTAATAGTAATGATTTAGTTTTCTTCTCTCTTTTTAGAATCATATTAACCTATAGTTTATGTAATTTGTTGTTTTTTCATAAAAAACTACTAATTTTGTTTATTAGTTCAATTGTTTTCTTACACGCAATTTTATTAATTTCACCTTTTTTTACAATTTCCAATTTAGTGTTTAATTGATAGTTTTTATGTTTTTTTTTAAATTGCAAACATAATTCATTGGTCTATACTTTCTCTATTTGATGAAGCGTTCAGTGACATAAATTTTCTTCTAATTACTGCTTTTACAGTATCTCCTAAGCTTTCATATGTTGTCTCATCATCATTCTATTTTTCTTTTTTTTTTTTTTGGAGGGGGGAAGGCAGGGCAATTGGGGTTAAGTGACTTGCCTAAGGTCATACAGCTAGTAAGTGTGTCACGTGTCTGAGGCCGCATTTGAACTCAGGTCCTCCTGACTCCAAGGCCGGTGCTCTACACTCTTTGCCACCTAGCTGCCCCCATCATTCTCTATAATGAAATTATTTATTGTTTCTGTGTTTTGTTCTTTAACTCATTCTTCAATATTAAGCTGTTTAGTTGCCAATTAGTTTTCATTATTTGTTTCTCTATTCCCTTATTAAATATAATTTTATTGAGTTATGATCTGAAAAGGACGCATTTAATTTTTTTGATTTTAACTATAAATTTTTATGCCCTAATATGTGGTCAATCTTTGTAAAGATAACATGTACCACTGGAAAAAAAAAAAGATGTATTTCTTTTTCTATTCCTATTCAATTTTGTCCTGGTAGCTACCGTATCTAACTTAGCTCTCTAAATATATCTATTTACTTCTTCGTTATTTATTTATTTGTGGTTAGCTTTAGGTAGTTTGAAAGGGAAAGATTAAAGCCTCGCACTATTATTATACTATTGTTTATTTCTTCCTATAATTCATTAAGCTTTTAAAAATTTAGATTCTATAATATTGGGTGCATACATATTTAGTATTGATACTGATTCATTTTCTGTGGTATCTTTTATCATAATGCAGTTTCTCTATTTATCCCTTTTAATTAACATGATTACTACCACTATTGTTTTAACCTCAATGAAGTACAATGAATCTTCTCCAGCCTTTTATTATAAATCTGTGTGTATCTTTCATTTTTAAATGTTTCTTGTAAACAGCATATTGTCAGATTCTGATTTTTCATCCATTCTGCTATCCATGTCCATTTTATGGGCAAATTCATCCCATTCACATTTGAGGTTAAATTAATGTTTTTTGTATTTTCCCCCATCCCATGTTTCCTTACTATTGTCCTCACTCTCTCTTTTTAACCTATCCCTCCTCACATGTCTAGTTTACTTCTAACCACTACCTTGCTAATCCACACTTTTTAAAAGAACCCCTTCCTCATCCTTTCCACTTTCTCGTCTATTATTCTACACACCCCTCCAAACACTCCTTTCTTGCCCTTTCCCCCAGCCATCTAAATATTAATCTACATACCCTTTTAAAAGTCCCCTGTTATCCTGACCCTTCTCCCTCTTATTTCTTTATAAATTTAGAAGACTTCTATACTGTTTTCAATGTACATGTTATTCCCTCTTTACCCCAGATCCAATAAGGTTCTAGCACTACTAGCCCTTCTCCCCACTTCCTCTGAATCAGTTATTCCTTTCACATTTCATTTGTATGAGATAATTGCTCCTTTTTTATGTTTTCCTACCCGATTTTGGTTTTTAGAATCACCTCCATCAGTCATCACGGTTATAGCCTTTCCTCCAAACTACCCAAGTAATAATAACAGTCTTAAAAATACTAATAAAACTTTCACATATAAGAAGTAAATGGTTTGACTTTATTAAGTCCCTTATAATTAGACTTTAATGTTTACATAATATTTCTCCTGAATCTTCTATGTTGAATTATTCCATTGTGTCCTGGTCTTTTTCCTCACAAATATCTCAAAGTCTCCCCGTTGGTTTAATGTGCTTTTTGTTTGTTTGTTTGTTTGTTTTGTTTGTTTCATTCAAGATTATATTGAATTTGCTGGATAGGTCATTTTAGATCACAATCCCTCCCCCCACCCCCACCCCGGGGCCCCTCCTTTTAAATTTAAAACAAAGTGCATAGAAAAGAAGGAGTTTAGAAACCTTTGTACAGTATATCTATATCCTGGACCCTTAAGGCGGGTAGTAACTTAGTGGGGGAGGAAGGGCAGCTGGGCTCCCTGGGCACACATGGCGGGGGTGGGGAGGGGATGTGGCAGAGGGGGAGATAAGAAGGTAAAGTATGTGGGTGGGATCTTCTCAGGGCAAGGCCAGGGGCCCACAACTTGGGCTGGAAGGGTAGGGAGTCAGCTGAGAAGCATGGCCTCACAGTTGCAGGACAGCTTGCTGCTGGCATCCTCCATAGAACTTGTAGTCATAGGTGAGTTCCTCCCCACTGAGGATGCTGCGGAGAGCAAAGATCACGTTGTGCTTCGGTCCCTCCACGTGGATCGCCCTCAAGACACTGTTAGGCTCACACGTGTGGTTGATGAAATATTGCCAGCATGGTGGGGTCCACCAAGTCAAAGTCGTCCATTAGGAACTTGTAGCACCATTCCCATCGCGGTACTTCTCCTGCTTGTCCGTGAGCCCCAAGCGGATAACTATGCCCGAGTACTCAATGACCATCTACCCGACATCGATGTTATATTTACAAAACAAGCCTCAGCTAAGGATGGCTGATCTGTAGACCCACACAGCCTCTTTGGATGTCTTCTTAAGGTCACGGAAGTGCATTGTCACGGGCAGCTCCAAACTGGTGGCATGCTTGGTGGACCTGAGCTGCATCTCATCCTCCTCATCTCAGGCAGCCCCTTCAGGAAGCAGCACTCGAAGCTGGGATGCCAGGAAGTTGAACATGTCGAAGGTGCATTTCCAAAGATAAAATTTTGCCCGGGAGGAACCGTGGGGATTCAGGGGAGGCTTTTCTTGATCCTCCCCCTTCTGGAGGTATCGGAACTTGTAGTGGTGGTAGTGCTGGGCCCTGACAGCTGCTCAGCCAGGAAGATCCATCGTGGTGGATCCCTAAGAGCCACGCACCACTCATCCCACTGAAAAAGATGTACCTGAGCCAGGCATGACCCCGGACCTCCTGGACTTTCTGGATCAAGGTCGGCCATGCCTCCTCCAGGCTCTCATCTTCCATACTGAAGCCATCTTCACTGCTGATCTCAAAGCGCAGGTGAGGCCTTGCCTGCCTGGGTTCCTGGTTCTCCTTGTTTTCAGGCAGATCATCCTTTGAAGTGGGTGCCTCACCTGAGTAGTGGTGGTACTGTGACTCAAGCTTCAGGTGTGGGGGGCCATCAGAGACTTTGGGGAAGCTACAGTGGTTGCAATGGGGACAGAATCAGGAAGAGTCATGGGGCTTTCTCCCCATCTAGGTACCCCAGGGACATTCAGGTCAAGGTCAAAGCATTTTTTCTTAATAATTTCTTATATTGTATAAAGATTATTTTTTATCATAAATTTCAGGTAACCCAAGAATTCTTATGTGGTCTCTCTTTGGTCTGTACTCCAGGTTATTTTTCTAACGGGATGTTTTATATTCTCTTGTAATTTTTTTCATTCTTTTGATTTTTGTTTTATTATTTCTTGGTGTCTTATAACAGCGTTCACTTCCCCTTGTCTAATTCTACTTTTCAAAGAGTTATTTTCTTCCTTAAGTTCTTGGATCTCTTTTTCCAATTGGTTGACTCTCTTTTCACAATTTTCTTGAATTGCTCTTATTTTTGCTTAATTTTCCTCTGTTTTTCTTATTAAATTTTTGAAGTCATTTTTAAGTTCTTCCAAGAACTCTTTTTTTTTAGATTTGTGACCATTTAACATTTCTCTTTAAGATAGAAGTATTTTTTTTCTTCACTATTCTCCTGTGAATATGAACCCAGATCTTTTCTACCCCATAGTGGCATTCTATGTTCAGGTTCTTTCTCCTTTGTTTACTAAATTTCATTTTCATTTTTGTTTTGTTTCATTTTTAGCACCTGATTATTGCAATCAGGTTATAGTCCCAAGGGCTGGAGAATGGTACCCCAGGTCTCAGGTTCTTCTTACTACTATTTTCTTAACACTTTCTGAGGGACAAACCTCAGACATTCCTTTTCACACCTAAACCATGACTTTGGCCCCTAGACATACTATCCACAAATCATCTTGTTCCCTGCAGTCCCTCTCAAGGCTGGAAACCTCAGCTCTCCCCTCTGCACTACAGTTGAAACAGATACTCTGCTCTCTTAGGAGTGTCCACTGTCAGCAGTGTTCTCACCCCTATGCTACTGCACTCATTGATGTGTACTCACTCCTCACCTGCAAATTCAGTCCCCAGCCACACTGTCTGGTAGGCATCTGTCTATGCTTGACATCTAGCAGTTTAATCCCCACACTGTCTATAAGGTGAAAGCTCCTTGGACTGAGACAGCCTCCTTGTTGCTTGTTGATGCAGTGGCTTCAGCCTGGAGGTGTTTGCACTTCAATCAGACCACAGGCTCCATGCTGGGAGGTCAAGTCTCTTCTGAGGTCCTCCCAATTTGTTTTAGGAAGAAAACTGCTTTACTCTGACTTTTGTTTATTTTTGCCACCCTACTTTGAGATGATGTTCTGCCCTATTTGTGGAGAAATTTGGAGAGCGTGTAATTTTCTGACCTACTCCACCAACTTCCCAGAATGCATCTACCCCAATTCTATTTTTAAGGAATTATTTTGTTCAGTGAGCTTTTCTTTTCTTTTCTTGCATTTGGTCAATTCAAGGAGTTCTTTTCCTGAATGGTTTTTTGTGCCTCTTTTATCATTAAACAAGTTCTTTTTTTTCAGGTGTTATTTTCTTTTGTATTTGTGTATATCTGTATATATATATGTATATACATATATATATGTATGTGTATGTGTATGTATGTGTGCCTCTTTAACTGTGATGGAAAGCAAGGTGGGACTTTTTGACTTCCTTTTTCCTTTAGGAGTGCTTCTCAGCACTAAGGCAGTCAAGTACTTTTGATGAGTCTTGCCTTTCAAATGTAATGGCAAGAAAAGTGGGACTTTTGTTGTCTTTTGTTTTAATGCTTCTCAGCACTAGGGCAATCTGATGCCTTTGATTGATTCAAGAGGCTTTGATCAGGAGTCTTTAACCTGCTTGAGTTACAAGAAAACATAAGTCCAATGAGTTTGAGTCACATGGTAGTGACGCCATGAGGTTAGCATTTTGCTTGGGGCTCTTACTCACTGGAAAATTGTCGTGTGATTTGACCAGACTAGATCCTGGGTAGCTGTCACAGAGCCTCCGTTCTCTCTCCCCATGCCTCTGCCAACTTTGAAAACCCAGATGTTGATGCTTCTCTCTCTGGTAACTGCATGTACTGCTATAGTTAGACAGTTAGAAGCCTATTTTGTGGTTTATATTTATTTGCTCTGTTTGTATAATGTATGTTTGCAGTTTATGTTTGTATGCTCTCTGAAGTTCAGGGTTCTGGCTTTTTCCCCTGAGCTAATTGAATGATACATGTATATTTAATTACATTCAAATTGTAAACCCCTTAAAGTTGCTTTCCTTAGAAAAGCAGATCAAAGAACTTGTGTGTTTCAGTAAGGCAAGATTCATGACCTTGAAGATGACCTTGAACACACCTGAATGGTTCTGAATTGCAAAGTATGAAAAACTCTCTAGGTAGAAGGCAGAGGAAGTATAATATTTATTTAGACTCCAAAGGATAAAATCCCAAGACCAATAATCTCAATTCTATATAGCAGTAATTATATTCTAAAATCAGTAAACAACAAGGAAATTATAACACAGTAGTATAGCAAGGAATCAAGTCATCCTGTCCTGTAAACCATCACTCAGGAATCCTAATTCTCTGCTCAGCACTCCCTTCCACAGCTCTGCTGTGCCTGGGTTTCTCAATGTCTGCTCTTCAGCGCCCTCTTGATGTCTCCTGCCTTAACATCTTTTTTTTTTTTCAATTCTGTTTCTCTCAGTTCTGTTCCTCTTCAATTCTGGTTCTCTCACACTCTGGACTCTCCTTAAATATAGCCCTATCCAGTGTCTAACTGGCTAGAACTCAGGTCTCTGATTGGCAGAATTCACAATTGACTAGAACTCAGTGCACATACCATTGGATCTGGTCTTAGCAACCCCCCTTAGGGCCCTGAGGGCTTCACCCCAAATTGGCTTGGTATCTAGCAAGTAGAGGCTTTAGGCCTACTTACAAAGAAAGATACAATCAAGCTTTCCCACCTAGCCCCAAATGAAGCCTATTGAATGGGTGGGGAAGATCTTTGATCACATTAATACGACACTCTGCTAGCAGCCCTCCTGTGTGCTGGTGTTATTGGCCTTACACAGCCATAGTAGCTGCAAGTAGCATTGTTGTTACATTAACCAAGCTGTTAATTCTCATTTCATAATTTTCTTGTATTACTCTGGTTCCTTTCTCCAATTTCTCCTCTACCACTCTACCATCTACCTCTACCATCATTTTCTTTAACTCATTTCTTTAATTCTTCTACAAATTCTATCTGGTCTTAGAGTAAATTGGAATTTTTCCTTGAGACTTTGCTTGTAACTGTTTTCATATCACTATTTTCTCCTAAGTCTCAGTCTCCCTTGTCATCCTAATAGCTTTTTATGGTCAAGTCCTTTTGTTGTCCTTGTTGTTTTCCCATCTTTTTAGCCTATTTCTTCACTTTGAACTTCATATTAAGATAGGACTTTTCTCACCTGGGGATGGGGAGATGTGCCAAGCTTCAGGTTTTTTTTGTGCTCTCTTTTTCAGAGTTAGTTCTGGGACCTGCAATTTTTCAGTGCTTCAGACTGTTTATGCCATAATCTAAGGAGCAGTGGGGTCACTGTTCTCTTGGTTTGTGCTCTGTTCTTTACCCAGGAAGCACCCTTTCTCCCCTGTAGTCATGTGTACTAGTATTCATATTGGCTCTGGACCTGAGACCAGGGCCCATACTCCCCTGTGATAAGATGAGAAGTGCTCCTCTCTGACCTAGAACTGCAACCAAAAGCTGCTCATGGGCAACAGAGTTATCAATCAGCTCCAGATAACGTCCTAAAATAATTAGTCTCTTGTAATCTTTTTCTACTTGTCTGACCTCCTTACCATCTCTAGACTGAGAGTTCCCAAAGCTGATGGCTTTTTTCTGTTTCTCCTTTCCCCTCTTGTTCTAATGCTTCAAGACAATTTTCTTTAATTATTTCTTGTATCATTATATTAATTTTTTTTAATCATAGCCTTCAGTTAGTCCAATTATTTTTATGTTTCTTTCCTTGATCTATTCTCCAGATCTGTTGTTTTTCTTATAAGCTGTTTCACTTTCTCTTCTATTTTTAATTATTCATATTTTGATTAATTACTTCTTGATCTCTTACAATTTTGCTAGTTTGCCTAACCCAATTCTAATGTACAAGGTGTCATTTTCTTCCTTAAGATTCTGAATCTCCTTTTCTAATTGGTTGACACTCTTTTCATAATCTTGTTTTCCTTGGATTATTCCTCTTATTTTCTTTAAGTTTTTCCTCCATCTCTGTCATTTGATTTTTGAAGTCGTTTTTAAAGATCTTCTATGAATTATTTTTGGGCAGGTGATCATTTGACATTACTCTTTGGGGGTTTCTTCACTTCAATATCCTCCTCTGAAGATGAACCCCTGTCTTCTCTAGTCTCATAATAGTTGTACCTGGTTGGATTCTTTCTCCTTTGCCTGGGCATTTTTGTGTTATTACCTTGATTTTTGTAATCACCTCTAGCCCTGGGATATGGGAAATGGTGCCTCTTCAGATCTTCAGTTTTCCCCTCTAGCCTGCAACCAAAGCCAAACCTCCAACCTTCTATAAGTGCCCACAAACAAGAGCTTTCTGCCTCATTGCTTCTGCACTCATGGGTCTTGTGCTCTTTCTATCTCACTCCTGTCACCCCTTTTAACAGCATAGCTGGGTCTGGCATTCCTTGTCAGCAGAGGTTCCTTTGATCTTCCCCAGCTCAGATGTGCAACTCCATCCACTATCCTGAGGGGAAAAGTTCACGTGGCTCAGGCTGAAGCAGTCTCTCAAACCAACTAACCCCAGGGCTTGTGCCTTGTTGTTAAAGTGAACCCTGGAATGAAGGTCTTTACTCTTCACCAGGACCATACCTTGTCCTGGGATTTTTCTTCTGATCTCAAATTGGCCCAGGAAGACCACTGTTGTTCTTCTATTCATATTTATTTTTGCCCACACTTTGTTCACACTAAGTTGCTATTTTATCTCTTTTGTGGGGGGAAATTCTGAGAGCATGGTGGTATTTTCTGACCTACTCCACCATTTTCCCAGAATCCTCTCCTATTTTCAATTTTAATCACATGTACAATAAGTGTTCTACTCCTCTTCCTCATAATAATAATAATAATAATAATAATGATAATACTAGTAATAATTTGAAATAGAATAGCTAACATTTATGTATTGACTTAAGATTTGGAAATCATTTTACATTACATTTTATTTGATCCTCACAACAACTCTTCAGGGTTGATACTATTATGAATTCATTTTACAAATGAGGAAGCTGAGACACAGAGAGGTTAATTGACTTGCTCAGATTCGCATAGCAAGCAAACTTCTGAGGCAGGATTTGAACCCAGTGCTTCTGACTCCAAGTTTAGCACTCTAGACTCGTTCCTGCCTAATACTGCCATATGTTGATGGGTCCAATCATTGCAATTTTAAGTCTTTGTTTGAACATAGAATTCTTTCTCTACTTTGTGCATTAAAATTATGTATCTTTTTATTATTATAAGGGAAAGAGCAAGTATGCTTACCACTCTGTTGAGAGAGAGAGAGAGAGAGAGAGAGAGAGAGAGAGAGAGAGAGAAAGAGAGAGAGAGCCTGTCACTTTCTCCTCAGAGTCTTAAACCTGGCCCATGACAGAGCAGAGAATTTCACAAAGACTTATTGTTTCCTGGTTTATTAAGTGGGCAAAGTCAGGCTGCTTTTCTGACCAGAGGTTAAACCCAACTTTTCATTGCACTTGAAGTAAAGAGGAAAATCAGTATTGCACAAAAGGGTACAGCTGAATTATGCTAAGGGAAATTAGCCATTTGCCCAGTGGGTTGTGAATATATTGACTTTTTATGATATCTCGAGAGTGGTAGGGTGGAAGCGTCCTGGTATCCCTGAAAATTACTTAGTGAGCTAACTTTTGGGCAATTTGCCCAAAAGACTTAGTAGTGATAGTTTGTTCCTGACAAAAAGGAAAGGTATAAGTAGAAATAGGGCACTGAACTAGGAGACATGAACACTTGGGTTCAGATCTTACCTCAGACATTTACTAGCTGTTTGATTCAGGGCAATTCACTTTAAAAAAAACACTCCATGACTCAGTTCCCCTATATGTAAAATGAATAGGGTTGGATTAATGACCTTCACAGTCCCTTCTAGCTCTAAATCTCTGATAATTGTTAAACATACATAAATATGATCTGTGGTCCTCAATTCAAGAGCCTATTGCACTTACTTGGGCCTAATAGAAACATTTACACTGTCTACACATCTAATGATAGCAAATTAGAGTTGAAAGTGACCTTAGGTATTATCTGGTGAAACCCTGTTATTTTGCCACTTGGGAAACCCAGAAAGAGAAAGTGACTTGCCCAAATTACTCCAAGAATAACTAGCAGAGCTAGGATTCAAGCTCAAATCATCTGATTCCAAATCCACTTTTTCTTTCCACCATTCAGGTACAGTGTTCAGTGTTCCTTACTCCTGTATTCTTACAAAAAATGCTGAATGTTAAAGATGGTAAATGCCTCTTTAAGTTAGTTTATGTTATTAATGATTGTAGTGTGCAAATTATTTATTTCTTATGCTATTAAATTATCTTTTTAGCTTTTCAATAAATTCTAGCAAATGCATTAAAGGAAAAATGACATCAGTTGCTTCTCTAAAGGAGATGGAAGGGAAGTTTCATCCCCCTAACCATCACTGCTCTACTGTAATACCTGTTTGCATATAAATTGCAGTACAAGCGGTCTGTTGAAGCAGTACATGTCCCAAGCTTATCATTCAGGTCCTGGCCTAAATGGAATAATGAAATAGATGTTTAGAGGGGATGGTAAAAAAAAAAATAAGTGAAACATTTTTTTTTCCCTCCTGCAGGCCATTAGTTTGAATGTGGGGCAGACTGATAGTGTAACAGAAGCACTGAGGGATGGAAATGCTTTGGATGGGTGATTTCTCAGGCGTGTAATAATGATTACAAGACATTGTGCTTACAAAGACACAGATGCACATCATGCTTTTTCACATATTGAACAGGTTCACATTTACTCTGAACTTTCATGAAGCTTAATCTTCTTCCCATGTATTATGCAGGTGCATTAATACCAGATTGTAGGTCATAAGGCACCATAGTTCCTGTCTTTGGGGGGATCTTTTTCCTCCTTGATCAAAAGTATGTCAGACTATCACAGAATCACTGAATTTGAGAGTTAGAAGGATTCACAAAGGTCATTTAGCCCAAACCATATAGGAAAAAGTTTCCCTTTTTCAACTTACATGGTAAGTTGTGGACCAGCTTATGTTGGAAGACCTTTGAGGAAGACTCACTACATACTGAAGTAGCAAATTCCACTTTTGGATAGCTGTAATTATTAGAAAGTTTTTCTGACATACAGGTTAATTTGAGTTTTTATTCCTTCTCCTCCATCCCTTTACTCCTTTTTGAGTCTCTGGGGTCAAAAAGGACAAGTCTAATCCCTCTTCCACATGGTAGCCCTTTAAATACTTGAAGAAAATTATTAGGTCTCTTTTGAGTTTTTTCTTCTCTGAAATAAATATACACATTTCCTTTGATCTATTCTACTGCCCAGTAGAAGTTGAAAAAAATCTATAGCTAAAAAAGAGAAAAAGAAAAGATCCAAATCATTATTTTTCTTTTCTTTTCTTTTTTTCTCGTGCCTTCCTCTCTCCTGCCGCCCTTTCCAATCTGCTAGTATATTTCATTAATAGAAAATAGATGTAGGTCAAAGGAAAGAGCACTTTGAGGAATCAGAAGAATTGAGTTTGAATTCTGGTTGTAGGCTGTGACTGAGTTAGGCTGCTCAAGTAAATTAGATTAGAGACTGGATCTGAAATGAGACCACTCACCAGATAACAAAAGTCAATTTCCTCAACAATAGCAGAAGGAGAGAATATTAGAAAGATACAGTATTGATTCAATGGGGTATAGTCTTCTACCTACGTTTTGTCCATGCTGTTCTGTCAGTCAGAAGTTTGAAGGAAATGCTGATTCCATGTGAGATGGATTTTTATACTTTATACACCAAGACATCATATCAACAATCTGAACCTTCTTAGTCCCCTCAGCCAATTAGATGTGAAAGAAGGATTCAATACCATTTATGGAAAGACTAGTCCAGCCTACATGACAGATGTTGCTTCTACAATATTGGACCTGCTTCCTAGTGACCTATGTGACCTAGTGAAAATTATTTTACCTCTTGGGGCTTGTTTCCTCATCTATTAAATAAATTTCCATTTAACTCAATAAACATTTGTTATTGGTCTTATCTGTGCCAGGCACTATTCTAAGTGTGAGACTAAATGATCTGCAATCTCTTCTAGCTTGAAGTTCCATCATATTAGGGTTGAAAAAGTTAAATAATTTAGAGAGGATCCAAAGTTATAGGAGAGGCACCTAGACAGGTTGAGTCTTTTGACTCTATACTCAGATATTATTGGATAATGGATCTGAATGTCTCCAAATGGTACAGTAAATGGATATTTTTATCTCGCCATTATTTGTCTAGACAGATGAACTATGACTAATCATTTTGCCCAACAATGATGGCTGGGGCTGTTCTAGAATATTTTTTCCCCTTGGGAACATAGAAACAATCTGGAAAAGTCAGAATCATTTCCAAACTATCAGATGCTGTTACTTAGTAATTACCCTACACATTACAGACTGAGCGATAGAGATGAAAGAAATATTCAGCCAAGACACAGAACTGATGAAGTAGGTTGTAGCTTCTTTACCTCTTGTAGTAGGAAGGCCAAATTTATGATCTCAAATATAATCATGTATATGTTTGAATGGTCCGAAATCGCAAGGTATGAGAGATTCTCTAAGGAGAAAACAACAAGAAATTTATTTAGGCCCCACCGCAGCAAAAACTTG
>CM053623.1:272188567-272207129 GCA_028646595.1 Phalanger gymnotis
ACCAATCCACACCCACACAGGTTTCACACCTGACAGGGCCCTGGGCCTGGGGCTTAGCACTTAACACCTGAAAGTACTTCCACTCAAAAGAAACAAAAGCCATGCTAATGAGACAATTTTGCTTAACAACACACCTCTCTGTTTTGAGGGAGCAAATAATGCCTATTTCTGGTCTTTTTTTCATATTGGGCAGCTACATCTATGGCCCAAGCTTTATCCCTTTGCATAAAAGTCCATTAAAAGGAGCTCTCCCCTGCCACACACAAACAGTATTCTCACTCTCACCGGGGCATGTGGTCTTTGTTTTCAGTGGCAGAAAGATGGGAAGGTTTTCAGTATCATCATCCTCTCCTATGAACAAATGCCAGATGGTTTGGCTTCCAGAATTGTCAATCTATGACCTTTATCTAGCAGTGTGTTCGTTTCAAACAAGTATATAAACAGAATGGAGATTGATGTGTACCTATTACAACTGATGATATTTCTGCAGAAGTGGAATGTTGCTGCTCTGACTAGAAAGAGTGAAATACCAGAAGACGGGACAGGAAATGAAATCTAAGATGATTTAAGATTAGTTAACCTTTTTAGATACTTTGGTATTTATAGGGGGAAATGATATAATTTATTTTGAATTCTGGGTTAGTCAGGAATAAGTTTAAGTTTATGATTACATACTAAATTCTTGAAATTTGCATCCTGGGAAATAGTCCTACTAAGAGCTTTACTTTCTATTGTCCACACAAAGGAAGCTGAGTGGGACTGTGATACAGAAGGGAGAGCCCTGAACTTGGAGTCCCAGACACCATGTTCAAATTTCAGCTCTGCAAACTACCAACTGCGTGACCCCTGGTAAGTTCTTTAACCCCTCTGAGTCTTTTTTCCCTCATTTTTTAAAATGAGGGGATGAGACTTGATGAAATCTAATTTTCCTTCCAGCTCTATATCCATGACTCTATATTTCTAAGATCCCATGTCACTCTGCTGGTCTCAAAAAGACAGTATTGTTTTTATTGCATTTATTCTAAATCTTCTGTTTCTCATTTCTAGTAGAAAAAAAGGACATGCTAACCCATAAAAATTCAAACTAGATTGTAAATAGTATAAAAATTAATAGTATACAAAATAAACTAAAATATAGATGTGTGTATATGCATACACACATATGTATATGTACATATATTCATACATATACATCTATGTATATTTAATTTTACGACAATAATAATAATAATACCTAATGGTGACAAATTAAAACACTAATGGATTTGAACCTCACTAATGTCATACAGGTATTTAAAGATATTATTATTCCTATTTTGAAGATGAATAAGAAATAGGCTCAGAAAGTTTAGGGGATTTCTGATGGCATGTAGTTAGTTGGCATGAAAGGTGAGATTTGAGCCCATATCTCCCCAATTCTGGGCAAAGCATACTATCCCCATCAGTTGTACTTCTTGTCACTTTACAACTTCTCTGGATGAGGGGGAAAAGAGGATACACTTTATTCTTATCATGATGGTTGGAAGAAAAATTCCAATACAAAGTCCATAGGTAACTATTGCAATCCATATTATTATTGCTTGCTTTCTATTATTGATGAGGACTGGGAGAAATGAAATTTCCTACTTAAATCAGTGTGAGGTCAGTTTTCATGGTTCTGTCCTCTAGCTATGACTATATACAGAAGAGTAAGATAAACATTTCACAATTATTTATTAATTTGATACCTATCCACCTGGTAGTACAATGTAAGCTCTCAAACATTTTTAATTATGAAAAGAGATTTGAAATAGATTACTGGCCTATATTATCAGAAAGATATCCAACATTCCAGCAAAACCTCTGTTGGATAAATGATTTTTAAGAGAAAGACAAAACTGGAAATTGACCATGATATTGTCTCTGTCAAGTTTTGGTGCTAATCGCAGGACTGCCTCAACATTTACTTCAACTCAACTGAATTCGCTTTAATTAGTTTTAATTTAATTCAATAACCATTTATTGTTGTTCAGTAATTTCAGTCATGTCTGACTCTGTTACCCCATTTCTTGGCAAAGACAATGTAGTAATTTTGCCATTTCATTCTTCAGCTAAATGTATAGGTGAGGAAACTGAGACAAACAACATTAAATGGCTTGTCCAGGCTCAAAGATCTAGTAAGAGTTGGAGGTTAAATTTGAACTAAGAAAAATTTCTTCTTAACTCAGGGCTTGGCACTCTATACATTGTCCTTCCTAGCTGCTCCACAATAACTGCATATTTGATATGGAATATGATCTCATGAAATCTAATTAAGAAGATGTGGTTTTTCATCCCACCCTCTAATTTTTTTTTTTTTACTAGCTGTATGTCTATGGCAAAATCCTTAAACTTTCCAAGCTTCAGTTTCGGCTTTTGTTTTGTTTTGTACCTCATTTACAGTGGGAATGGCCTTAGAGTCAGGAATACCAGGAATTAAATCCTGCCTGTGGCACCTTCTAGCTCTTTGATGTTGTTGCTTAAACTCTCACTGTTCTAAACACTTTTCTATCAATCAATCAACAAGAATTTATTAAGCACCAACTGCCTTCCAATCACTGTTTTAAATGCTAAATACACAAAAGGAAAATTGAAATTATTTCTGTCCTGAAGGAGCTTACATTTTGAATGGAAGTGGGGACTGGATTGTGAAATGGATATAAACAAAACAAATGTAAAGACAGAAAGTAAGCTTGTGGGAAAGTCTCTAGCCCTGAAGGGACCAAGAATGCCATCATTCATATGGTGGCACTTGAGTTGAATTTTTTTAAATAGCATTTTTCCCCAATTACAAAACAACACCATTTTTAGAATTTATTTTTACAAGATTTTGAGTTCCAAATTTTTCTTGCTCTTCTCCTCTCTTCTTAAAATGGTAGGTAATTTGATATAGGTTCTGCCTGTGCTATCATACAAGACAGATTTCCATATTAGTCACAGTTGTGATGGAAGAAACAGATCAAAAGTGAAAAAAAAACAGATCAAAAGAAAAAAAAAAAGAAAGACAAAGTAAGTGAAGAGACTGTGCTTCAATCTGCATTGAGTCCATCAATTCTGTATCAGGATGTAGATAGCATTTTCCTTCATGAGTGCTTTATACTTGTCTTGGATCATTGTGTTGCTGAGAAGAGCTAACTCATTCTTAGTTGGTCTTCACATAATGTTGCTGATACTATGTACAAGGTTTTCCTGGTTTTACTCTTTTCTCTTTGTGGAAGTTCATCCAAGTCTTTCTAGGTTTTTTTTTCCTGAAATCTGCCTGTTTTTTTGTTTCTTATTGCACAATCATATTCCATTACTTTCATATACCACAGCTTGTACACCCATTCCCCAACTGATAGACATCCCATCAATTTAGAGTTATTTGCCACCTTTTTTAATGTTCTTTTTAGGATACAGACCTAGTAGTTCTATTGCTGGATTAAAGGGTACATACAGTTCAGTTGTCCTTTGGGCACAGTTCCAAATCACTCTCTAGAATGGTTGTATCAGTTCACAACACTACCAACAGTGCATTAGTGTCCCAATTTTCCCACATCCTCTCCAACATTTTTTTTTATTTTTTTTTGTATTTTTTTTTATTTTGTCACATTAGCCAATGTGATAGGTGTGAGGTGGTCCTTCAGAATTGTTTTTCTCTAATCAAAAGTTGTATTTCTGTAATCAAAAGTGACTTAGAGCACTTCTTCATAGGCCTATAGACTGCTTTGGTTTCTTTATCTGAAAATTGCCTGTTCATTTCCTTTGACCATTTATCAATTTGGAAATGGCTTATATTCCTATAAATTTAACTCAGTTCTCTATATATTTGAAAAAGGAGGCCTTTATCAGAGGTACTTGCTGTAAAGATTGTTTCCCACCTTTCTGCTTTCCTCCTAGTCTTGGTTGTATTGGTTTTGTTTATGCAAAAGTTTTTTTTTAAATTTTATATAAAAATAAAAAATGACTCCTTTACTTTTCATAATGCTCTCTATATGTTATAAACATATAACTCACTCAATTTCTCCTTTAAGAACTTGGGTCCTATATCACTTGGTACACATATGTTTAGTATTGATGTGACTTTATTGCAGTATCTTTAGCAAAATGTAGTTTCCTTCCTTATCTCTTTTAATTAGGTCTATTTTTTCTTTTGCTTTGTCTGAGATGAGGACTGCAAGCTTGGCTTTGTTTCCCCTTCAGCTGAAGCATAATAGATTTTGCTACAGCCCTTTACTTTTACTCTCTGTGTGTCTCTTTCTGCTTCCTGTGTTTCTTCTAAACATATTGTAGGGTTCTGGTTTCTGATCCATTCTGCTATCAGGTTCCATTTTATGGGAGAGTTCATCCCATTCACATTCACAGTTATGATTACTACCTGTGTATTTCCCTCCATCCTATTTTTCGTCCTGTTCATCCTCTCTCTTTGTCCTCTCTCTCCTCTCATCCTTTCTTTACTTGACAGTGTTTTGCTTCTATCTATGGCCTCCCCCCAATCTTCTATCACTTCTGTAGCCCCCTCCCTGCTTTACATAATCTTCTCCCCGCCTAGTTTCCTGCTGGTTAAGATAGATTTAGGTATTCAACTGATTGTGTATATTATTGCCTCTTTAAGCCAATACTGATGGTAGCAAGGTTTAAGCAATACCTATTGTCCAACCTCCTATATTTCCCTCCACTATCATAGGTCTTTTGCCCTTCTTCATGTGAAATAATTCACCAAATTCTACCTCTCCCTTCTTTCTACACTCAGTCTTCTCATCTTTCTTATCACTTAATTATTTTTTATGTTATTCCCTCAAATTTACTTTATATCTGTTCCCTCTGTCTATGTATATTCCTTCTAGTTATACTATTAGCAGTAATATTTTTAAGAATTAGAAGAATCATCTTCCCATATGGGGATGTGAAAGTTCAGCTCCATTGAATACTTTATGCTTTCTTTTCCCTTATTCCCCTTTTTAGATTTCCCTTAGGTCTTGATATGGGACATACGTTTTTGTTGTTGTTGTTTATTTGTTTGTTTGTGGTTGTTGCTCAATTCTATCTTCTTAAGAAAGCTTGAAATCCTTCTGTTTCATTGAATGACCATTTTTCCCTTGGAATCTTATGCTCAATTTCACCAGGTAGGTGATTCTCCATTGTGGTCCTAGCTCCTTTGCCTTCTGGAATATCATGTTCCATGACCTCTGATCCTTTAAGGTTGCAGCTGCCAAGTCCTGTGTAATCCTTATTGTTATTCTCTTATATTTGAATTCTTTCTTTCTGGCCACTTACAGTATTTTTAACTTGATCTGAAATTTGGCTATAATGTTTCCTGGAGTTTTTATTTTAAGATCTCTTTCCCAAGGTGATTGATGGATTCTTTCAATGCCTATTTTGCCCTCTGGTTCCAAGATAACCAGGCAGTTTTCCTTAACAATTTCTTGAAAGATACTGTCCAGGTCCTCCTTTTGATTATGTCTTTCAGGTAGTCCAATGATTCAAATGTTGTCTCTCCTGGATTTCTTATAGAGTCATTAGCTTCCACTTGCCCAACTCTAACTTTTAAGCAGCTGTTTTTCTCAGTTAACTTTTGGACTTCCTTTTCCATTTGGCCAGTTGTACTTTTTAGGGAATTGTTTTTCTCTACTCAATTTTTGCATCTCCTTTCTCATTTGGCCAATTCTACTTTTTAAGCAGTTGTTCCCTTTTTCTAAACTCTTGCATCTTTTTTTTCATAATTATCTTGTATCACTCTCATTTCTTTTCCCAATTGTTCTTCTACCTCTCTTATAGGATTTTTAATTTCCTTTTTGAGTTCTTCCATGAGTTCTTTCTTAGCTTGAAACCATCTCCCTTTTTCTTTGGGGTTTTGCCTGTAGGTGTTTTGACATTGTGTTCTCTTCCTAGTTTGTGTCTTAGTCTTCCCTGTCACCACGATAATGTTCTATGATCAGATTCTTTTTAAATTGCTTTTTGGTCATCTTTTTTGCCTTTTAAATTTGACCTTTCTCCCAGGATGGAAGGGACACTATTTCAGGCTTTTTGTACCAGAGGTTGCAGGCCCTATTTGTTTACCTGGTGCTGCCGTGAGTACCATGGGAGACCCTCATGTCTGTTGCTGCACTAGGGGAGTGTTGTGGGGCTTAGCTGGTGCTGCTGGAGGCTGTAGGGATCTGGCAGCTTATCTGTTGGTGAGCTGGGGTCCTAGTGTTGCTGTCTGGCATGTACTGAGGTTGGTGTGGTGTTTCTGTGTTTCCTCAGGATTGCACTGAAACATGTGGTGGACTCATTGCTGGAAGCTGCCTGTTTCCCAGAGTCTATGTGGAAACGCTTGGAGATCTGACCTCTGGAGCCTATTTGCCCAGGGCTACACTGATGCGTGTGGTGATTCTCAGAGCTGGAGTGTGTCAGTTTCCTTGGCTATACTGAGTCACTTGTAGGGGTCCTGGTGTTGGTGTTTTTCAGTTTCATCACACTGGGGCTCAGGATCTCCTGCTGGTTTGCTGAGGTATGGCTTGCTGCTGTTTTCCTGGGATGCTTCCTGTCCTAGACTGTGTTCTCCTTTTACCCAAGTAAGACAGACCTTTCTTGCCTATCTTCCAAGTTTCATGTGCTGAAAGGTTGTTTCATCCTATATTTTTTTCTGTTTCTGCTGTTCCAGGATTTGTTTTGGGGTGCTATTTTATGGCTATTTGGAGATAAACATATGAGGGTTATGGAGATTTACTGCTTACTTTACTGTGAAGTAAACGCTATTATTATTCTTATCCTCATTTTATGTATTAGAAAACTGAGGCTTAGAGAGATTACATGACTTGTCCAGAACCATATAATTATCAACTATCTAAGGAAGGGTGTGAAGGAAATTCTGCTTTGATTCCAAGTCCAGCCACCTGGATGCCCCAATTAAATGGAAGGCAAGACAAAGCTCAGGAATGTAGAGGGAAAGGGCTAAGACTAAGAATAAAAGTATCTCCACTAAACAACTATCCACTCTAGGCCACAAGAATAAGGGGAGCAAGATCTGGAGGTTTTCCTGTCATAGCATAGAAGAAGAATCAATTGATTAAGTTCCTTGTCCTCCATGGCCATGGGAAGGCATCACATAGAGTCAGTGTTCAGTGGTGGGATCAATTTCTAATTTCATAAATACAGGGAACTGAAGGGAGAATATGTGCTCAAGTACAGTATGCTTAGTTCTACTTGAGCATCTGAGTTGGTACATAGTGGTTTCTTAGTCTCCTGCACCAATGGTTTCAAATTCAAAGTGTCCATAAAGTACCCTCCTCAACATACACATATTGACTTAGAAAACCACATTTTAACATCATACATGTTCTGTAGTATTCTTATTTATTCTGTTAAATATTTCCCAATTCCACTTTAATCTGGTTCAGGCTGCCCTTTGGGAGTGTTTGGTGTTGTATGGATGGTGATGATAGTCATGTGTTTGATACTTCAGCTCTACATCAGTCCAATAAGCTCTTCACAAGGTGGTGAAGGATGCAACATGCCCAGAGGACAACTTGAGTTAATATACCTAATCTCTGAGTTGAAAAAAACCTGGATTCCCTTGGGTATCCTAAGGCTTAGGATTTGGGATGGATCTCAGGCTGTTTTGGATGAAATCCTCTACTATTCCCAGCATACTCAAACTCAGAAAAATTCTCTGATGGATATAACTCCCCTTAAGAGCAGCTCTGCTCTTGCCTTTGGGTCCAAAAGTCCCAGGCACTCTTATTATAATCATTCTCTGAAACAAAAGAATGAGGTGATGCTTGGGTCCCAGAAGCTGAGCTAATGCTTGATTGCTAGCCCTAGAGCTTCACCCCCAAAAGGTAGAGGTGAGACACAATTGAAAGATCTTCAGCTTCAGTCACTGATTCCCAGGAAGCCTTGACCCTTTGTTGCCTTTGTTCTATGAGGCTCCAGCTGTTTGGAAGATGAGAGGCCCTTTTGTACCAGTCTCCAAGCACTTATACCTATATGTCAGGCTATAAATCACTGGTAGCATGCCTCCTATTGTAAACAAAAGATGAATTCTTTGATGGGTTTAGTCAAGTACTGTACACAACCATATGGGATTAGAGTTGCTATTTTCAAGATTTTATTGAGAGAAGGAAAAAATAGGGTTTTTTATATAAGGACAGCAAAAGTATAGCAGCTTGCAGCTCTAAAGTGTACTTGAAGTTCAAGTTGTAAAGTGTATTATGCTGTGATGGCATTTAATCTCTAAAGGCTACTCCTTGCTTTTAGGCTCACCTTTAATTCCATCCTTTAAAAGTATTTTTGATTAATATATAGCCCTCTGTCTTAGGCATAATGGATGAGGGCAAGGGCTTTTTGATGGCACTATTATTCAGCTGCTAGTGTTACCACTGGGCTGGCTAGACCAAGTGTGCCTTATTCATCAAGATATTATAGCCATTTTGTTCTTTCCCTAACACTCCATACAAGTCGAAAGCAAGGTTACCTAGAAGTTCAGGAAAAAATTGATCTATCAATCAGTCCATAAGCATTTATTAACTACTGACTATACATTGTATATTTGAAATACAAAGACAAAAATCAAAAGCCCCTACCCTCAAGGAGTTTATTTTCCTTGAAGGGAAGCAACATTTATATAAATAAATATATGTATATATAAAATATATGCAAGAAGAATACAAGGTAATTTTTGGTGGGGTTTCAGAGGATAGTTCTTCATTTTGCCATGCCCAAATTTATAATTATGTAAAATATGATGAATGGTTTCAACACAATGGAAATAAACCTTCTGAGTCATAATTATGGGACTACTTCATGGTATTCATTGTTCATATTAATTGGGACCTACTTATATTAGCTGAGGGTTCAGGAAAGACTTCATGTAGCAGGTAATGAATGCTTACTAATACTTTTATAGAAAGTCAGGTAGATTCTAAGAGACCACGATGAGAAGGGAGTGCTTTCTACTTATAAGACTGTTAGTGCAAGAATACAGAGATGGGACGTGAAATGAGAGGAACAACAAAAAGACAAATTTGACTAGACCATAGAAAGAGGAAGAATGTATTAAAAAGCTAGGTTGACAGGCATTTCAAAACCAAAGTTTTGTTTTGGGTATAATTCACTTCCACAAATTTATTAAATGTCTACTATTTACAGAAGACTGTGTTCCATGATGTTAGAATTACAAACATAAAAACAAAACAAAACAAAACAAAAGACCATTCCCTGCCATGAGGAAGTTTACTATCTGCTAGGAGGACTATAAAGACAAACACAAATAGTTGTGCTGCAAAGTACATAATGAAACAAATATAGGGAACATTCATTAGGTGACTACTGTGTGCAAAGAACTGTGCTAGGCACTGGTAGACATGCAATATTTATAAAAGAGAGATCTTCTCCTGAAGAGGTTTACAATCTATTAATTCATAAAAGAGGAATAAAGCACTGTGAGCAAACCAATGAGGAAAAGAAACTAAAAGCTGTTCAACAGACAGTGGGGAATCAGGCTTAGAAACATAATCAGGTTTGGACAGACAGTGATAAAAATGTAATTTTGAAATTGCCGCTGGATATTTTTAGAAAGTAGAAAGAATCTAGATTAGAGGCTAAATCAATGTTTTTATTAGATCACAATGGTTGTCTCAGTAGCTAGAAGGCACAGAAAGAACATTCAGGGAGCTTTAGAATTCTAGGTGAAATAGGAGATAAATGCATTAAAAGGAGGAGCATCTGGTTATTCACCTTCCCTTATTCATTGTGCATTCTCTGTCCTGCACTGGGCAAGACTGTGGGCTGGACACAGCTTTAGAAATGAGTTCGCATTTTAATTTTTCTACTAATATCAATATAAGCTACTTATAATTTAATCCCAATTCCTCTTTTTACAGATGAAGAAACTAAGATCCAGAGAAGAAAAGGGACTTATCGAATCATGCAGCAAGTTAGTGGTAAACAAGAAATCAGAGCAGAATAGTAGAAAAGGTCATGTTATATAGCCAGACGGTGTGCATCCAAATACCAGTACTGCCATTTACCACTTGTGATACCCTATGTATATAGAACTATCTCTGGCCTCAGTTTCATCTTCTGTTAAATGAGAAAGCTTGTCTAGATGACCTCCAATGTCAGTTAAGATCCTTTTCAACTCTAAACCTATACTTCCATGAAAATGCTTTGTAAACTTTCAAAGGTTCTAAAATGTGAGTTCTATTGTTCTTAGGAGGATTTTCTCTATTAAAGGAACCCAAATCAAATTTCCAGATTGGATATCCAAATCTGAGTGAGTTTAAAGAAAAAGTATATTCAGAAATATCAAACATACTTCTCATAATACTGGTGAGTGTGGCCGAAGCCAAATTAAAAGGTAATTCCAGAATATTTAACAAAATAAATAAAAATACAATAAAACATAATTAATAGTGATTTGTGGATTTCTAAGTGAAGATTTGGCCCATAAAAATCTTTATATATATATATATATATATATATATATATAATATGTGTGTGTGTGTGTATGTGTGCGTGTGTGTGTACCTCATTTCTATTTGAGTTTCATACCAGTAGTCTATAAGTCATTTCTAATGGCTTCACAATCAGGAGCTATAACTAGAAATTCTAGTGCCTGAGGGAAATTTAGCTAATGTGCATGTGTGCGTGCGTGTGTGTGTGTCTGTGTATCTGTGTGTCTGTATGTCTGTGTGTCTGTGTGCCTGTGTGTGTATGTATGCTTATGCACACATTTGTGTGCCCATGTGCCAAATGCATTAGTGTTGGGAATAAAGACATTACTATGAGTGGTTGAGGCAAAGGGAGACAGAGTTCCTGGGTACTGAAGAAGTTCAAGAAGCTGGAGGCTGGTGTGTACAGAGTGTGGAAGGGATGGGATAGACAGAATTATAAGTCAGGTGCTAAATTTATTAGAGAGAAGAGAAAGTGACTTAAATATCTATGAAACACAGCAACAAGGACATAAATAGCATGTGATGGCCTTCAAAAAAGGAGAAATTGTTGTAGAATGATAGTCAGAGGGAAAGCAAAGAGAAAGGTTAAAAGTTACAGAGCCAGCACCTTGTCCTGGGCCTTTGGACTAGGAAGTTTGAGACAGAAGGCAAACAGGCTTGGGGAGAGTACCAAGTCAATTTGGTTTCATTAAGCATAGAGATAGAGAATAAAGGGGAATTTGTTAAAAGGAAAATCAGGTCTTTAAGCTCAGGAAATTTTTCTAGTTGAAGAGTGTTAGGATGAGATCTCAATTGGGAACTTGAGGGGAAGTGGCCAACCTTCCTAGACTCCTCTGATGATTATGGATTTATTTTAAGTATCCTCCATGGTTTGGGCTCCCAGACTGTGTGGCGTATCAGGACCAAATTACCTTTGCGTAAAGGCAGGCCCCATTACATTGTTGTAAATGTCACTTAGCCCTGGGTAGTGGCATCCTTGGCAACAAATGAGGGTGCAAGCAGGACACTTTACCAGTGTTTATAAGCACAAGGTAAAGGAGATGAGAACTATTACACAACCACCGCCATATTGAAACATAAGGAAAAGTCAGAACAACAAGACTAGCTATGGCAGTGTCAATAATAACTTGACAATACATCTGTGGAAACATTTTATTGCCAGGAAAATTATTGTCTAATTTACCAAACCTACAAAACCTTCCCTCATTCTACCAGAAATATTGCTCCAGCTAAAAACAATTCTTTCCCCTCTAATTTCTCATAATCTCTATGTGATCTTCCTTGGGAATTTAACACTATTTAATTTGCATTTAAGTCCTCTCTGACACTATAAACTAGAAAGAGTAAATATTTCTGTGTCTAATACAGTGCACACAATAAATATTTCTTGAATTAAATTGAATTTACCTTTCTACAGAAGAGATTAAGAGACTCTATGGAAGGAGGCAGAGCCAAGACAGTAGAGTAAAAGCAGTGACTCACCTGAGCTCTTCCACAAACACTTCCAAATACTTTTTAATAATGACTCTAAAAATATTTTAGAGTGGCAGAACCCAGAAAAAATTGAGTGAAAAATTTTCCTGCCTAAAACAGCTTCGAAGATTGGCAGGAATGGTCTATTACACCAGGGTGAGAGAGGAGCACAGTCCTGCGCAGGCTGCACCAGCACAGGCTGTGCCCCAGCAAACCAGGAGCAGGACTTGGAATGACTGAATCAGTGGCAGAAGTGGCAGTGTCCAGATGTCTTTGCCCACAGATGGTAAGGGGATCAGACAATGGGTCAGGAGGAAATTTGAAGGGGTTTCTTTGCTGGTACCAGGGACAGCACTCTGTTTCATTGCCTATACTTAGATCTGGGTCACAATCTAGGGTCTTAGTCCCAGTGTGAGAAGGAGCACTGGCACAGCAGAATTTGCCACTTCAGGGGAGCAGCGACCCTGGTCACAGTTCTAGAGCTGAAAAGAGTGCCTGTGGTCACCCACAAAGCAGTGTACAGTGCAAGAGAGTAGTAAACACACCTTTCCCTAGATCATACTACCTTGGAAGAGGTAAAACCTTACAGGTCCCCAGAATTACCTCTGAAAACAGCTGCATACATACACACATACACACCTGAAGCTTGGGACAGTGCCCCCTCCACTTGGGAAGCAGAGATCCACTGTAACATAGAATTAATAGCGAAGAAATAGACTGAAAATGAACAAACAGAAAAAAAAATGTTACTATAGAAAGTTACTACAGTGATAAGGAAGATCAAAACACACACTCAGAATAGGACAACAAAGTCAAAGTGTCTGCATCCAAAGCTTGTAAGAAAAATATGAATGGTCTCAGGTCATGGAAGAGTTCAAAAAGGATTTTTAAAATCAAGTAAGAAAGCAGAGGAAAAATTGGAAAGAGAAATGAGAGTGATGCAAGAAAATCATGAAAAAAGTGTCAATAAATTGGTAAAGGAAGAACAAAAATATAGTGAAGAAAATAACACCTTAAAAAAGAATATGCCAAATGGTACAAGAGGTACGGAAATCCAAAGAAGAAAAGAATGCCTTGAAAAGCAGAATTGGAAAATGTAAAAGGAAGCACAAAAGCTCACTGAAGAAAATAATTCATAAAAAGTTAGAATTGGGCAAGTGAAAGCTAATCACTTTATGAGACATCAAGAATAATGAAACAAAATCAAAAGAATAAAAATAGGAGAAAATGTGAAATATTTCACTGGAAGAATAACCTGGAAAATAGATCTAAGAAAGATAATTTCAGAACTGTTGTACTATCTGAAAGTCATGATCAAAAAGCCTAGGCATCATCTTTCAAAAAAAATTATGAGGAAAAACTGCCCTGACATTCTAGATCCCAGAGGGTAAAATAGAAATTGAAAGAATCCACTGATCACTTCCTGAAAGAGATCCAAAAATCAAAACTCCCAGGAATAGTATAGCCAAATTCCACACCTACCAGATTAAGGAGAAAATACTGCAAACAGCCAAAAAGAAACAATTCAAATGTTGTGGAGCCACAGTCAGGATAACAAAAGATTTATTAGTTTCTATATTAGAGGATTAGAAGGCTTGAAATATGATATTCTGGAGGGCAAAGAGAAAACATTACAACCAAAAATCACTTACCCAGCAAAACTGAGTATAATCCTTAACGGTAAAAATTGGACATTAAATGAAAAAGACAACTTTCAAGCACTCCTGAATAAAAAAAAGAGATGAATAGAAAATTTGACTTTCAAATACAAGATGTAAAAGAAGCATGAAAAAGGAAATAGGAAGAAGAAATCACAAGAGATTTAAGATACACTGTTTGTATTCCTAGATGGGAAAATTATATTTACAACTCCTAAAACTTTTCTTATTATTAGGGTGTTAGAAGGAGTATACATATACAGAAAACAGAGGTATGAGTTGAATGTGATGGATAATTTTCTAAAATAATAAAATTAAGGGATGAGAAAGAAGAAGGCACTGGGAGAAGAGGAAAAGTAAAGATAGAATGGGATAAATTATCTGACATAAAAGAGCCACGAAAGGTTTTCCAGTGGAGGGGAAAATAGAAGATGTGGGGTGCAAAGAACATGAACCTTATTTGCATCAGAACTGGCTCAAAAGGGGAATAACATACACACTCAGTTGGCTATAGAAATCTATCTTACCATACATGAAAGTAGAAAGGGATGGTGAAAAGAGAAGTGTGTGGGAGGCAAGCTGATAGAAGGGAAGACAGGTTGGGGGAGATAAACATCAGAATTAAAATATTTTTGAGAATGGACGGGGTAAAAGGATAGATAGAATAGGATAACCTGGTGGGGGAGAATAGGATGGAGGAACTAAGTAGTTGGTCATAATTACTGTGAAAAAAATTACTGTGAATTTCTCTGATAAAAACTTCATTGCTCAAACATTAAAAAGTGAGTCAAATTTATAGATGTTAGAGCCATTTCTCAATTGACAAATGGTCATAGGTTATAAACAGATATTTTTCAGATACAAAGTAATCAAACCTATACATATCCATATTTTGAAAAAATACTCTATATCCCTATTGATGAGAAAAAACAAAAATTAAAACAGTTCTTAGCTACTACCTCACACCTGTCAGATTGACTAAAATAGCAGAAAAGGAAAATGACAAATGTTGGAGGAGATGTGGGGAAATTAAAGCACTAATGTACTGTTGTTGAAAGTGTATACTGCTTCAACTATTCTGGAGAACAATTTGGAACTATGCTGAAAAGGCCATAAAACCATGCATACCTTTTGACTAAGCAACTAGGTCTGTATCCCAAAGAGATAACAAAAAGGAAAAGGACCTATGTGTAAAAAATATTCATAGCAGCTTTTATTGGAGGCAAAGGATATTAAATTGAGGTGACGCCCATCAATCTGGTAATGGCTGAACAAGTTGTGGTATATGAGTGTAATGGAATATTAATGTGCTCTAAGAAGTGATGAACACGAGAAAAACCTGGAAAAGACTTAAATGAACTGATGCTGAGTGAAGTAAGCAGAAGCAGGAGAACATTGTACATAATAATAGCAACACTGTGCTATGATCAACTCTGATGGACTTATATTTTGTCAGTAATACAATCATCCAAGACAATTTTGTAGAACTTATAATGAAAGGTGCTATTCATCTCCAGAGAATGAACTGGTAGAGCCTGAATACAAATAAAGATACTTTTTTTCTTTACTTTGTTATTTTTCTTGGGTTTTTTTTTTTGACTGCATTTTCTTTCACAGAATGACTTCCATGGAAATGAGTTGGGGGAGGGAAAGAAGGAAGAGAATTTGGAGCTCAAAATTTTTAATAAAAGACAAAATTGTTTTTACATGTAATTGGGAAAATAAGATATTAAATAAGATTAAAAATAAATTAACTTCTGTGATTGTCAAACATCATGAGTTCTACCTTTTAAATTTCTTTTAACCTCAATTGAAGCATAATGGATTTTACTCCCACAACTTATTTTTTGCTCTTCGTGTGGCTCTCTATTTTAAGAATGTTTCCTGTAAAGCACATATTGTTGGATTCTAATTTCTAATTCATTCTCCTATCTGCTCTTGTTTTATGGGTGAGTTTATCCTGTTCACGTTCACAGTTACAATTAGTAACTGTGTTTTTCTCTCCATCCAATTACTCCTTGTTTATACCTCCCTCCTTTTCTCTCTCTCTCTCTCTCTCTCTCTCTCTCTCTCTCTCTCTCTCTCTCTCTTCAACTTCACCTCCTCAAAGGTATGTTTTGCTTCTAATGTCTCCTCCTCTTCTATGATATACCTCTTTAGCTGCTCTTTTCTTATCCCCGTCAGTGGTCTAACTAACCATCTGCTCAAAAAGTGACAGTGCTTGTCTTTTCTTTCATCTCTAATATTAAATACCAACTCCTCTCCTTGGCATTTAAAACCCTACACAATCTGACATTCTAAGTTAGCTACACATTGCTCATCTTCAAACACTGTGTTTAAGCCAAACTAGCCAATTTGCTGAAGCCAAGTCTAACACTATAATAGCATGCGTTCCTCTGCCTCAACATCTATACACTGTTTAGTAGACTTGAACGCATTCCATTCTCATTTCTTTATCTTAGAAAGAATTCCTAATACCTAATCTTTAGTACTACTTCCAGTGAGAGAGGATCCTTGACTTCCCCCAGCTGCTAATAACTTAACATTTTTTATGTGTATCCATGTTATTCTATATAAATATGCATATGTAAATAATTATATGTTAAATGTGTGTATATGTAATAAAACATATATAAATATGTATCTATGTATTTACATACACAAATATTCACATATGTAAGCATAGAGAGAGCTATAGATATCTCTAGCTATAGACATAGGTTGTTGGTGTAAGTATCAAGTACCCCTCTATTTAATTACACTCTGTAAAATATCTGAGGGGTTAAATGTCTTAAAAATTCTGAATTCATGACTTATTGAACTGCAACTATAAACCCATAAATTTATGCCATTCTCAGGTGCTTTCTTTGAAAGGTAGTGGGGTTTCCCATCATTTGACATAATTAAGAACAAGTTTGATGACCACTTTGTGGATATGTTGCCATTTTTGTTTGTCAATGAATAGGAGGGACTTGATGGACTCTGATTTCTGAAGAGGTATTATTCTCTGGTTGTTCAAGTAAGGTTAACTTATTTGCTTTTGTGATTTAATTTAAAGACATACTGAAACTGACCCAAACTGTGTATGTGGACTCTGGCCTTGTCCTTCAGTGAGGAGGCACTACATTACAGCTTGTATACGGTGTTCCTTTTTGGTTGAGGGCCTTCATTTGAACACATTCAGAAATAAAATGCATTACTGAATTTTGGAGGAACTGTTTTAACCAAAGTAGAATTGCCTCAAGGGCAATCTAGCAAAATTTAGTCTCTGAAAAACATTATTATATTTATACATGCTTTTTTTCTGCTGTAGGATGATTTGAAAGAAAAACACACACACACACACACAGTAATAAGAGCATAGTTTTATTGTTCAACAATCAAGTTTAGAATAACATATGTGATTCTTTTCAGAAGTGGTTCAACTGTTTCCAGTATCAGTATTACAGGGTATTAGCTATAGTTTTTTTTTTTTTTTATGTTCAGCCTTGGATGCATCTTAACCTATTGAGCAAGGTTGACTATGAAATCCTGTACTAGGCACACATCTTGTATGCAAATAGCCACATTTCCTCTCTGATCCAGATAACATTTTGTTTTCACTTCAAAGGCTAATGTTAACTTTGTTTTGCATATGCCTTTAGGACCATTGCTGACAGCTAAACTAAATACAAAACCCATCTGTCAGGACCCAAGGGATTTTGCTATTATCCACCACTTTCCCATTGGTGTAAGGTCAATACTACAACAAGCTAAGTCTCAATAAATATGCAGTGTGAAGATAAATTGTCTCAAAGTTGCAACTTCCAGCTGTCAATACTATTAGTGGCAAAGAAAAGCTGAAGCTTGCCTACAGAAATTGAATGGTCATTTGGGAATTGTTTTCCTGCAGTTTTGAACTTAGCTATATAATGTATTTTAAGAGAAAAGAACTATCTGCTATTAAGTATGCAAATTAATAAATATTTTCAGAAATAGCTATCTTCCCAAAGGTGATTTGATAAATGCATGATTTTTCAAATCTATGCTGACGTTTTCGGTGAGATTATAAATAGATTTTTATACTGTCTCTAGTTACAAAACTCAAACTTTTTTTTTTAATGACCAGCTTGTGTGAGCTACAGGTTTCCTACAGATCTAAGTTCAGGCCATTTAAGAAATAGATTTCTGGGATAGTTAATTCTAAATTGATTTATGTAACTATTAATGTAACTAGAGACATAGAAAGCATTGTGAAATAAACCTTAAAATTACATCATATTCTTTCTGTTCTATGACTGCAGCAATGCATTGCATTTATTATTTTTTTTAATTTATTAATTTTTTTTTATTTTTACTTTGCAACAAACAGTTCTACATAATTTTGAGTTCCAGATTTTCTTCCCTCCCTCCCGCACCCCTCCCTAAGTAGGCATGTTATCCCATATAACTTCCATGTATAACTTGGCATTGAATTAATTTACACACTAGTCAAGTTGTGGAGAAGAACCATGACCAATGGAATAACTCATGAGAAAGAAGAAACAGAACAGAAAAAACAAACAAACAAAAAAAACACAACCCAACAACAAATACAAAAAAGAGATAAAAAAAAAGTGGGGAGAAAAAGGTGAGTATGAAGTGTGCCTCGATTTGCATTCATACTTCATAGTTCTTTCTTTGGATGTAGACAGCCCTCTCCATCATGAGTCCTTTGGAGGTGTCTCTGCATATTATGTTGCTGAGAAGAGCAAATTCTGTCAGGGTTAGTCATCACAGAATCAATATATCTGTGGTTGTGTATAATGTTCTTCTGGCTCCGCTCGCTCAGCAGTTCTTCCAGGTTGTTATGAAGTCCGTATCATCCCCATTTCTTATAGCACAATAGAATTCCATTACCTTCATATACCACAGCTTGTTCAACCATTCCCCAATTGATGGGCATCTCTTTGATTTCCAATTCTTAGCTACTACAAAAAGAGCTGCTATAAATATTTTTGTACCTATGGGTCCTTT
>CM053623.1:272207629-272222808 GCA_028646595.1 Phalanger gymnotis
TCCTCAAAAAGATCCCAAAAAGAAATTTCCTAGGAATATTGTCACCAAATTCCAGAGCTGCCAAGTCAAGGAGAAAATATTGCAAGCAGCCAGAAAGAAACAATTTGAGTATTGTGGAAAAACAATCAGGATAACACAAGATCTAGCAGCTTCCACATTAAGGGACTGAAGGGCTCCGAATATGATATTCTGGAGGTCAATGGAGCTAGGATTAAAAACAAGAATTACCTACCCAGCAAAACTGAGTATCATGCTCCAAGGCAAAATATGGATTTTCAACAAAACAGAGGACTTTCAAGCTTTCTCAGTGAAAAGACCAGAGCTGAATAGAAAATTTGACTTTAAACACAAGAATCAAGAGAAGCATGAAAAGGTAAACAAGAAAGAGAAATCATAAGGGACTTACTAAAATTGAACTGTTTTGTTTACATTCCTGTATGGAAAGATGCTGTGTGTGATTCATGAGACCTCAGTATCATAGTACCTGAAAGAAATATGCATATATATATGTGTGTGTATGTATATATAGACATACATATATATATACACATATGTGTGCGTCAATGTATGTATATATCTAGGTGTGTATATATATATGTATGTATATATATATATACATACATATATATATACACACACATACAGAGGGCACAGGTTGAGTTGAATATGAAGAGATGATATCTAAAAAAATAAAATCAAATTAAGGGATAAGGGATAAGAGAGGAATATATTGAGAGAGGGAGAAAGGGAGAGATAGAATGGAGTAAATTATCTCGTATAAAAGTGGCAAGAAAAAGTGGGTCTCTGGGAAGGGAAGAGGGGGCAGGTGAGGAGGAATGAGTAAATCTTGCTCTCATCAGATCTGACCTGAGGAGGGAATACCATACACACTCAATTGGGCATCTTACCCCACAGGATAGAAGGAGGAAGAAGATTAAAAAGGGGGGATGATAGAAGGGAGGGTAGACAGGGGGAGGAGGTAATCAAAAACAAACACTTTCAAAAAGGGACAAGGTCAAGGGAAAAAATTCAATAAAGGGGGATAGGTTAGGAAGAAGCAAAACATAGTTAATCTTTCACAATATGAGTATTGTGGAAGGGTTTTACATAATGATACGCATGTGACCTATGTTGAATTGCTTGCCTTCTTAGGGATAGTTGGCAGAGAGGGAAGAGGGGAGAGAATTTGGAACTCAAAGTTTTAAATACAGACTTTCAAAAACAAAAAAAAAAGTTTTTGCACACAACTAGAAATTAAGATACGCAGGTAATGGGGCATAGAAATTTATCTTGCCCTACAAGGGCAAGGGGGACGGGAGGAGAAGCAGGGTGACAGAAGGGAGGACTGACAGGGGAACAGGGCAACCAGAATATGCGCCATCTTGGAGTGAGTGGAAAGGTAGAAACGGGGAGAAAATTCATAATTCAAACTCTTGTGAATATCAATGTTGAAAACTAAATATATTAAATAAATTAAATAAAAAAAAACTACTTGGCACTGGCTGAGAAACAGAGTGGTGGATCAGTGGAATAGGTTAGGTACACAAGACACAGTAGTCAACAACTATAGCACTCTACTCTTTGATAAATCCAAAGAATCAAGCTTCTGACCTAAGAATTCAATATTTCACAAAACTGCTGGGAAAAATGGGAAATGTTATGGCAGAAACTGGACATAGACTAATATCTTAAGCATTTTGGGAGAACAAGGTATAGTTTACCTCTCAGATTTATGAGAAAGGGAAGAATTCATGACCCAACAAGAGACAGAAAGCATTACAAAATGCAAAATGGATAATTTTGATTATGTTAAATTGAAATGTTTTTGCATAAAAAAACCAATGCAACAAAGATTAGGAGGGTAGCAGAAAATCGGGAGAAAACCTTTATAATCAGTGTCTCTGATAAAGGCATCATCTTTAAAATATACATGGAACTGAGCCAAATTCATAGGAGTACAAGTCATTCTCCAATTGAGAAATGGTGAAAGGATATGAACAGGAAGTTTTCAGAGGACGAAATTAAAGATATCTATAGTCATATAAAAATGCTCTAAATCACTAATGATTAAAGAAATGCAAATCAAAACATGTCTTTCATACCACCTCTCTCCTGTCAGATTGTCTAACATGACAAAATAGGAAAATGATAAGTGCTGGAGAGGTTGTGGGAAAACTAGAACACTGTTATGTTGTTAGTGGATTTGTGAACTGATCCAGCCATTCTGGAGAGCCATTTGGAACTACAATGAAAGGGCTATAAAAAGTACATACCCTTTTACTCAGCAATACCACTCCTAGGGCTATATCCTGAAGAAATTACACAAGTGGGAAATGGACCTGTATGTACAAAAATATTCATAGCAGGTCTTTTTGTGGTGGCAAAGAAGTGGAAATCAAGGGGATGAGAGAAAGAAAGAAAGAAAGAAAGAAAGAAAGAAAGAAAGAAAGAAAGAAAGAAAGAAAGAAAGAAAGAAAGAAAGGAAGGAAGGAAGGAAGGAAGGAAGGAAGGAAGGAAGGAAGGAAGGAAGGAAGGAAGGAAGGAAGGAAGGAAGGAAGGAAGGAAAGAAAAAAAAGGAAAGAAAGAAAGAAAGGAAGGAAGGAAGGAAAGAAATCTAGCCAGTAAACTCCAAGTTAAGTGGGCAGCTTCTGACCATCAACTTTTACCATCCTTTAGAAAGGAGAAGGAGCAGGAAAGGGAGAGGAAGAGGGAGAGGAAGAGGGAAAGAGAAAGGGAGAGGGAGATGGAGAGGTAGAAGGAGAGGATGAATTCAGTTATCCAACTAGCTGGGATCCCTTTCAGGCATCTCAGACTACTCACATGCTGTGTTTGTCCTTTGTTTTTGATGAGGACCATGATATCAGAGAAATGGTGACATGACTTGCAGTTGACTTTGATTTGACTGTGGGAGGGTTGTGCAAGGTCACTAGCCTCACTTTCTCCTCCAGAGCCATCTGGTTCCAGTGACTACACATTTACCAGGATGACTGGAGATGACTCAGGATGCAATGGGAAACCCTAGCCCTTATAGGCTAAGGCCTTTTCATGTCCTCACTTTGAGTGAGGTAACACCCATTCAATGAATAGGACTCTAAGAAGTGAGTCAAGGGATGGCCATTTTAATTAGGAAAAAAGAGAGAGAAAAAATAATCAACCTAGGAGGGGAAGACCCTCAGCGTTTCTGTTCCAAAGAGCAACAGTTACCATTGACACACACTTTAAGGCAGAAGGGCCCAAAACACAGCCATTAAGTTCATCTTGGGAGGGACTTATTATGGTCCAATCTATGAACTTCAACTTTACCCAGGCCTCTCTCACTCAAAAGTCAGCTGCAAGTCATGCCATCATTTCCCTGATGTCATGGTCCTCTTTGAAAACAAACAAACAAACAAACAAGAGACAAAAAAGAGCCTTGACCATAGAAAGATACTATGGTGACAGGGAAGCTCAAAACACAAACTCAGAAGACTACAACATTGTCAAAATACATGCATGTGAAGCCTCAAAAGGGAGTACGCATTGGGCTCAAGCCCCAAAAGCTTTCTTGGAAGAATTCAAAAGGGATTTTAACAGTCAAGTAAGAAAAGTAGAAGAAAAATTGGGAAAAGAAATGAAAGATACGCAAGAGAGTGTCAACAGCTTAGAAGACTAAGGACAAAAATTGAGTGAAGATAACAATTCCCTAAAAAATGGCCAAAAGGGGAAAAAAATCCACTGAAGAAAACAATTTCATAAAAAGTAGAAGCATGAAAAATGCATAAGCATAACTTTTACTTTTTAATAACATATGATCAATTAAAGCTATCTATAGTCATATGAAAAAAATGCTTTAAATCACTATTGATTAGAGAGATACAAATTATGAAAACGTGCAAAAACTCTGAACTGGCAGTATCCCTCCCGGGGCTGTGTCCCAAAAATATCATGAAGATGGGAAAGGGACCCACATGTACAAAAATACTTATAGCAGTTCTTTTTCTGGTGGCTAAAAACTGGAAATCAAGGGGATGCCCATCAATTGGGTAGTGGCTGAGCAGGTTGTGGTGTATGAATGTAATGGAATACAGTTGTACTTTGAGAAATGATGAGGAGGAGGACTTTGGAAGGACCTGGAGGGACTTGTATGGACTGATGCTGGGTGAAGTGGGCAGAGCCAGGAGAACATTGTACACAATAACAATCACAGTGTGCGAGGACTGATTTTGATGGATTTGGCCTGTCTCACCAATGCAGGGACCTAAAACTTTTCTAAGGGACTCATGATGGAGAATGTCATACATATCCAAAGAAAGAAGTGTGGAGTTGGAATACAGAGCAAAGAAGACTCATCTTTTTTGTTTTGTTTTGTCTTCTTTCTCATGGCTTCTCCCATTTGTTATAGTTCTTCCATGCAGCATGACTAATTTGAAAATATGTTTTATAGGAACGTGTGTGTAGAGCCCATATTGGACTGCATGTTGTCCTAGAGAGGGAGAGGGGAGGGAGGGAGAAAAACTCAAAAATTTATGGAAGTGAATGCTCAAAACTGAAAATAAATAAATTAAATATTAAAAAAAACATATCACCCTCTGGACTAAGAATGACAATGATTGCCAGACTTTAATTGAAATTAGTAAGTTAAATTGTGGAGGTGATTGCTTTAATAAATTTAAATATCTTTATGCTGGCAAAATGAAATGGAAAAAAAAAAAGTAGAATTGGCCTAATTGAAAAAGAGATACAAAAGCTAACTGAAGACAGTAGTTAATTAAAAATTAGAATTGTTCGAGTGGAAGCTCATGACTCTTTGTGACATCAGGATCAGTCCAACAAAATGAAAAGAATGAGAAAGAGACAATATATAATATACCACATTGGAAAAAACAAATGACCTAGAAAATAGATACAGGAGAGTTTAATAAGTATTGGACCACCTGAAAGCCATGATAAAAAAATTGAAAAAAAACATTGTGGACATTATCTTTAAACAAATTATCAATCAGTCAAATAAAAATGTGCCCTAATATCTCAGCACCAGAAGATAAAATGGTCATTAAAAGAATCCAGTTGTCACATGCCGAAATAGATTCCCAAATGAAAACTCCAAGGAATATTGTAGCCAAATTCCAGAATTATCAGGTCAAGTAGAAAATACCACCAGCAGGCAGGAAGAAAAAAAGGACATATCAAGGAACGACAGTAAGGATTACACAGTTTGGGAATAGACTATTCTGGAAGGCAAAGCTGTTTGGATTACAATAAAAAATCAACTCCCCAGCAAAATTAAGCATAATCTTTCAGGGGAAAAGATGGACAATCATTAAAATAGGGGACTTTGAAACTTTCCTGATGAAAAGACCAGAACTGAACAGAAAATTCAATCTTCAAGTACAATGTGCAAAAGAAGTAGAAAATATAAACAGAAAAGAAAAAAATATATAAGGCTAAATTGCTTAAATCCTTACTTTTAAGATGATATATGTAACTCTTGAGAGCTATATCTTTATTACAGAAGTTAGAAGGAGTATACATAGGCAAAGGGTATGGGTATAAGTTGAGTTTGATGTGATCATATTGAAAAAAATGAGTGGTGAAAAAGAAAATTGAAAAAAAAACATTGTACTTTGAGAAGATGAAAGACAAAGGCAGAATAGGGTAAATTGCATCATTTGAAGAGGTGCAAAAGACCTATTACAGCAGAGGAAAAGATGGAACAGGAGTGAGCAATGTTTGAACCTTACTCTCATCATAATTGGCTCAAAGAGAAAATAAAATACACATCCATTTGGGTATAGAAGTTTATCTTACCCTAGAGAGAAGTAGAAGGAGAAAGGGGAAAGAAAAGATAGGGGGAGTGGATAGAAGGTGGGAGAAAAAGGAGGGTAGAAGGAGGAGAGGAAATGGGAACAAAAAAGGAGAGGGGCTGAAGGAATGGAGGGAAGTTTGAGGGAGGTGGTGGTCAGAAGCAAAACACTGGTGAGGAGTAACAGGGTGAAGTGAGAGAGAAAAGTATAAATGGGGAAGGATTTGAGATGGAGGGTAAAACACAATTAGTAATCATAGCTGTGAATGTGAATGGGTTGAACACTCTGATAAAACAGAAGCAGATAGCATAGTGAATTAAAATTCATAATCCTACAATATGTTGTTTACAAGAAACACATTTGCAATAGAGAGATACACATAGTGTGAAAGTAAAAGTCTGGAGCAGAATACATGATGCTTAAGCTGAAGTTAAAAAAAAAAAGCAGAGGTAACAATCCCGATTTCAGACAAAGCAAAAGTAAAAATAGATCTTATTAAAAGAGATAAGAAGGAAACTATATTTTCCTAAAAGGTACCTTAGATGATGAAGTAATATCAATTCTAAACATATATACACCAAGTGGTATAGCATCCAAATTCTTAGAGGAGAAACTGAGTTACAGAAAGAAGTAGACAAATGGAGAGGTGGGGCTGGCAGATTCAAGATGGTGCTGTGAAATCTGGGAATTATCAAACAAAAAAACAAAAAAGTGTCCTAATATCCTAGCACCAGAAGATAAAATGGTCATTAAAAGAATCCAGTTGTCACATCCTGAAATAGATTCCCAAATGAAAACTCCAAGGAATATTGTAGTCAAATTCCAGAAATATCAGGTCAAGTAAAAAATACCACCAGCAGGCAGGAAGAAAAAAAAATGACATATCAAGGAGCCACAGTAAGGATTACACAGTTTGAGAATCTTACAAATTCTATCAGACACCTCTAAAAAAGTGAATCTGAACAGATTTGAAAGAGTTAGAGGCCACTGGTAGACTGAGTGTGGCAGGAGCACCAGGGGTGTAGAACTGCACCAGACCACACTAGAATGAGAGCAGCAGTGGAACCCAGCCAGCAAACTGGGCTGGAAGAGCTCATAGAGCAGGAGCAGAAGCAGGCCCAGGGCTGTGTGTGTGCGTGTGTGAGTCTTGAGAAAGGTACAGTTATCACAACAGTTGGAAGGGATATACATAGACTGAGGGTGTCACTATAAAGTAATGTGATGTGATGATGAAAACATAATTAAGGGGTGCAAAGGAATTGTTCTGGGAGAAGAGGTAAGGAGGAGGTAGAAAAGGGTAAATTACACCATATGAAGAGGCACAAAAACATTATACTAGAGAGAAGGAAGGGAGGGAGAAGAGCATAATTTGAGCTTTACTCTCATTGGATTTGGTTCAAGGAGTGAGTAACATACTCTGATAAGTATAGAAATCAAACTTATCTTACAAGCAATAGGAGGGGAAAGGGGAAAGAAAAGGGTCGTGTTTTAGAAGTGAGGGAAGAAGAAGCTAAGGGAAAAGGGTAAGAAATGGAAAGAATGCCAATAGGGAGGGAAAACTGAGGAAGACAGTAGCCAAAAGCAAAACAATTTTGAGGAGTGGAAGAAAGAAGGGAGAAATAAAAGCATAAAGCATGGGAGGGGAATAAGATGGAGAAAAAGACACAGATGGTAATCATAACTGTGAATGTGAATGGGATGAACTCTCCCATAAAACAGAGGCATAGGGCAGAATAGATTAAAAACCATAATCCTACACTATGTCATTTATAAGAAACACATTTGAAACAGGAGGACACACATAGAGTAAAGATAAAAGACTGGAGTAGAATATATTATGCTTCACCTAAAGTTAAAAAAAGGAGGAGTAGCAATCCTAATCTTAGACAAAGCTAAATCAAAGATAGATCTAATTAAAAGGGATAAAAAAGGAAACTACATCCTGCTAAAAGGCAAAATAGACACTGAAGTAATATCATTACTTAACACATATGCATCAGTTGCTACGGCATACAATTTCTTAAAGGAGAAGTTAAGGGAGTTACAGGAAGAAATATACAAAAAACTATACTAGTGGGGGACCTCAACCTTCCTGTCTCTGAACTTGATGAATTTAACCTCAAAATAAAGAAGAAAGAAGTTAAGGAGGTAAATAGAATTTTAGAAAATGTAGATATGATAGCCCTCTGCAGAAAACTGAATGGAGTTAGAAAGAAATATACCTTTTTCTCAGCAGTACATGGCACATACACAAAAAATGACCATATACTAGGATTTGAAAACCTCAAATGCAGTGTGGAAAGACAAATAGTCAATGCATCCTTTTCAGATCATGATGTAATGAAAATTATTTGTAATATAGGACCACTGAAAGATAAACTAAAAAATTAATTTGAAACTAAATATTCTAATCCTAAAGAATGAGTGGACCAAAGAACGAATCATAGAAATAATTAATAACTTTACTCAAGAAAATTACAATAATGAGACAACATACCAAAACTTATGGGATGCAGCAAAAGCAGTTCTTAAGGGAAGTTTTATATCTCTAAATGCTTGCAAGATTAAAATAGAGAGAATTGGACATGCAATCAAAAAAGTTAGAAACAGAACAGATTGAAAATCCTCAAATAAACACCAAATTAGAAATATTGAAAACACAAGGAAAGACTGATAAAATTGAAATCGAGCAAATTATTGAACTAATATATAAAACTAAGAGATGATTTTATGAAAAAACAATAAAATTGATAAACCTTTTGTCAATCTGGCTGAAAAAAAAAAGAAAGAAGACTAAATTAGCACTATCAAAAATAAAAAAGGTGATTTTACCTCCAATGAAGGTGAAATTAAAACAATAATTAGGAATTATAATGCCTAATTGCATGCCCATAAATTTGACAATCTTAGTGAAATGGATTGATATTTATAAAATGTCTAAATTGCTCAGGTTAACAGAACAGGAAATAAAATACCTAAATAACTTCAACTCAGAAAAAGAAATTGAGCAAGGTAACGATGAACTCCCTAGAAAAAATATCTCCAGGGCCAGATGGATTTACATATGAATTCTATCAAACATTTAAAGAACAAATAATTCCCATCCTTAATAGACTATTTGGGAAAATAGGTGAAAAAGGAGTCCTAACAAATTCTTTTTGTGACATAAATATGGTACTAATACCTAACCAGGAAGAGTCAAGGCGGAGAAAGAAAATTATAGACCAAATTCCCTAGTGAATATTGATGCAAAAATTTTAAATACAATATTAGCAAAAAGATTGCAACAACTGATCAAAAGAATATTACACTACAACCAGGTAGGATGTATTCCAGGAATACAAGGTGGTTCAATATTAGGAAAACTATCAGCATAATTGATCATATCAACAACAAAACTAGCAGAAATCATGTGATTATCTCAATAGATAAAGAAAAAGCTTTTGACAAAATTCAACACCCATTCCTATTAAAAACATTAGAAAGCATAGGAATAAATGGAGCCTGTCTTAAAATTATAATTAGCATCTACCTAAAATGATCAGTAAGCATTATATGTAATGGGGATAAGCTAGATGCATTCCCAATAAGATCAGGGGTGAAACAAGGATGCCCATTATCACCACCATTATTCAGTTTGGCACTAACATGTTAGCTTTAGCACTGAGAAGAAAAGAAATTGAAGGAATTAAAATAGGCAAACAAGAAACTAAGTTATCACTCTTTAGAGATGATACATGATATACTTAGAGAATCCTAGAGAATCAAGTAAAAAAAAAACTTGAAAAAAATTTAGCAAAGTTGGAGGAAATAAAATTAATCCACATAAATCCTCAGCATTCCTATATATTACAAACAAAGCCCAACAGCAAGAGATAAAGAAATTTCATTTAAAGTTTCTGTAGACATTATAAAATATTCAGGGGTCTCTCTGCCAAGACAAAACCAGAACCTATAGGAACACAATTACAAAACAATTTTCACACAAATAAAGTCAGATCTACATAAATGGAAAAGAAACCATCAGTTCCTTGAGATTAGGCAAAGCTAATGTAATAAAAATGACAATTTTACCTAAATTAATTTACTTATACAGTCCCATACCAATCAAACTACCAAAAATTATTTTACAGAGCTGGATAAAATAGTAAAAAAATTCATCTGGAAGAACAAAGAGTCCAGAATATTGAGGGAATTAATGAAAGGAAATTCTAGGGAAAGTAGCCTAGCCATACGAGATATTAAACTCTATTATAAAGCAGCAGTCATCACAGGTACTTGATATTGGCTAAGAAACAAAGTGGTGGATCAGTGGAGTAAGTTAGATACATAAGATGCAGTGGTCAATGACTATAGCAATCTACTCTTTGATAATCCCAAAGAATCTACCTTCTAGACTAAGAATTCAGTATTTCACAAAAACATGCTGGGAAAACTGGAAAATATATGGCAGAAATTGGGCATATACCAATAGCTTATACCATATACCAAAAATAAAATCAAAATGGGTTCATGATTTAGGAGTAAAGGCTGATATTATAAGCAGTTTGAGAGAGCAAGGAATAGTTTACCTGTCAGATTTATGTAGAAGGGAAGAATTCATGAACAAATAAGAAATAGTGTTACAAAATCCAAAATTGATAATTTTGATTACGTCAAACTGAAGAGATTTTTGTACAAACAAAGCAATGCAAGAAAGATCAGGAGGGAAGCAGAAAATTGGGAAAGAATCCTTACAACTGTGTCTCTGAAAAATACTTCATATCTAAAATATACAGGGAACTGAGTCATATTCTTAGGAATACCAGTCATCCCTCAATCAAGAAATGGTCAAAGGATATGAACGGGCAGTTTTCAGAAGAAGAAATTAAAGATATCTATAGTCATATGAAAAAATTCTCTAAATCTCTATAGATTAGAGAAATGCAAATCAAAACATCTCTTTTGTACCACATCTCTCCTGTCAGATTGACTAACATGACAAAACAGGAATATCATAAGTGCTGGAGAGGATGTGGGAAAATTGGAACATTGTTACTTTGTTGGTAGAGTTGTGAACTGATCCAGCCATTCTGGAGAGCAATTTGAAACTATACCCAAAGGGCTATAAAAAAGTGCATACCCTTTTACTCAGCAATACCACTTCTAGGGCTGTATCCCAAACAAATAACACAAGCAGTAAATGGACCTGTATGTACAAAAATATTCATAGCAGCTCTTTTTTGGTGGCAAAGAATTGGAAATCAAGGGGATACCAATCAATGCGAGAATGGCTAAACAAACTGTTGTGTATTAGTGAATGCAATACTATTTTGCTTTAAGAAATGAGGAGCAGATGGACTTCATTACAGCCTGGAAAGACTTATTTGAACTGATGCTGAGTGAGGGGAGCAGAACTGGGAGATCATTACAAATAATTACAGACACACAGTATCTGTAAAGACTAAATTTGATAGACTTGGCTCTTCTCATCGATGCAATGTTCAAAGACAGCTCCAAAAGAGTCATGATGGGAAAATTTTGAACTCAAAGACTTGTTGAACTTAGTGTTGTAAACTAAAAATAAAAAAAGAATGAAATAGACAGAATATCTATACTAGTGGGGAACCTCAATCTCCCCTTTTAGAACTAGATAAATCTAACCACAAAATAAACAAGAAAGAAGCAAAGGAGGTGAGCAGAATTTTAGAAAAGTTAGATATGATAGATGTCTGGAGAAAATTGGAATGGGATAGAAAGAAATATACTTTTATCTCACTGGTACATAACATCTATTCCAAAATTGATCATGTGTAAGGGCAGAAAAACCCCATATTCCAATGCACAAAGGCAGAAATGCATCTTTTTCAGACCATGATGCAACAAGAATTGTTTGCAATAAAGGGCCAGGGAAAGATAGACTGAAAATTAATTGGAAACCAAATAATCTAATCCTAAAGAATGAGTAGGTCAAACAACAAACCATGAGAACAATTATTCATTTCATCAAACAGAATAACAATAATGACACAACATTCCAAAACTAATGGAATTCAGCCAAAACAGCTCTTAGGGGAAATTTTATATCTCTAAATGCTTATATGAATAAAAAAGAAAGAAGAAATCAATGAATTGGGCTTACAGGTAAAAAAGCTAGTAAGAGAACAAATTAGAAATCCCCAATTAAGTACCGTATTAGAAATGCTGAAAATCAAAGCAGAGATTAATAAAACTGAAAGTAATAAAACTGTGAAACCATTTACAAAACATCTCCAAGCTAGTTTTATGAAAAAAACAATAAAACAGATAAATCTCTGGTTAATTTGATTAAAAAAAAACACCTAAATTACCAGTATCAAAAATGCAAAGCATGAATTTACTATGAATGAAAAGGAAATTAAAACAATAATTAGAAGCTATTTTGCCTAACTGTATGTCAATGAATCTGGCAATCTAAGTAAAATGGATGAATATTTACAAAATATAAATTGCCCAGATTAATAGAAGAGGAAATAAAATACTTAATACTTTTACAAAAAAAAAAATTAAACATGCCATCAATGAACTCTCTAAGGAAAAAAAAAAAATCTCCACAACCAGATAGATTTAAGAGTGAATTTCAGCAAAACTTTAAAGAACATTTACTTTCAATACTACATAAACTATTAGGAAAAATAGGTGAAGGGGTCCTACCAAATTCGTTTTAGGATACATATACTGATACCTAAACTAGGAAGAGCCAAAACAGAGAAAGAAAATTAGAGACCAATCTCTTCAAGAAATGTTGATGGAAAAAAAATAAAATTTAAGCAAAGAGATTCCAGCAAATTATCACTAAGATAATAAAAAATGACCTGGTAGGATTTATGCAAGGATTGCAGGGATGATTCAATATTAGGAAACCTAGCAGCAAAATTGACTATATTAATTAAAAAAAAACAGAAATCATATAATTATCTCAACAGATGCAAAAAAGAGATTTTGGCAAAGTACAGCACCCATTTCTGTTAAAAAAATAGAGAATATAGGAATATTTTTTTTCATTAAAATGATAAGTAATACCTATCTACAACCAGCAGGAAGCATTATATGTAATGGGAATAAGCTAAAAACTTTCCCAATAAGATCAGAGTTGAAAGAGTGATGCCCATTTTTACCAACATTATTTGATATTCTACTAGAAATGTTAGCTTTAGCAATAAGAAAAGGAAAATGAAATTGAACAAATTAGAATAGGCAAAGAAGCAACCAAGTCTTTGTTGAACTCCAGTAACTATGTATTGGGATTTGAATCAGACAAGGTCTGTCTGTTGATGTTTGTAGTTTGCTTGTATTTTGCTTTGAAGTTCAGGGTGCTGGCTTTTCCCCCTAAACTAAGTGAATGATATTTGTGTGCTGAATTAAAGTAAGCTTGCCAACCCTTAACCTTGCTCTCCTTATTAAGGCAGATTAAAAGAACCTGGGCTTTCTGGCTGTCCAGCAGCTTTCTGGGTGCTGGCTGTGGGTGGATCTGGACCCCCCACAGAAGCTGCTAGCCAGATTGTTAAAACAAATGGCGTAGTCAGTAGGATGCCTTTAGCAGGAAACATGGGGTTTTGGGGTACTGGGTTGGTTGAATGTTTCCCTGTTTTTGGACTACTCTTTGTACTTGGGGTGGCTATGGTTCTATGGAGCCTCAGGAGCAAGGAAGACCTGAAGGACAACAGGCCGGTGGAAGTGCTGAGTGTGGTTTCCCAGGGGCCTAGAGAAGGAGATAATCCTTTCCTCCCAGGGCTTAAGCTGATAAGCTTGGCCCCTGAGGACTGTGCTGAAAGGGTGAACATCTTGAGAGTATATTGTATATGGAGTTTTGAAACAGGAGTGAAGAATGGCCTTGGAAACTTGGAGAATGGCCCTCCTACAGATTTGGCAGGAGGGGCTGGTGAGGAGAAAGAGGAAGTGGACAGCGGCTGCCGAGATATTGATCCAGACAGAGCGGGAGACTGCCTGCATGGGAACTTTGGAGGGCTGAAGGCCCTAAGCTGCCTTGGGGCTGACTTCAGAGAGAGGATGGAGGTGGTGGAGAGTTGCTTACATTCCAGGAGAATCCAGGTGAGGCCAGCTGGCGTTGGAACCCAGGAGATTGTAATCCCGCCTTGGGGTGAGATGGAAACTTTGCAGCAAGGCACTGAGTCTGCCTTTTTGGTCCCTTCAGCTTGGGCTGCTTGGGATCCAGGAGGAAGACATGGATTTGTTTTTGTTGGGGTGAGGGAAGTGTCTTGGACCCCCCAGGGACTCCACCACATTGACTTTTATCGTCTAGTAGCCCCTCAGGATGTGGAACCAGGGACTGGAGCATAATGGGAAGAACAGACTGTAAAAGAACTTTGTTTGGACTCTTTCTTTGAAATTGGGACTTTGGGTGCCATGTGGAGGCCTGCAAGGGCAGTTTGGGGAGGAGACATCCCAAAAAGAACTCTGTTTGCTTTCAGACTTTACAAACTGAAGCCTGACTGTGCCTCAGAGTACTGGAAAAAAGCCTGCAATGGCAATGTACATGCTCACGAAGTACTTTATGAGCTAAAGAGATTAACTTGCTTTGACCTAGGGGTAGACATTTGAATTGTTAACGCTTACTCTTTGTTCTTTTGTCTTGGTCAACCTTGTTGCTAGTTCTGTCTCCTTTAGGCTTAAGCACCCTACATTCTCCAGTGACTGCCTAAGCACATAGCATTCTTGGAATTCCTGCCAGCTCACTAAAGAACTGACCTCTGGAATGGGACTCTTGGGGCAGGGAGAGCTCTACATCCAGTTTCAGCAAGAAGAAGCTATGGAAAATGAGACCTTCACCCCTTACCCCAAGATTTTGAGCCCCAATCGTTTGAGTGGGGGTGAATGATGATACTGTTCTGTGTACTTATTTCATATTATACTTGCTGTATTGTTTTATCGTTATAGTATTATTGACAGCCCTTTCTTATGTAATGGATACAAATATCTAGGGGTGGACATCTGAATTGTTGAAGAGATTATCTTGCTGGGACCTAGGGGTGGGTCATGTTTGTATTGTAAACCATTATTTGGGAATGTCACTGAATGATATGTTTTGCTTTATTGTGAATGATGCATTTCAGTTTCCTGTGTAATTGGATCACAATGTATAATGGGTCAATGTATGTTCTAGGATACATGGCTGATTAAATTATGTATCCTAGAACATAGTGTGTCAGTAAGGCAAAATGGGCTCCTTAGCACTTAGTTCAACAAGTGCCTTTGAAGAGTTTGGCTTTTGTTTGTTTTGAGTGATTCATCTATTTCATTGAATCTTACTAAGTGCTAAGCCCCAGGCCCAAGATTTGGGTGTCCCTGGTGCCTCCTTGCTTCAGGGGAGGGCTTAGTTTAGACATGAGTTTGAGTGACATGTATGGGACAGCGGGG
>CM053623.1:272222908-272234882 GCA_028646595.1 Phalanger gymnotis
ACCTAGATGTTGGTGACTATGAATTGTATTGGGTCTGTCTGTTTGTAATTTGTTTAAGGGCTCTTGAGATGGTGTTGATGAAGAGACTCCGGGCAGCTGTAGCCAAGGAGCCCTCCAGCTTGTAAACTCGGATGCTGAGACTTTGTTGAACTCTGGTAACTATGTATTGGAATTTGAATCAGATAAGGTCTGTCTGTTTATATTTGTAGTTTCCTTGTATTTTGCTCTGAAGTTCAGGGTGCTGGCTTTTTCCCCTGAACTAAGTGAATGATATTTGTGTGCTGAATTAAAGTAAGCTTGCCAACCCCTTAACCTTGCTCTCCTTATTAAGGCAGATTAAAAGAACCTGGGCTTTCTGGCTTCCCGGCAGCTTTCTCGGTGCTGGCTGTGGGTGGATCTGGACCCCCCACAGAAGCTGCTAGCCAGATTGTTAAAACAGTATCAGTCTTTGCAGATGATATATTTGGGGAATAAACAAACAAAAAACAAAACAACAACAATACTTGAAACAATTAACAACTTTAGCAAATTTGCAGTATAAATCATTGCAATTTTTATATATAACTAGCCAAGTCCAGAAGCAAGAGATAGAAAGAGAAATTCCTTTTAAAACAACTATAGGCAATATAAAATATTTGGGAATTGACCTACCAGGAAAAACCCAGGAACTATATGAACACAATTACAAAACATTTTTCACATGAATAAAGTCAGATCTACTCAACTGGAAAAATATCAGTTGCTCATGGGCAGGCCAAACTTATATAATTAAATTGACCATTCTACCTAAATTTATTTACTTACTCAGTGCCATATGAAAACTTCCAATAATTATGTTATAGAACTAGAAAAAAATAATAATAAAGTTCATTTGAAAGCAAAAAAAATCAAGAATATCTAAAGAATTAATGAAAAAAATGCAAAGGAAGGTGGACTAGCCACACCAGGCCTAAAATCATGTCATAAACCATCATTCATCAAAATCATTTTGTAATGACTAAGAAACAGAATGGTGGATCAATGGAATATGTTAGATACACAAGACACAGTGGTCAATTACTATAATAATCTATTGATAGATGAACCCAATGACTCCAGCTTCTGGGATAAGAATTCCTTATTTGACAAAAACTGCTGTGGAAAATGGAAAATAATATGGCAGAAACTAGGCACAGACCAACACATCACACCACATACCAAGGTATGGTCAAAATGGGTACATGATTTAGACATGAAGAGTGACAGAATAATCAAATTAGGAGAACAAGGAAAAGTTTCCCTGTCAGATATATGAAGAAGGGAAGAATTTATAACCAAACAAGACATAGAGAACATTATGAAATACAAAATGTATAATTTCGATTACATTAAATTTAAAAGTTTTTGCACAATCAAAACCAATGAAACCAAGATTAGTAGGGAAGTGAAAATTTGGGAAAGAATTTTTACAACCAGTGTTTTTGATAAAAGCAGGATTTCTCAAATATGTAGAGAACTAAGTCAGATTTGTAAGAATTTGTAAGTCATTCCTCACATGATAAATGGTGAAAGGATATGAATAGGAAGCTTACAGATCAAGAAATTAAAATTATCTATAGTCATATGGAAAAATGCTCTAAATTACTATTGATTAGAGAAATGCACATTCAATCAACTCTGAGGTACAACCCCATACCTATCAGATTGGCTAATAGGACAGAAAAGAAACTGGCAAATGTTGGAGAAGATGTGGGAAAATCTGAACATTAATGCATTGTTGGTGGAGTTGTGAATTGATTCAACCATTCAGGAGAGCAATTTTAAATGATGCCCAAAGGTCAACCAAACTATGCATACACTTTGACCTAGCAAAACCACTACTAGGTGTGTATCTCAAAAAGATCATAAAAAATGGAAAAACACTAACATATGCAAAAATATTTATAGCAGCTCTTTTTTGGGGTGTAAAAGAGTTAGAAATCAAGGGGATGTCCATCAATTTCCTAACAAATTGTGGTATATGAATATAATGGAATGCTATTGTTCTATAAGGAATGATGAGCAGGCAGACTTCAGAAAAAACCTGGAATGACTTACAGGAACTGATGCTGAAGTGAGCAGAAGCACAAGAACATTATACATGGTAACAGCAACATTGTGTAACTATCAGCTATGATAGACTTAGCTCTCCTCAGCAATACAACAATCCAAGACAATTCCAAAAGACTCATGATGGAAAATGCTATTCAGATTCGGAGAAAGATCTATGGAGTCTGAATGCAGATCAATGCATACTATTTTCACTGTTTTTCTTTCAGTTTTTTTTTTCCTTTTTGTTCTAGTGGTTCAGAAAAACCAAAACCAAAACAAAACAAATCATGGGAAGACCTATATGAACAGATGCAAAGTGAAGGGAGCAGAACAATTGTACAGAGATTATTGTGCACAGTCACAATAATATTGTAATGTTACACACACACATACACACACGCACACACACAAACACATATATTTTATACTCTTTAAATTAGGAGTATGCTTTGCATGATGACTCTTCCTTACATCAATTACTCCATTCTAGTCAGAATGAGATAAAGATTGTCAGTTTAAATTGTAACAATGTTTTGAGGTGCTCTCCTGTGTATTCTGCTACTTAAGCTGCTTCGTGATGAAGCTCCCATACTCAAAGCTAGTCTTTTTAAAGTTGACCTGGAAGCTTTTAATCTCAAAATTTCTATCTTTTCCCTCTTTTTTAAAGGGCTTGCAATCCACAGATTTGTTCTAAGATGTTTTGGAAAATATAGTGGCAATAGGGAACAAAAGATATTAGAAAGTGTTGGATTTATATTCAAAGCACCTGAATCCAAATCTTGGCTCTAATACTTATTGTCTTTTTAATTACCTTTTAATGGGGTGCTACAGATGATGTGTGGTATTATTTGTAAAGGAAAAATAATTAACAATTCACCAACAATAGTAACACAATAATATTACAATAATACATGTTCCATCAAGGTCTAATCACTAGAGTGTGGATTATAAATACACTGGAAGAGTCATACTCGAGACCTCACACTTTCACCCAGATATACAAAACATCTCAATTTTCTCTATTTTGGCTCACTCATCCAATCTGCTCACAGAGTAGATACACCAGTGTCATACAGCTATAATTAAGCTCTCTCAGGTCCCTAGGAATAAATTATTTGGTTGAGGGAAGATATACTTTCCCTATTTACCAACCAAGCACTTTAATTCATTTCTAATGAATTTTCTTCACCTCAAAAACTATCTCCTTATAAGCCTATCTATATAGTATGTGATATTATAGAAATTGCCATTCATCTTGATGACAATTTTAGATCTTTAAACATAAGCATTTTCTTAATAATAATGCAAAGAGAACCATAAATTAAATCAGATACATTAGTAATAAAATGCATTTTAATATACATGTAAACATAGATGATGATTTCCTACCAATGCACCCAAAAGATATGGTGAAAAGTACATATACATACTTTTAGAAACCTGGTTTATAAACCCAAGAGGCAGGAAGACTCAGGTGCTTAGAACAATTCACTACTCTTGCCTATAGCCTTCAATGTTATTGATCCATTCAGTAATACCTGCACTACCCTTGCTATGTGTCAGTCGATAAACATTTATTAAGCCCCTACTATGTGCCACACACTGTACTAAGATCTGGGGATACAAAAAAGGGCAAAAAATAGTCCCTTCCAACAAGGAACTTATACTCTCTTGGAGGAGACAACATGTTAAGAAATACATAGAAAGCAAACTATATATAGGATAAATAGATGATAATTAATGAAGGGAAACCACTTGAATAAAGAGGGTTTGGGAAATGTTTACTGTGAAAGAAGAGATATTAGTTAGGACTTAAAGAAAGGAAGAGGAATCGATAGGTGGAACTGAGGAGAGAGAACATTCCAGGTATGACTGGAGGCAAAAGATTGAGTGTTTTGTTCATTAAATAGCCAGGAGCCCAGTGTCATTTGTTTGAAGAGTATGTAGAAGGGAGCATGAATAGTATAAGAAGACTGGAGAGTTAGGAGAGGTCTGGGTTATTATTTAACTGTTGACCTTCACCAGTCTTCATCTGAAAAAAAAATCTTTTTTTTTCCTCTGCATGAACATAGCCTGTACAAACTATCTAAATTAATCACTACCCTTTAAAGAATATTTATGGTTAAACCTTATTTTGCATAGACGTGCTCTTTAAGTTACAGAAATGTGAAATTCACCAGTCTGAGTAACTCCAAACTATTATCTGGTCAGATCATAATTTATTTATCCAAATGATGTGCTGTCCATTTGTAATGAAGTTCAATGACAATAACATGGTTCAGCTGCCATGCCCTTTCTGTTTATTTTTTTCCTTCTCGAACCATTAGAGGCAACAGAGAGAAAGTCCCTATAGAATGCTTTATCTTTCTCCAACTCTCCCTGTTACTGAAGTGCCGTCACTAACACTGGAGCTCTTGCTGATGTTAATGTCAACGGCAATTCTTTCTGACTGATCAGGGATCATTCTGCTGCGATCTTTTTTTCAGGTGATTGTTTCTATTTGCCACAGTTTGACTGAACAGATTTTTCAGATCTCTGCTGGGATTTCCAATCTTCTTATGTTCTTCCATAGCTTGGCATGATCTTTCTTTCTCTGTGAATTAAATGGTTTAAATGAGAGCCTCCTGACTCAAGGATTCAACTTTTTTTTATGTTAAAACTTCACAAACTTCTATCAATTCAAAAGTCACTTTCGATGACACCCAAATCTCTAAATGTTTATATTTTTGTCTTATTTTTTTAGCTTTACCACTTTTAGTCATAAAGCAAACATATGCTAATTAAGAGAGGTGCCCATCATGCTTTGATTCTGAAGTCTTCAACAAGGCAGTTCATTTATTTGGCGTCCTTAAATCTATATTTCATCATATAACATTTCTCTAATTTTAAACAAGTGGAAGATCATTTCTGCCTCTTTATAATATCATACTTCTCAGATAAGCAAGGTATAATTCCTCTTCCCAAGGAGATTCAAGTTCTCACATATATAATATAAATCAATGTCTTTCCAAACTTGTCCATAATCTCATTAAAAAGCTATTTCTTCATACACAAGTTTTAGCAGTTAATACTGAAACTAAGTAATTTTTAAACTCATATTAAGTATCAAACTATTCATGATAGCATCAATAAGTTTCATCCTTTGTCCATGTAAATAAATATCTTACTTTACAAAAAAAATTTCCAACCCTATTCATTATTAATTTGATCTTTTGAAAAAAGCTTAAAGAGACAGTATACCTACATATGTTACCTTAAACAAATTACTTTTTCTTCCTGTGCCTCAATTTCCCATCTATAAAATGAAGGAGGTCCAAGGGTGGTGAAGTTGTGTCCTCCAGATCATATGTAGTCTTCTAGGTCCTGGGGTGTGGCCTTTTGACTGAGTCCAAGTTTTATAAAACAAATATTTTTATTAAGGGTATTTGTTCTGTGAATTTTGGATTCAGTCAAAGGGTCACACTTGAGGACTTGGAGACTGCATGACCTCTAAAATACCTTTCATCTCTAAATCTAGGACATCCCCATCTACTGAGTCTTCTACTAGCATACTAGCAAACATAAATAGATGAACTTTTAATTGGGAAAGAATGTTGAAAAAAATAGGGTAATTGCCCTGACCTCATTCAAAATAACCTCCTACAGATTGCCTTGCTGAACATTTACCTTAGACAATTCACAATCTTATGGTTGCAATCTACCTAGAATACCATTCATGATTCTCTCAGCAACTGGAAATGGTCTAATTTACTTCCACAATTGCCACTCATCTCTGTCCCTGAAGTTGCCTTGTACTTCTTCTAAGCAGAAGTGTTGTGGTCATCAGATGCTGGGCTTCCATAATGAGCTATTTCTTTAAGAAAAGACTTATCTTTAGCTAATGTTATGTCTTCTTCCTTAAAACCACTATTACTAATTGTATAACTGTCCCATATCTAGGACCAATCAACATATGCAACTCCAATGTGTAAAAGAGTCTTTCAGGTCAATGTCTTTTCTCCTCCTGTTTCCCCACTCTCCCCCTAACCCCTACTCCTGTAAAACACACTAGGCTCTATCAGTAAAAATTCCTTCAGGCTCAACTGACGTTCAGCTTGAGACTTTGAAATCCCTTTGAACTCTTATCTCATGCAGACTCATTCAAATTATCCTAGAATTTCACCAAACACAAGATAGGCTGGAGTTTTCTGCACTGAAATTCTATGGCTATGCATGTCTCTCTCCCCACCCCTCACACCCAGTTGCTACTTTTAATAATTCAACTGTTATTACTACATCTCAACTCTTACCATATTTCATCTCATTTTTACTCTAACAGTGCTTCCATTAGGCAGAAGGGATTATAGGATGATTTTTCATATTTATGCAATATCTCAATTTATTATACACTGAAAGCTGTCTATTTCCCTTTCCTTTGTTTTAGTTAAGAGATAGTAACTATCAAAATGTCATACTGACAATAATCAATTAGCAAAGAGACTGAAGTGCCTTTAAATTTCTGGCACATTTTCAACATAACACAACATATTTAAAAAAAACAATTATTTATGAGTTCTATTTCTGCAAAACAGAATATAATAGAGCTCCTTTTCTCAGTTTTAGGTAAAGTAATATATATATATTAAAACTAACAGAGACTGGAGTCCTTGCAAAAAAAGGTAAAGAAAATGCTACAAATTATAATGATCACATATCAAAGCAGGAGATAATAGAATTTTTCCAAAAGGAAATTCATCAACATTGTGGATTGATAACAAAATGAAAAGAAAGAAAAGAAAAAAGAAAAAAAAGATTAAAAAAGGGTATAAATTTTGTATAGTGAAAATTAATAAAAGCCTGTCTAAGAAAAAATTAATTTCCCTTTGAAATAAAAAATGATTTAAAATCATCTCCAATTAGGTTAAATTACATTAGATGTGATTCCCATTCCTCAGAACTCCTAATATTAAATTCTGTACTTTACTCAAATATTATATTTTGCATATAGATTTATTCATGTGATGAGCTGCCTGCATTAATTTATATTTGATTTAACTTGGTTAATCCTAATGATCTGTTTTGAAAACTTAATTTTTTTCTTTAAATAAAAACAGTAAAAGTTTAAGGAGATGATTATTTCCAGGAAGAGTCTAACTAATTGTCTTTAAAAAAAGTAGAACATTATTAAAATGAATAAATTTTTAAAAAATATTTAGAATATATGAATTTTAGAACTGAAAACGATGGGGTATAGTCTTTGGGAACCCCTTTGAACTCTCCTTGAATCTTCCCACTTTATCTGGCCTCCTCCTGAGGCTATAACCTTTCCCTTTTTGCTAGGTCCCAAACTTTGTTACCCTTAAACTAGCCTAGCCAGCATCATCTGTTATCTCCAGGTGCCCTTCAGCTATTTCCCACCCTTAATCTCACTGCTGGAATCTTGATCTCTAGTCACCCCAGACCCATCAAGATCCTCCTTAGACCCCTCTTCAAGACCCTCCCTAAATCCCTTCTCTAGTCACCCCAGACTACTTGACCACGCCTCAATTCCTCCCACATTCTTTCTGTATATAAGCTCCATCTTGCCTCCATGAAAGCTTTCAGATTCAATCTACCTCAGATTGGATCTGGCCTTCTTGTGAAAATGAGCATCACGAATGGTGAGATTTCTTAAGGCTACCCATTATGGCAAATCTTTAATAAACTTTGATTTTCTTTGGCTGTGAGAAGGCTTGAGTCGAATTCATTTGGCAGGACTTGGCGTATTGCTATTTTGGGTTCTCAAGCCCCTCTAAAAACATGGTTGTCTAACCTCATCATTTTCTTTAACCTCATCAAAAAGAATTTTAGAGATCTCTAAGTTCCCATTTAATGTGTGTAAAATACTAGGAAGGGGGATAATGTAAAACTTTTTTATCCAATCTTAAAAATACTCTAGTGGTTGAATAAAGATGATTTAGTATACAGTGGCGGTTATATTTTCACCTTAATATAAATGGGACAGTGAAAATTGAGATTGTTACTTTGGTACTTTAAAAGGTCTATGTACACCATAGGGGTCAAAACACTTGGTCCCCAGACCACATTTGGCCTGTAATACTCTCAAGTGTGGTTACCACCACAATTAAATATAATTGGGAAATATTTTAACAAAATAAATTAAAACAACAATAGTAAAACAAAGACAATATTTCAGTTAAAACTAGGCAAATATGTAGCCTACAAGGATACTTATTCTCAATTTAGTGGTCCCCATTTCTAGTTGATCTTGATACCATTGATGTCCACCATCTCTCTCCTTGTCTTCTCATCTTATATGATAATTATTCTCTTAGAATTTCCACCCCACATGCTGAGGATTCTGTTATTATCCTTACTAACTAATACTACTGCTTGAATGATCCATCTATTGTTTCTACTACTAATTATAAAGACTAGAATGTAGGATAATAAACTCCATTTACTAATATGATCATTTCTTTGTAGAACTGTGCATTAATACCTTGAAGAGAAATTAACACACTCTAGTATTCCCTTTATGCTTTTTTGGACCAGGTGCATGTTTAGGACAAAGATTCCTAACCTTGGGACCATGGATAGGTTTCAAGGGGTTCATGAACATGAATGGGAAAAAAAGTTGTCTTTATTTTTGCTGAACTCTAAATCCAATTTAGATTTTCCATCCATTATTGAAAATAAAAATAAACACTACAAATCAAATCAAATCACTATGCTAAGGAGTTCATAGAATTCACTGGACTCCCAAAGGTGTCCAAACAGTTCTAGGAGTCAGGAGATGAAGTGTCTTGTTTAAAGAATAGCGCTGGTTTTGTCAACTTACTCTCCTATGATTCTGCTCATCATTGCTGTGACTTTCGAGACCAAAGGCAACTACTTCTCATATGTTTTGTGTCCCACTATTAGTATGTAAGTTCCTTGAGGACAAGAATTGCCTTTTCTTCTTTATATTCCCAATGCTTAGCAAAGTGCTTGGTACAAAAAAAGTTTTAATAAGTGATTTTTCATTTGTTGATTAATTTATTTTATACACACATAAAAATCAGAAAAAAACATAGGGAGACTTTTAGGAGCAGATGTAGCATAAAATAAATAGAAACAAAAGAACAGGGTACAGACTAACTATAACATAAATGAAAAAAAAAGTACTGAAAGGAAGTCAAATTTTGAGTTAATGGATAATCTTTTCAGGTCCCTGAAAACCTATTTCAAAATATTCCTGTAAGCTCTGGTGCTGAGCATTCACAGTGTTTTTAACTGAAGCATTATCAACATGGAACAGTCTGTGGATCCAGCTTTGTGAAAGACATAGTAATGTAGAAGGCAAGGTCCCTGTTCTCAATTATGGAGCATGTACTTTCATTCTGTAACTGGTTCTCATCTGCAAAATATTTGGTGAAGAAACATTATTCCTTGACTGTAGACCCAAAGGGAGTACATGTGAAAGTCACTGACCTGCCAGAGGAAGACTCTTTTAGCCTGAATGTTTCTTACCTAGGAATATTCTGGATTCTTTATCTTCTTGAAGTCTTAGCTAAGTCCCAATATCTATAAGAAGCCTTTTATGGGTCCTCCTTAATTATCATGCCTTCCCTCTGATACTGTCTATAATTTACATTGTATATATTTTGTTTGCACATAGTTGTTAGCAAGTTCTCTACCCAATCTCCCACCCATTAGACTGTGAGCTCCTAGAAAAGAGAGTGCTTTTTTCTCTTTGCTTGGTTTTTATTATTATTATTGTTATTTGTTTTTTTGTTTTTATTTTTTAATAGGGAAAGACTTTTCTTTGTATCCCTAAAGCTTAGAACAGTGTCTGACACATGGTAGTTGTTTAATAAATGATTGCTGATTTAACAGTGTTCAAGTTTGGAAGCAAGGACTGTTATAAGCTCTTGCTTGGAAGAGAAACTCAAAAGATTTGTGCTGGCAAATGTTTGACAACCAACTCTCTGGGGAAAAAAGAAAAAGAAGTATAAATAACAAAACTTTAAGTTTAATTTGTATTAACTATTTTGTCCATCACTTTCTTAAGTCTAGGCAATCAACAAAACAAGTAAGTACTGATTTGTGGTGTTTGCTCATTCCAGATATATAGATTCTCACACTGAAAATTTAACAATGAGATTTTAAACCAGTACTAGCTGGCTTCAGTCCATACCTGGGCCTCAGCCATTTATCTCTCCAGAGAACTACTGCCTTATGGCGGTGTTACCATAGGTTTTTATCATGTCTGTTCTTTCTTTCTTTTGAGTAAAAAGCATCTGTTGTCTTGCGAGTTTTGAAAGGTCAGAAGAGTGGACCATCAGAGATTTCAGAACCTGAGTTTTGTGTATATTTAGGTAGATTTTGAGGCCAATCTAAATGGTGAGGAACAAATTTCTGAGTAACCTGTCTAACTCAGCACAGACCAAAGGCAGTCAAAAAATTAAAGTGATTCATCCTTTGGCTATGGTGAATTCAGAAATGAACTTGGTGGTGCAATGAATAGAACACTGGCCCTGGAGTCAGGAGGACCTGAGTTCAAATCAGGCCTCAGACACTAACTAGCTATGTGAACTGGGTAGGTCACTTAACCTCAATTGCCTTCTCCCCTTCACCCCCTCCCCAAAATGAACTTGGTATGGTTACTGCTATGTGGAAACTCATTTAAATTTATATATAACATCTTCCAGAGACCAAGGTAGGAGAGGGAAGATTGTGGCTCCAGGTTTTGGAGGGAAGTGTTTGTTCTTTTGTTCTTGCTTTATTTTCATATCAAATATTTTTCTATAAAAATATCTATCAGGGGAAAGCAAATGGAATTCATATTTTATAAGCATCTGCTATGTGCCAGGCACTGTGTTAATTGCTTTCCAAATATTATCTAATTTGATCATTTGCTCAAAGGAAAATTCCCAGGAATAGCCAATACTCACCTTGATGTAGTCATGGAATTTAGAGTTCAAGTTTTACCTCAGTTAAAGTTAGAAAAGTGCTTGATTTGGAGCCTGTGGAGTTGGATTCAAATTCTGGCTCTACCACTTACTACCTGCATGACATAGGACAAGTCGCTGCATCTCTCTGGGATTCAAATTTCCTTCTCTGTAAAGTGAAGCATTAGACTCAATGGCTTCTGAAGTCTCTTCCAGCTCTATATCTATGATCCTATTATTGCAACTCTGATACTACCTGTATGCTCTTTAGCAAAATTCATGTCTTTTCTGGGACTCACTTTTATCATTAAAAACAAAGATTGAACTACATTATCTCTCAGGCCCCTTCAAGCTCTAGATATAGGATACTATGATCTTATAGTCCAATTTCTTAATTTAAGAACAAGGATAATGGGGTCCAGGGAGGATAATTGATTTGCCCAAGGTAAACAGTTAGTAAGGACAGCTAATATTTGAACTTAGATCTCCCAATTCACTGCTCTTTCCATTACACCATTAAGTTTCTCTATATATTGCCTTAAAAAAACCTTTCAAGAATTATTAAATCCATATGATGATTTTTTACACTCTTCTCTCAGATTTGCTCCTCCCTCTTTCCTTTCCTCCTTCCTTTCTTCCCCCTTACTTCCTCTCTAAATTCTTATCCTCAAAGGGCTTACTGTCTTCTAGGGGGAATGGTAATGTAAACACAATAGTAAATACAAAGGACATAAAATAATACTAATTTAAAGAGTATACTAATAACAGAGGAGTATATGGAGGCTCACTAAAGGTCTTGTGGACAAAGTGAAAAATGATTTATAATTTTAAAAGATATGATGATGAAAAAAGGGCCTAGATATCATCTTTCAAGAAATTATCAAGGAGAACAGCCCTGATATTCTAGAGCCACAGGGCAAAATAGAAATTGAAAGAATCCACTGATCGCCTCCTCAAATAGATCCCAAAAAGAAATTTCCTAGGAATATTGT